>LPNX010268809.1:114972-323349 GCA_001517045.1 Pseudotsuga menziesii | reverse complement strand
GATTCATCATGATTATCTTTCCCACAAAAATTGCAATGACACTCAGTCTTCTTTCCTTTTGGCTTGGATCCTTTGTCATTTTTTAAAGAAGGAGCTGACCGAGAGGGTTTAAGACCCTTGTTTGACTTATTATTGTGAAAATTTTGTTTCTTGGGAGGCTTGAACTTTTCCTTATGTTGGGACAATAAGGCTTTCCTAGATGTATCTACATTGTTAATTATTCCAAGATGAATGAGCTTATCTTGCTCTCTGGATGCAAAGAGCTCGAAAAATTAGGTTGTTTAAAAGAAAACGACACTGAAAAGTGATTCCGAATGATGAAGTTATGCTTGATCAAAGAAAATGTTGAAGATGTCCCCAATAGTGACGTGGCAGATATTAACTTGACCAGCTAAAAAAAAGCACCCCCTTCTTCCCAAAAAGAACCTTTGACAATCACTTACAAGAAAGTTCATTTTAAGTGAATCATTTTTTTAAAATAAGTGATGTTCACTTTTACAATAATGGTATTTTAAATAGTGCGACAGTAAAAAGAACTTAAGTGACTCACCTTTATTTTATTTTATTTTATTTAAGTGAGATGCACTTTTACAATAAAGTAACTTAAAAATAAAAATTGCATGCACTAAAAAGTAACTTAATAAGACTTGAATTCAAGACCTAAAAAAGAATAAAGCAATTTTGGACCAAGTGAGCTAAGTTTAAAATGTATGTAAAAGAATAGAATGAGAAAGGTTTTTTTTTTTTACTCTTCTCTCTCAGTTTCCGTGCTTGCTTCTTTTTCCTGCAAATCACACCACAAACCGAAAAACAAAAAACAAAAAAACTTTTCCACGCTTGTGGAGTTAGATCTCGTTAGCTTACCTAGAAAGTCTATGTTTTTTCTTTGTTTCTGATTCGCCGCCTTCGCACAAGGTGCACGACAAAGAGCATACACAGCCGAGAAAACCCTTTCCCTTTCTGTTTCTGATTCGCCGCGATCGCGCAAGGTGCACGGTAAAGAGCATATGCAGAGAGGGAATTTAACAATCCGATACTAAAAAACAATAAAGATCTAAATATTAAAACTGATAAATATATGAGAGAATTTAAGAAGAAAAAAAACAAATCCGTCACTGTAACATTATACCTTTAGATCTGCCGAAGTGGATGTTTTTGGAGCAAACATAAATGGTTTTCGATGAAACGAAAACTATTTCCAAATGGAAACAATGCTCCAGACACAATGGAATAGCTCCCACAAGCCACAAATGCATAGAAATTCCATAATCAAAAACCCTTTCAAAGTTTCGGCAACACCGGTTCGAGATCTAGATCACAAAAGGAAGCTACTCTTCATAAACACTCTAATACCATGTTTGGGTACACATGGTACTCCCAAAAGACCGAACACCAAGAACAACCACTAACAGAAATAGATCACAGATCAACACACCGATGTTTTTATGCGGTTAAAACCCTCAAGAGGGAAACAGTCCACGACCCCAGCCAAATTAATAGCTACTTGGAGCAATTTATTATGCAAAAGAAAATAAGTTACAAATGGGCTTCTCATAATCGATCAACTAGCCAAGGACCCTCATGATATTTAAATAGAGATCATGGACCAATCGGGTGCTAAGCCATGGATCAAGGGCAGGTATGATATAAGAGAAGTTGAACTGTCAGATCACTCTATGTCTAGAGCATGTCGTGACCGTCGGATTAGAATATTTACAAATGCATACTAATGAAACACACTTTACCTAACGGATATATTACACAAGTTGATCTTAACTAACCTCTAAGTGTCTAAATATCCTAACAAGAAGATATGGCATAAATTGTGACACAAACCCTTAAGAAAGGAGAAGAGCGTGAGGCATAGATCAGATGAAGTATTAAAAATATGCTACATATGCTTTGTAAAGTCATAAAGAAGTACAGGTCGCAATTGACTACATACCCCCATCAATAGATTCACAAGACTTACCTAGCCCGTTAGAAGAGCGACCAAGTGATGTATCAATACCAATTCCACCTATAAAGACTCAAGTGGTAGGAGAAGCACTCGACTCGAGCACAACGGAGTTGAATTCTATGGCTAAGAACTTGGGTCACGTGACAATATATTTTTCGTAGTTGCCACTATATGAAGTCTATGCAATGCAAAATGTCATAGTCGTGTAAATGAAGGTAAGAGAAGGCGCATTGATTAAGTAGGTGAAAGTATCGAATAAGGTTGTTAGTAAGATGAAGAAAACAATCAAAGAAGTGGAAAAAAAGGCTAAAACTTGGGAAGAGGACAAGCACATGCTCGACAATGTTGTAGCACTTGCTTGCAACAATTTTGCATATGAAGGCATAACAAAGGAAATGTTTGCAGAAGCCAAAGTCACTCGACTTGGAAAAATTGCAAAGGAACTTCGCAACAAGGTCAGATAATTAGAGGCACATGTAAAGCCCAGTACACCCCTAAAGGTGTTGGAAGAAAGAAGAATGACAAAACCAAAAGATGCAAAGAAAATAGAAGAAGTGGAGGCACTTTGTTCCAATGCCATCGAACAAGTTTCTTAGACTTGGGAAGCATTGATCTACGATGCCGAATTAAATAAATTAGCAGAGCAGTTGCACATTGCTGAGACCAAAGCGACTTAGCTGAAGAATGAAATGAAGAAGTTTCCCTGATATGAGAAAATGGCTAAGGCTGCAGATATGAAAAAGTTACAACAACAAGTCACAACGGTGCAAACTTAACAACAACAAAGTACTGATAAAGTCACAGAGTTGCAGGCCGAAGCAAGAAGAGTTACAGGCATTATTCAGCCTGTACATTAGAAGGTGCGACAAGCAGCAGAGTGCACAGGACTTGCAACATCGGAACACATAAGTTCCAACCTTGTTGAAAACTTGCAGAAGGTAGAAGAGGATGTGTAATGAGAAACATAAGAGATAATAAAAATATTTCAAGATTTTGAAGGTAAGGTCCTCACAACTACAAAAGTTTTGGAGTAGCGCAGCATAGCTCGACACGAGCCACAAGTGCGTGTTGGGGGCATGTTGTCCCTAGGAAAAGATAGGCATAATCTAGGTAGATTTCTGCCTGAAAAGTGAAGAGTTTGTCCATGCGACAAAGGAAGTTGCAACGAAGGAAGAGATAAGACAACAGAAGTAGTGGGAGAAGGGATGTTGCGACATAAGTAGCCGCGAGGGAAGAAGTCCATGATAGAAGGGAAAGATGTGAAGTGATCACCTGCGACGGAAGGAACCATGATAAAAGGAGTACAACAATCGAGGAGGATAGCTCAAGAGATTGTGGATACGAAGTCAGATTAGAGTCACGCGTGCTTTAGGGAATAAATCATCTCTGTATTTTGGGCTGATAGTGCCTACTGATAGTTGTAACAAAAATGTATGAGAATAGGAGTGAGAGCCTGTTGGGTAACATAATGAAGCCGACTGATTATGACATGTAAAGACTCTATAAAATGAAGAACCTAAGTTGTGTGTGGGTTACCTCTTGGTTAGTTGGTTAACTGTTTATTTCCTAGTGGTTTGTGTTTGTTAGAAGAGAAAGAGTTGTAGAGAAGAGTGAGTCGATCCAAGATGTGTGCGAATCATTAATAGAGTGAAGGAGAGAAAGCTTTAGATATTTGAGACCAGAGTGCATTAGAGGAGAGAGAAGTTTGTATATATTATAGAAGAATATCTAGAACATAGTTTGTAAGCTGAGTGCACAGATGAAAGGTGCCATACATTTGTCATGTCAGATGAAGAGAACCTTTTTGGTTTTTGCCGGATGGGTTTCCATGTTAAATACCGTGTCAATGTGTATTTGATGAATGTGTTTGTGTCTCCTGAATGTATGTTGTGAGTATATGTTTATGCACTTGCTTATAAATAGTTCTTATATGCATATGTCACATTGTTGCTAGTTGGAATTGTTAGTAAGAAATTATATTGATTGTTGTAATCTCTCTCAACGAATAAGTAGAGTAATATCTTGAATGCGCATAATAAATATAAGTAAGACACCCACTGACTTCGGTCGAGCGAGTTGGTAAGGTGCCATGAGAGGATAAATCCCCACCCAACTGCAAAAACCTGCTTCTGGCAGTTATCCATAAGAGATATCTCGGGTGAGACTGCATCTGCGTCGCAGGTGCTGCTGACCGAGCCTTGCTCTATCAGGCCGATATATTGGGCTTTGTTGTCATACAAATAAGGTTTGAACCTATGTTAAAGGGAGAAATGCCAACACCATGGTCCCGTAAACTGTTGGCCAACAAACATCCTGAAAAAATTCTTTTTGGGGCTTCACCCCCGCACCCCGCTGCTGGGACAAGTGTACAATAAAACTATGGTACAAACACAACTGAATAATAACATCTCTGAATTAAGAATATCAGGATCCACAAAAAACAATAACCGAGTCCTAGGCAAAAATACAACCTTGATTCCAAATGTCTATAGTGAGTGGATCCCCAAATAACTTCAAAGTACATCTACCCGTGGCTTGGAAGAATTGAATTATCTTGGTATGAAGACAAACCGGAGGACCAAAACCCATTGTGGCATCTACTAAGATCCATCTCCAACTTTCCAAGTTATATATGAAGCTATTAAAGGGAAATCCAAATTGAGAGATTTAGATTATTTGGAAATAATTGTTATATGTTTCCTTTCATTCCCAATCTAGATGATTAAATAATTTATCAAATTCCATAATAATGTTGTTGTTAGTGACAAAGAAAATTCATGTTTTTGTTGGAGACCCCATCCTCCTTTATCTTTTTCCTTTTCTATATTTTTCCATTTAACTAAATGAGGGCCTTCCTTATCAGAATTTCCTCCCCTTGATCTTGTATAAGATTCATTTTGGTATGTGAGCCAAAGCATAAACTTAATTAACACCTATAGTGCTCCCCCTCTCTTAATAACAACTGATTACACAAAAATTAATCAACTTATCATTCATGGATATCGACCACTCTCGATCCTATTTTAAATATCCATTTGGTTTTAGATTAAACCTAAGGTACCGAATCCATCCTGAAAATCCATATTCGTAAAGGGAAAGAACCTCTTAATGAGTGAATAATCATGTCACCAAGCCCATTATAGGTAAGATCATACTTGTGCATAGTTATTTTCAATCCCGTTTCACAATTAAAAAAATGAAGTATATATGTGAACCTTCATCATTCTTCCACTAAAACAAAATAGAAAAAAAGAGAGGCCATCCACAAAAAGTAGGTGTGTGAAGACCTCATTTCCTCCTAGTCTGATGCATAGCCTTGGAGGTGTTAGCTTTGTGAATTGACATGAAGATCCCCTTAGCAACTAGGAGAAAAAAAGTATGGAGGAAATAAGTAACCTTTCCTTAATCCTTGCACATGTCAATTTAAACAGAAAAAAATGAACCATTCATTAAAACTGCAAATGTAACAAAGATTACACAACCCATAATCTAGTTTACCAGAGATAGATGAAATGAAATATGAATTAGAAGTAATCTCATGAATAACAAACATACCATTTTGTATGCATCAATTTGATCATCATGGTAAGTAAGTGCTTAGATTTTATAGAGTGTAGTCCTTCTTATGTTGACCCTATTACTTTATGAGTTAGACGACCCTCTAAAAACCCAAACTGCTCGAGAGCAATAAATTTTGATAACAAGCTCTTTAATATCATTGTTGATATATTTGGAACAACATTATAAGCAATTACATAAATAAATAGGCTTGAAAACATCAAATGTCTTAGGATGGTCTACTTTGGGAATAAGAGCAATAAAATGGAATTACAAAAACTATAATCCTACATGTAATCCTACGAAAAACTAGAATCCACCACAACCCTACACGAGTCATCATCAAGTAAAACTCAATGGTCCACTAATCAGGGATAATAATTTATTCCATGTGAAAAGTTTCCATCACATGAGAAGTTCTTCTTTAGATATTTGTTCAAACTTCCACTGATAATCCTCTTTTGAAACTAGAATTGGGGAAAATGAAGCCACCTTAATAATCTATATAATATTAACACTCTCTCATTCTTTATAAATATTCTCAAAATATCTAACCCCCAACTCAACAATTCCTAGAAATTTTTCGACTTGTTCACCCACTTCATTAGCTATTTCACATATGACATTCACACTCTTGTTTTATTTGAAACTTTATGAATATGATCTCCAAGCTCCAACCAAATTTCCTTGATTATCGATCTTCTTTACATCTCTCTTTCTCTCAAAAGCTACATCTTGTTTTCTTCCAACCTTTTTGTCTCTAATAACTCTACATCACTAAAAATTCCATTCCAATTACTACTTACTACTTCCTCAAGTAATTCGTCCCTTAATCTATGTCTCTTCCTTACCCAACTAAAAAAAAAAATTCCTTCACTTCTTTAAGAAATACTGCAAATAGATCACAAGCAGAGGTCCCTACATGTGGATCAAATGGATTCCAATTTTCTCTAACCAAGGCCTTAAACTCTTCCACCTTCAGTTATATAGAGTTAATTTGAAAAGGTGCTCTAGGATATTTATTATTGAAATGCATTTACAATAAAATTGGATGTTGATTCAAGAATCCACAAGGTTCTATCCAAGATGAATACCTATCAAACTAGCCAAGTCTCTTATATGTATGGCCCATGGAGATGGGCTCAACATCTTCAAGGTGAAAGGTAAAGAAATCAACATTTCTATCCATTCTACTTGAAATGCCCCAACATCCATCCATATTTAATGTGAAATTTAAATTCCCTCCAAAAGCACCTCACCTTTTATACACATCGTAAAGTAAATATATTTTTCATGTATACTTGCTTGTCTTCATGTAGTCCATACACCTTCACTATTGTTAGAGTTGAAGCCAAACCCTTATTCTGAAATACCATGCATAGACGCGAAAAATAACATAAAAATGGACAAGGTAAAGTTTGTAATCCACTTAGCTATGAGCCCATTAGATAACCCAAAGTATTAAAGAGCAAGAATATCCCTACCCACCATTTTTTTCTTTCAATTCACCCATTAAAGCTTCACCTTTTGCTAGTTTTTCTTGTAACAAAATAATTGTAGGCCTCCTGAACTCAATAAGATGAGAGAGGGCCATTTTTTTAGCTTGGTTTCCCAAGCCTTTGATGTTCCAAATAGAAACTTCATTTAGAACTAGTTAGATGGGGGTTTTCTGCTCCAAGGACTCCAATGTTTAGATGTTTTCACCTTGGTTGAATTTATTTAGTGGCCTTTTCATTTGCATGTTGAATCACAAATTTACAATCCACAATGCAAGATTCCATATCCCATATGGGATCTTTCCCTAAATCCTTGAAAACAAGTCCTTCGACAACACGTTTTTTTCCTTTTGAATGCAAAGATAATGACAACCACCCTAAGCAATGGAAGCATCCTTAGACTCTCATTTTCCCTATCCATAAAATCCTAAGTTACTTGACTTTAAATTAGATTATTTTGATAGGGAATCTAAAATGATTTTTTCTACTATTTAGGGACCCCCAAGTATTCCATGACTTTTTTCTTCCCTTCCCACTCCTAGTTGGAATTCCTATTTTTTTTTATTATCAATTTCAAAAATAGTTAGCTAAGATTTTTCAACATTCAAAGCAATATTCATAAAAGAGAAAGGAGAGAAGCAATTGGACTTACCATAGAACCATAGAGTTTGTTGGACATAATATTACTGGACCCTAGATTATGTTAACCATTTCTCTTGACAATTGTTTTGTTCTCAACCTCATTTCCAAGACTCTCAATCACCATTGGGTCCAATTGGGGAATAATGGATGAATTCACATCGATCTTCTCTAGCCACTAAACTATCAGTATTGCACTTGTTTGGAGACGCCATCTCTTTTTGAAGCTTGTGTAATTGATAATTGCTTACTTCCTTGAGAGGACCCTTCACTTCTGAGACTAAGTCTTCATAGATAGGGTGTTTAGATGGGATATTTGCAACAGACCTTTAGATCCTCTTCTCATCCAATTTTTCTTTGCAAATGGCAATGAATAGTATCATGAAAAATGCCCACAATCATGGCATCTTGTGCATTGAAAGAAACATTGATATAATCAAGAGTTTGTAAACACACAAAACATCCAACCACAACATGTATCATTTCATGTAATTCCCATATAATGTCTATGTCAACCAAAATACCTTTTCCACTAAATAACACTGAATAGTCTTGTATGACTCATCCACCATTATAGTCTTGTCTAATAAATTCCCAATTTCAGATCTTACTTTGTCTATCCAAAGTTCTAATAACAATCCAACCAATTTTACCCATATGGATATACTTGTTGCCTTCATTCCATTAGCATGAAAACACAGATGCCATGTATTAAAATTTAAGAAAGTAGAGTCCTCAAACCACTTACCTCCCATTATAATATCTACATATTTCAATCTCTAGAAGATGAACCTTGGTAAACCTCTCACTAAGATATGAAATATGGGTCCATAATATATGAGAAGAGCCCAATGACATTGATTCCATGATTTTAACCTTTCAAATGAGAGTCAATGGCCAATACATTTCTTCATTAATGTTTTACCCACGTACTATAAGAGCTACTCAACTCTTACATCATCCCTTGCTACCAATCTAACTTTGATATCTTTCCTATTCATAACCATCATTGTTTTCTTGTAGTAGATGTGTTGATATTCCTTAGTTGATATCTAACCAAAGTTTCAATGTTCAAAAGATCTTTGATAAACCCAAATCCTCCTTCCCAAATCAAACCCAAAGTGAATTCTACAAACTGAGAAGAAGCTCAAACATTTGTAGGACCTTTAGTTGGAGATTTACCAAACCCTAAAGTCATCAAGTTGAGAATGTTCCAATGTTTCTCATTCTCAACATCAATAGGATTATCTTTTCCCTTGATAATTACACAAGACTAGGGCCCTCAAACTGGACTCTACCAAGTCTAGTGCTTCTTGTCATGAAAGGCATTGTGTGTAACTAGATGGGTCCCTCAACTTTGACAAACCCTTTGAAGATACTTTAATGCCTAAATCATAATATTGATAACAAGAGGGATTAGGGTTTCCAAACACCACCACCTTACCTTAATACCAATTAACTTATTGAATAGGGTTGACACATTAGGAAAATTAGGATAGTTAAAGAATATTTAATGCTAAGACAACGAGTCCTCTAAGTAATCTACAAGTTATGGATCAAGATCCATTGGTCACAAAAACTACACTACATATCGAACCCAACCCTCCCACTCCTTGTGCACATTATTTAATTATTTTTGCACATCCAATAAATAAATTATGCATGAGAAATAATTTTGCAATTATCCTTAAGTATTGAAGTCATCGAGATTGGGTTTATCTTGATGTGTCCATGCATTGATGGATCCCAAGGCTTAAAAGTTCCATTAGTTGCTCAAAAGGAAAATATGGTACTAACAAAAAGTATTTCCAACAAGTCAACTCACCTTAGAAAATGCATGTTGAACCCTCTTAAATGCATGCCCCATATAATACAAACATACAATCTTGAATTATTTAACATGTGCTACAAATCCATGTTAGTTTTCTTGAAAATGTCTCCATCTAGAAGTTATAGAGCTCAAAAAATGTCAATTTCAATGGTTTCCCTATTTTTGTTGGAATTGGAAAAAAATGCATGCCCAAGATTCAATATTCATCCAAATGATCAACATGATATAATTATTTAGTGGAAGTGCCCTGAAATCGATCAATGGTGGTTGAAGAAATCGCTGCTCCGGCTGGCCAAGATCGTGCAGGCAAGCTGATTGAGAGGTTCGTAGGTGAAATTGCAGACAGATCGTAGATCGCTGATTGCTGGAGAATTGCTTGTTAGGCAGCTGTTTGGAGATCGCTGATTCACTCTAGAGATCAGGATCACACTCGTTGGAGATCAATGGACGCTGATCGGTGCTAGATTACTGAATGCTGATCGATGCTAGACGTTGATCGATTATTGGAGATCCGTGATTAAGGATCTGATAGATCGCTCAAGATTCGCATGCGTTTTGGGGTTTTGGCTCCTGTCTTCTAGTGGTCGCCGGCCTGCTACGATGGCCCCAGATCCGATTAATGAGATGGGAGACGATCCTTTGGAAGCTTTCAAAGATTTAGTCCGGTCGGCAGGACCTAAAGCCAAGCCTTCTCTCTCATCTAAGTTTGTTAAGAAGATGGAGGAGATCCCCTCTTTGGAGCTATCTCCAGAGGAGC
Organism: Pseudotsuga menziesii; assembly: GCA_001517045.1. Lineage (NCBI taxonomy): Eukaryota > Viridiplantae > Streptophyta > Pinopsida > Pinales > Pinaceae > Pseudotsuga > Pseudotsuga menziesii. The sequence goes on along the minus strand of LPNX010268809.1, from coordinate 313,108 downwards.
CCTGCAATCTTGCTCTCCTTCTAGTAGAAAACGCCCTCATTGGAAAGTTTATGGGGTTATGGCCTAGCCCCAAATCGGTGGAGGCATGGATGGAAGACCCTTGGAAGCCGCTGATGCATGGAATTGTTTCTCTGCATGCAGTAGGTAGGGTTTTTTTTTCCTTCAGCTTCTCACGGAAAGAGGATCGTGATCTAGTTTTCAGATTTGGACCCTATTTCATGGGGTCGAGGGGGCTGTTCTTAGCCCCCTGGACTCTTGATTTCAATCCTGGAGCTGAGATCACCGCAGCCCCTGTCTGGGTTAGGCTGCCTCATCTTCCCTTACATCTTTGGGGGAAAGGATCTCTGGAGGACATTGGAAATAAGCTTGGGCGGTTCCTGGACAGTGCGAAGCCGAAAGGGGACCAATTTACCTGTGCTCGTATTTGTGTTGAGGTTAACCTCTAGAAAGGACTTCTAGAAGCCATTCAGCTCTCCCTGGGCGAATGGTGCCATATCCAAGAGCTGGATTACGAGCAGATACCTTTTAAGTGCCTCCAGTGCCATGCTTACGGTCATTTCGCAAAAAGCTGCCCCAAAGCCTCTGAGGATGCGGGACCAGTCAAAGAAGGTGGTTTTCAGACAGTAACTAACCGGCGAAGGCAGCCAAGGCGAAAGGAGCCAGCCCAGGCTCCGAAGGCCACTCATTCAGTAGAGGCAACTCTAGAAAATAAAAATAGCTTTGATGCGTTGAAGGAAGATGAAGCCCTAGATCCAGAAGCAACAGCAGTTAAGGAAGATCCTCCGGTAGACGAAAGCCTTCAGGATCCTGCTCCCCAGATTCAGTAGTAGCGATGGAAATTCAGGCTTCAGATCCTGATCCCTCTGCCCCAGCAGGTCTGGCTGTTTCAGTCCCCTCTAGCGGCTCTGTGGATTCTTCTAAACCTGAAGACATTTCAGTCCTGTCTCCACCCCTTACCCGAGGGCGAAAGTCCAATAAAGCACGTATAGAAAAAGAGGTGGCCTCCAGCATTTCTTTAGGATCTCATAAAAAGCTGGATCCTTTCTTTAAGGGGAAAATTACATCAGTTTAATGCTTTGCTTCTGTCTTCTACTTTGCTCACAGTTTGTGAGAATTTACTCATGTAAGCACTTTTTGTCATTTTCTCGAATTATCTCTAGACGCAGATGGGATTTGTCTCCCAAGACATTCACAAGAAGGTTGGCAGCACTGTTAGAGGTCACCAACTTTCTTCAGATTTGTATCTCTCTGATTCTGGCTTGCTAGAATGCCGCTTAATACAACATAACCGTTCTTGTTAAAAAAAAATATTCATCCAAATGATGATTTGAAACATGATGGATGTTCATCATGACCTACTTGGCCTTCCCGTGTGGTTTTATTTGCAATATTACAAAAATATAACAAAACACACTAATTTTTCTGCCTTCACAAAAAGTTTACATATCTCACGAAAGCACCCATGATCAATTGTGAAGGCATATAGTTTTATTGTTTCACATTGTGCATCAATTTTTACTTCCAGACTTCTAAACTACATTGAGCAAAAAGTTATAATTTTTCTAAAATAACATTTTCATTGATGTTCACTCTTTTCGACACTTTTTGGCAATTTTGAAGAGATGGACACCAAGGAAAAAATGCAAGTTGGGTGAGTTATAGTATAGACATAATCTATAAGGATGTCCTATATTCTCTATTCTACTAACGACAAAGGATTATACAAAGAATACCCAATTAATAACAAAAAATAAGTTTTATGCATGATACATGTTTGGGTTAGGGGTGCTCCTCCATCAAACTCCCCTGGTTGAAAAAGAGTAATCAACTTGTACGTGCACAGGGTTGTTGATGAATCAACAACTATTGAATGCATTGCCTATGTGTTCCTTTTCTTTCTCCTTCTCTCCCATTCTCTCAACTATTCTTGAATTCTCCTTCTCCAACTAAATTCCTTATTCTTCATCTCTTCACTCCCCACTACTACATTCTTTTGGTGTAGGAAACTACTCACATTTAAATTCACATTTGTCATCTTCTCATTCATCATCATCACCATAATCTCTTTTATATCTTGTTGTGACTCTTGCACTATTTCTAATTGTTGCAACTCTATCTTAATGGGCTTTATTTTCTCCTTCTCCCCCATCTCATGTCCCATCACAAATGTTGGATAGAACTCTACCTTTACATCCCCATATTTGGATGAAACCTCTTTACTCCCATATTTGCTTTGGAATCCTCTTCTGATGGAAACATTCTTCTTTTCTACTATTTTATTGCCCCTTTCATCTTCTCCATTGTTCTATGGATTCACCATCTTCTTTTACAATTTCTCTTTCTCCACGTTAAACAAATCTTCTTCGAGTGTTCCTTCCTCTCCCCTATCTTCAAGATTTATTTGTTCTTCTATTGCATTACTGCCACTATCCCTCTTCATCATAATAAATTCTTACACTAATTTTCATAACATTCTTGTTGCATATATTTTATAGCCTACCCCACATATTTCTCTTTCTCACCTTCTACACTCTCTTCATTACATGCAACTAAATCAATAAATAATCCCATTTGCATCTCCTCTAATGCCACCTCTATTGCGACAACACTCTCTTCCGCAACACATTCCTTAGAACATAACATCACTCAATGCTGCAATGTCTCTCTTTTGCAGCTTGAATGATGCAACTTATTTTGTATTTTTCTCTTGTATGCTCCCAACAACATGTACTACACCCACAATTTCCTCATTTTCCTCCATAGTAACTTGGAGAAATTTGTCTTTCTCCCTACTATACTAATCTTCTTGCATCTTACACACCTTCCGATCTCCAAACACATTTTCTTCACTCACTCTTCTTCTCTCTTGATCTCTTTACATCAACACTTTATTAGCTTCCGAGGCTAGTTAATAATCCTTATATATTATATGCACCTCCTTCAAACACAACTTACCTCCTTCAAACACAACTTCTTTTAAAAGAGAATTTAATATCATTTATAAACTTAGATGTTTTCTCCACACTCTTTCTCATAAGGCCAAATTTTCATGGCTACCCTACAAAATTATTCTATAAATGCTTTAACAAATTTGTTTCTTTGCATTAGATTTCCCAACCATATATTCATGCTTAAAACATAGTAATAATTCAAAGACTTACATCCCATCTCTATTATCATATTGTCCCACTTCCAATCTCCTCTTAATATCTTATTTTTATCTCCATACTCAATTTCCCCCACTTCATAGATGCATGGTTATTCAACTAGTTACATTCTATCTTCACCCTCATGAGGTCTTCGACTTTGTTTCCCTCAAAATAATGGCGAATTTCTTTAATCAATTCCATCAACTTCTTTGGATCATAATTTCCAAATACATAAGTATCCTCTCTCGGCCCTAATTCATCCTCTTCATTTCTTCCTATAATTTTCCAAGGACAACGGTTCATCTTCATCTTCATTAGTTGGCATTCTCATATGTTAGGCCAATCCAATGGCACTTGTTCTCTTCATCAAATTCTACATCAACTCTACAACTTTTGTTGCATCATTTTCATATTTTCTTCTATTGGGTCTTTCTTAATCCCTTCCAACATGAACAAGTCTTCCTTCCATTCTCCAATCATTTGTATCTTCACCACATTCTTATGTTCTTATGCAAATATTCTTCTCTTCTATAACTTGTGTTTAGAATCCTCTCACTCCTCTTCTCAAACAAATCTACTTAACCCCACTACTTTTTCTATAACTATGTTATATAATGGGAGTCTTCAACAACCATGATTATATTGCATCGATACCACATGATGTAGTTCCTAGGGGTTGTATGTCAAAATAACAATGAAAACAAAAATGACAACAACAAACCACCACAATTTTCAATTAAAAAAATAGCACAACATATTTAATTTATTCAAACTAGAGGGTTTTAAGAACCTGTGGGATTTATTACACTCTTGTACATAGAGCCATGTATATTCTTCCAAGCTAATATCTTCAATAATGGGCAAAGGTTTATACACTTCTTCAATAAGGGACCAAAAACCTCTTTCTCTTAATTCAAACCATATTTAAACAAAGTGATTGGAAGTTGGTTTGATGCTTGGGAACCCAACCACTTGAAATTTCCCTAATTTATAAAATCAAAATTTGAAATAAATCCTTGTTGGGAATTATAGAGTAAAAATAGTTCAGTCGATTACAAGGATATTTGACTTGGAATAATTTCGTAAGCCAAATATGTACACAATATATGAAAATGCATTGCTTGCATTGTGAAAGCACTCATTAAGGGTTATGAAGAATTTGGTTGTTTCGCTATCCATGACACATCACTTACAATGCTTATCTAACAATACCAAGCCCTACAAACTCCATTAGCTCAAAAGGAAAATATGGTACAAAACAAAATATTTCTAGCAAGCAAATGTGCCCTAGAAAATTCACATTGAACCCTCTTAAATTCAACCCTCCTATAATCCTAGGTGCTATCTTGAATTATTTCACATGGACAACACATGTCATCAAATTTCCCCAAAAATTGTCCATTGACAAGTTATAGAACTAAAAAATGGCAATTTTAATGATTTTGCATGTATTTTATGGAATTGGAAAAATGCATGCCTAGCCTTCAATAGGCCAGGCATGTTGAAGATATGGAACTTTTTAAGTGTTATTCATGACCTACCTAGATTTCCTACGTGGTTAGCATTGCAACTCTAATCCAAAAAGTTGTTGTTGAAGCAAAACATGACAAACATGTTCTCTTAACAAAGAAGTGCAAATCATTTCAACATGGCTAAGGGAAACACATGCATTATCTGTTCAAAGAACCCATGATAACTTATGAAGGCATATGGTTTCCTTGTTTTAATCGTACAAAATTATACACATCCATTTTCCTTAAAGCTATCTCTAGCTAAAAGTTATAAACCTGCAAAAATAACATTTTCATTGACTTTACTATTTTTTACACTTTTTAAATAAATGCCCACCAAGGAAAAATATTCATGTTTGGTGATATATGAAGCATAACCATGATGTGTAAGGATTCCCTATACATTTTACTCCACTCCCAACTTATGATAAAGGTTTAAAACATGAAACACACCTAATTAGCTACAAAATTAAGGTTTGTGTGAGATGATTATTTGGGCCATGAGTATCTTTCTCATAGGGTTGTAGATGAATCAACAACTACTAGGTGGTATGATTTCATTATGATATAATCTATATGTGCGATGCTCCATATTTCTCCTTAAACTAACAAAGAATCAATTAAACATTTGATCGATCTAATCATGAATCTGTCCAACAAATAGGAATCCAAACTTGACTTATGAAACACTGCAAGTTTGATAAGTATAACAAGATATGCAGGGACAACTTGAATTATGTTTCTCATATTCTTTTGTTTGTTGCACTTAAGGATATTTGGGATGCATCCTTTCGCAAAACACAAGTACTTGATGCATTGTTTTTTTTGTAAGTTCAGGTCTATTCTATTAAAAGGAAATAATTATACAAATAGAATTACAATGCAGCATATCCATCTTGCAGATAAGAAAAATCAGAGAAAAAATACCAGTCTTCCTGCAGGGGAGAGGCAGACTAGAGCTGTCAAGATTATCCTCCCTTTTAAAGGGAAAACAAATCCATACATAGTCGAGTTTAAGATCGTTGCACAAAAATTTTAGGCTGAAATTAAGAAATAACGCCTTGAAGGGCCACTGTCCTAGAAAAACAACCAAAATGAAGAAGAACTGAAATAAAAACCTGGAATTATAGTTTGGTGAAGGGTTCCTTGAAAATTGGTGTGCCAAATCCAAAACCCGACTGCCCTTCCTGTCCTTTGGAGTCACCTGCTTCCTCACCGAAACCATATTCGTTGCTGGAGGTGCCACTGCTGTTGGAGTTGTAGCCATCCTTGGAATCAGAGCTGTTTTGCTTGACTAACAGGGGCTCGGTCTTCCTGGGGAGGACGACGTTGGTTTTTTTCCTTGTGGGGGAGATGAATTACCTCCGAGGTGGTGGGGGAGGAAGAGGGGTGATTTCCATAGGGACCAATGCTGAGGAAGAGGACATAATGATAGGGGCGGGGAAGACTGAAATGATAGGAATAGGAGGAGCGGAGGGAGCAGAGGGACCAATACCATCGGAGCTAATGGGATTAGCGTTCGAAGCAGCGTGGAGGTTTACAGAGCACAATATGAGGTGGGTTAGAATTTTTTTTATCACCCAGTAATTTCTTCGATGGTTAGGAGTGCAATTAGCACGCAAGAGAGAGCGGGTGAGCTAATCTTCCCAGTCATCCGTCATGATTCTCACGGAAGTCAACACTTCGATGTCAAAGCCTTCAGAGATGTCTTGAGCATTGAAAGGCATCGCTCTAGGATTGCTAGCACATCCTCAGCCCCGTCCCCTCTTGGGAATGCCGCATTATCGAGGCTAAGTGGTGAACGCAGGAAACTAGGGAGAAGAAGGTGAAGGAGTAGCAGGAGGGGGAGCAGAGGAAGGCACTGGTGGAGGTTTCAGGAAGAGTCTTGATGAAGGTTGGTAGAGAAGAGAGGGGAGAAATAGTAGAGGTTGGCGGGATGAAGATGAAGAGCGGGATGAATAGTATCCTTTACACTAGAATTCACAAGAACCCACTCTTGCCTTGATGATGGGGAAGAATTCAGTTAAGTTCAATTATATTTCATTGTTTACAAATTTCTTAGCATCAAAGGTTATTACCTTCTCTCTGTCTCTAGATAACGACTTTGGCTTAATGATGAGGATAGATTCTGACAAATTCCCCGATGAATAGTTGGTAAGGGATGTTTATTTCCCCTTTGAATAATGTTTTGGAGTGCCTATCACCTCATCATTGAGATTCAAAAATATAATACTTTCCTGCTGAATGATGGTGATAAATTCAACCACACAATTGTTAAGGAAATTATTCTAACCTATAATAGGAAAACATTATCCAACCATTCTATTTACAAACAAAGAACGTCTTCCTTCACCTTCATTCCAATTCCCTAACACCTTGGAGAGTGGATAGCCTCTCTCCTTATCAGTGTAATTTGATAACAAAATAAATGAATCAACTTTCACCTCGACACTGTAAATCAAGACCAGAAACCACTCTTGCTTGAGATTGAGAAAGAATTCATTTAGGTTCAACTTCACACCACTGTTTACAAAATTATCCACATATACCAATGGAATGACAATTACTTTAAATATGTCGATTGTCGACCACTCTTTCTCGATGATGAAAGAATGTTCTAATCAATTCCCCCACAAACATGTGATAAGGAATATTTATTTCCCAGTCTCACAGTGATTTGCAGTGCCTTTCTCCTCAACACTAAAACTCAAAAATAGATCCCAATCTTGTTCTCCCTTATACTTCAAAAGGATGTCCTGGAGTCCTTATTTCCAATTACCTAACTTCTTGGAAATTGGATAACCTCTCTCTTCATCTATGTAATTCAACATAAAAACCCCTTCTTGATTGATGATAAAAGTTTCCTCAAATGTACATATTTCTCCCATGTTAGGAGAATTCTTTACCACGCCATATGAAGCAAACCAATGTTTCTATAATATTTCTAAGAGAAACAATACTCCATTCCCATTTGCAATGCCACACTATTATATAGGACGCATTGATAAAACCCATCTTAATGCAAATATGTTACACCTAAAAATTGTCACCTTGCCTAATTCCCTGAAGTTTATATGCCAAAACCACTTTTTGAGGAATTTTGCCTTGCTAAAATACCAATTGTAGTAGCTCTGACGCATCTTGTCTCTTGACATAGAGAATCAACCAATCTTGATGCCTTTTACGAGTTGATAGAAAGCGTCAGTGACACTCTTTGCTTGTAGGCAAAGAGAGTTCGCCATCCTTGACACCTGTTGCTAGTGTACAAAAAGCGTCGGTACTCAGAAAAAGGCAAAAAATACAACTTTCAGAACTGTCTAGAAGAAGGTATTCATGGAGGCTTATCCCAACCAATCATATTAGGTGGCACTTGAACCCCTAACCTATAGGGATGATCCCTCACCTTCCTCCCAAAGAATCTCAACCCATTTGATCTCCCTTTGGCCTATATAAACAAGCTCACCCTAATGAATAGGATAGGACCAAGAGAGTACCTTTATGCAGTTGGAATTACTCTAGTTGTGAGGGGAAAAAGAGTGCGATCTTGTGAGTGAGAGGTTTGTAGAGCTCTGTGAGTCAAAATCTTGTGGGAACAAAGCTTCAACATCAAGGATTTGGTTGTAGTTCTTTCTAGATCTGGAATATTTGGACTGGGGAAACAATTTTTGTCCGCACCTACTAAGGATTTCCACTAACAAAATTAGTGACCATATAGGGGGTCGATTGGATCTATGCATTTTGCTTTGATTTTTATTACAAATTCTCAATATTTTTTTTGCTCATTTCAGGATTTAAGGTGTGAAATTCATATTATATCAATTCCAATTTGCCTCTTCAGGTTAGTATCCACTGTTAGAAAATCCCAGATTATTCAGTAATTATTTGTTGTGAAGGATTTTATTCTTTTTTATCCTTGGATGCACCGACACACCTGGGTCATTTTTATAGACCGTCGAATCCTCTCTGGCGCTTTATGTGTTTGTTAATAGAGTGTTGCTGACGTCTATTTCCTAGAGACATAAAACACCACCGACACCTTTCCACAATGAGCAAGGAGCGTCAACTAGCAGAGCACACCCTGGTTCACCTCTGCACTATGCGCTGAGGTAGGTACTCAATAGCTTGTAAAAGCCTCTTTTGTAAAATTTGATTTTTGGTTTCGGTTTTTGAGTATGTTGCATTGATTGTTGTTATATCTGTAATTGTGGTTTGTGTCTTAGTGTATTTTCAAGTCACATCTTGGAATATTTTCTTAGTAAAAGCTTCAAAATTTAGTGCTTTTGTGTTTTTGGAGTCTTGTCTTGGGTATGATTGTTTGTTTCCAGATCTCAATAATTCTTTCAGATCCATAAAATAAAATTTTATAGTTTTCTTATGCTTTTACAGAATATTTATTAATTGTTCTTTGCATTTCTATTTTGCGAAAAAATATATCAAAAAACAAAAATAAAATTTAGATCCATCCCTTTTAGTTTTGATTAGTTGTTGAAATGTGATTGATAAAATAGAAGGATGGTTGTTTTTTTCTTCTTCTTTTTTTTCGGTTTTATTTTGGAAATCATAGAAGTAAGAGCATTAGTGAACATTTATTTTTATGTTATTAGAGATATTGTTTGGTTAAGCATTAGAAGGTTTTGTGTGTTTGGAAATTTTCGAAAGGACTTGAAGGATGAGTTATCAAATTGTATGGTATTTTCTTTGATTGTTGGAAGGGAAGATATCTCCTTTACTATAGATAGATCTCATCAAAAAGAAAATTGCATCTCATTTAGACATTTAATTAGTCTTGCAGTCACTACATACTCTGTAAAGTTCATTAATCGTTAAAGATAAAATTAAGCGGTAGCGTAGGTTAAATATTTAGAAACTTGTGTGATAGGATAGAACATGTGTTCCAACATCTATAAACATAAGAGTTCTCGTTTATTGCCTTCACTGCATCTCGGTGACTGTCCGGTTCTTCCATGTACTAATCGGTATATCGGATGCATTTCCACATACCCTTGAGGTATATTGAAAGGTTCTTCACGTACTCGATGGTATATTGGAAGGTCCCTTTTGAACGGTTGTGCATTAGACAACACTAACACGGATTTGAGCTCCCACGTGTTATCACTCTAGGAAACGCCTCTAGGTTGTAGCTCGAGGATGCTTGGTAACTTAAATTGTTTTTAGGGTTTTTTCTGAATTGGATCAAGCCGGATAACCTATATAACCTCTCACTCTCAAGACATGCACGAGGCTCACTCAATCACAAGGATTTTAGTTACAACTTGTTCAATAGTTTGACAAAAAGGTGCAGGGATGGAGAACTCACCAGGCTGGCAGACTTACACGCATAACATATGCATATAAATGGCTAAATCCTGCTGAGGATGGTGTTTATAAATCAAATATCACTAAATAACCAATAGGACGATAGCTATCAACCCTTTAATAAATATGAAAATTACCTAAATGCACATTCAGGCAATAAACACAGTAAAGAAAGAGATGGATGGACAAATCACAACAAAAGAGCTTATACTTAGAATAAGCCAGATGAGATGCTTGATAATGGAACAAGCTCATAAATCCCCAGAGTCAAACCTTTATTAATCAAATAATCATGGGCTTTATAGCCTTTTACAAAATTTACAGATCCTGAAAATAGATCTGTTTACACAAAAATAATTGAAAGGGATAGTTTTTCCAGATTAGGGATTCAAACCCTTGCTAACTATTTGTTTATCTACTATGAAGATCTAGTTCACTGAGTGGTCTTTTAATGATTGAAGTGGTCACTGATCATTCCCATTGCTTGTGAATTTGTCGTCAACAGTCAGTGTATTGGCGTTTAACTGAAGTGCCCAGTCTTGTTCAATCCGCCTGTAAATTTTCCACTTTGCTGCCACAATCGTCGATCAAAGGATTTTTCTTTTAGCTCATCGGCACTCCAAATCTCCTTATTTCCGTAGTTTCAGTGCTCTAAGTCTCATTATTTCCGTAGTTTCTCTCCCTTACCGCTGCACTCACTGATTGGAAGCTTTATCTTCTGTGCCATCGACGCTCTAAGTCTCAATGCTACCGCTGTTTCAGCGCTCCAAGTCCTAGGCGTCACGACGAATTCTTTATTGGTGATCGGGAGTGGTAATAACGAATGTATTAGAGCCTTTTATCTGAACATTGCCACTACCTAGTCTTCAGTTCCTCTGATTGCTGAAATTTTCATCTGATAGCGGAGGCCTCCGTCTGTATTTTTTCCGCCGTTGCGGCTCTTTAGTAGACTAACTTGCCGACGGTTAGTCTGTATGTATTCCGGTATTTCGGTTCCTCAGTGAACTATTTTGCTGACCGTTAGTCTTTCCAAGCTTTGACGTGTAGTTTTCATTCCCTCCGATCGACGGTGATTTTGATTTATCAGCTGCCTTTAATCATTATATTCTTCACAGCTGCGGAACTTCTAGTCACCGTATTCTCCGTAGTTGCGGCTCCTTAGGGAACAAACTCACCGAAGGCTAGTGATTTCAAGCTTCGACGCGTAGTTTTCAATTCCTCTGAGCGGCTCTTTTTCTGTTATGGCGCTATCAAAATGATTCCCGTTGATTGATCAGAACTCATAGTAAGTCTTTCTTCCGTAGTTGTGGCTCTTTAGAGGACTAACTCACCAATCCGTAGTCTGTACATCTTCCGATCACTGATGATCTTCTATTGTCACTTCGGAACGCGCAGTAATTTTTTCTTCCGCCGTTACGGCTCCGCAGAGGACTAATTCGCCAATGGTTAGTCTGCAATTCTCCCGATCACTGCAGAGCTGCTTGGTTCTAAACTCTCCGAAAATTTGTCTTTTGTCCTTCCGATCACCGACGATTTCCTCTTCTTGTGGAAGGCGTAGTCTGTAAGTCTCCCTCCATTTCGACGCTGTAGTGGACTATCTCGCAGATGCTTTTAAAGTTTTTTAAGTCCCGAACTGATTTCATCGGTGCTCAAAACCTCTCACAATCGGAGCCTTAAATCGTTATTTTCTCCGTAGTTGCGGTGCCTTTGGGAACTAGCTTGCCGATCTGTAGCCTTTAAAACCTTCGATTGCTGTTAGAAAACGCTCCGATGGCAGTTGAAAGTTTAGCAATACGCCTGACTACCGAAGGGGTCTTCCACATGTTATTTATCTTCCATCTTTCAGTGGCTAATGAGATGTTCTGATCCTTGCCCAAGCCACCGAAGTCATAACTTTGTGAGATTTGCATAAAAAATAGAGGCTTTCAAAACTGTTAGTGATCTTCATATCCTTCAGTGCATGATTTAAAATTTTTCATACTATAAAAAATAAATTCATTTTTTTTGGGAGATAACATCTGGCTCCTACTCAGGGATGGGAACCTCCCTGTGAGGTCCCAAGAACCCCAGAACAAAATGCCTTACCTGAAAAAGAATAATTGAAGCTATCTTCTAGTGTTCCATTGGGCATGGAGTCATTTGCCTTTTATAACTGATCCGCTGCACTCTTCCTATAGCCCGCTTTGCTTATTCATGAAAACAACTAAAAATTACCTAGCTACTCATATTAAGAGATTATTTTCCTATATACTCCTACTCCTAATTCTAATCAATAGATCCTTCTTATCATGTGACATGATGCTTCCAATGAAGCCAGGTCAGAAGCCGATCTTCTGAACTTATCCTGGATCTTGACCCCAAAAATAACTGAAACCCTAGCGTGTAGAAATGTAGTTTTGAAGGGTGACAGAACCGATTATCATCTGACAAAAATATTTTGATATCTATGCTACTCATAAGTTCCAGATAGTCAGCAATAGGGTCATAAAAGCCAATAAGAAATACCTTTTTATGTTGCTGTTCCAACTTAATGAAATGTTGCTGCTGACTGCTCTCAGTGATCACTATGTTAACTGTAGATTTCTCGACCTCTGACATATGAGGATGAGTTATGCCCTGCTGTTATGGACTTTTCAGATCATCATTTTCCTTTTCATATTTGTTGCATTCTTCCTTTGTTTGATAAAAATGCAAGCTCAACAGCTGATGTGAATCTTTCTGCTCCCCTTCACCTACCTCATGATCACTGCTAACAATTTCCTCTTCCACAATAATACCTTTGTAGGATATACCAGAACTAAAAAGATCTGTATTTAACTTTTGAGCAGCAGATTCATAACAAGCATTTATCACAGTATTCGCACATTTTTTACAATCTCTCCGCTGAAAAGAAGAACTAAATGAATTTTGAGTAATCAATAAGTCTTCACAAATTTTAACCTCATCTTCCTCATCACTGTATTTGTTTACTATAGGAGCATCAAGATAAGATTCTAATGACAGAGATGAAGGCTCTTGTATCAGAGTATCAGTAATAAAATTTTGAAACAGATCTGGAAAAATATTACCTAGTTCCTTGTCATGATTTGAAGCAACCTGTTCATAAGGAGAAGGAAGATCTCCCTGATGCTCTAGCTGGGGATTAGATAGTCCCTGGAAATATTGCTCCTCTTGGTTACTGCAAATTTCCTCATTGTGAAAATTATAAGAAAGATGAGGTAGCTCTTGAGGGAGATATCCTTCTCCATTTATCTTTTTCATCCTGGTTTTCAAACTGATCATAAAATCCAGATTCATACCTGTCTTGGGAGTACTTTGCAAACACTGAAAAATTTGATTCTAAATCTGACAGGAGCTCACATGCTTGCTGATGTCCCTAATCCGCTTCAAACTCATAATCTTCCTGTTCAAAATTTGACTCATACTGATGTTTGTCTGGCTCAAGTAAATGATGGTTTTCAAAATCAAACTGCTTTGGGATTCTCTTTGAAGCACGAATGTTTTCCTGCACCTTTAAAGCATCTTCAAACATAATGCTTAAAGATGAAGATTTCCTTTCTAGTAGAAGAAGGGCAAGTTTTGAATGTAGTCCCATCACATAATATATACTGGCAGCTGTCTCTGTGGGCCAGATCTCCAAAGGCATAGCATGATAAGTGTTGTAAAATCTTTGATTGAAGATAGGCAGAGTTTCACCTTCCTCTCTCTTCAAAGCATAGAAATCAGTGAGATACAAATCAAGAGAATTGTTCTCACCCTAATGCTTCAAAAATGCATCAGTGAATTTTTTCCAAGATCCAATAGAGTCAGCTCTTAAATTCTTGAACCATATAGCAACATCTCTAATCAACGATTTAGAGAAAACTCTCATGAACAATCTGAAAACGTTCAATAAAATCTTTGAAAGATTCCAAGTGCCTCTTCGCTGAAGCTTGATTCTTTCCGGAAAACCGAGGGAGATATTCATAACAGTCAAGAGGATAAGGATGAAGCCAAGAGGGCAGTTTTAGTGGCTTAAACATCTTCATCCTGATTTTGATTTGAAAGGTTGTGGGCTGATAATGAGGGATAACAATCTGCTGACAAGGTTCAACGGTTATGGAAACGAGTGTGGAGCTCTGCATAGGTTTCGAATCAGTTTTGGTGTCTTCAAAGTTACATGGCTGATAAGATTTAGGAGGAATTTGGGTACAACGATAATTTTTATAGATGTTCTGTGGCACACCGACTGATTGACCTTCTACAATACAAGCAGGCTCCAAATATTCTTCTACAGATGGATATGTAAAAGATGGTTGATAATCTTCAGGATATATAAAACATAAGATAATTATTTTAACATGTGAAGGGAAAAGCATAAAGGAACTGATAACAAATAACAACAGTTCATAAAGTAAACTGCTAAACTAGTACTTGGATTTTGAATTCAACCTCTTCATCTTTTATCAACTAGGACCTCCCCAATGGAGATTTATTAAATTCGAATGGATCAGGAAAATAGAAGTCTTTGTAAATTTGCCCTAGCAGCAAGGCTAGGTTTTCTTCTCATGAGATTCTATGGGTCTGCAACAGGTGTTGCTGGTGGCCCCTCTCTTGATTTGCTTTGGCACTTGGTCTTCTTGAAGCCACCTTATATCGATGGAGTCTCCAGATAGATGATTACAACCATAATAATGTACAAGATTTGTCTATCATCAAAGCATGGATCTATGTCGTCTCCCAGGGAAGCTAAGCTTCAATCTCCTCTTCCCGTCAACGACACCACTTTGTTATCACTCCAGGAAACTCCTCTAGGTTGTAGCTCGAGGATGCCTCATAACTTAAATTGTTTTTAGGGTTTTTCTGAATTGGATCAAGCCGGATAACCTATATAACCTCTCACTCTCAAGACATGCATGAGGCTCACTCAATCACAAGGCTTTTAGTTACAACTTGTTCAGTAGTTTGACAAAAAGGTGTAGGGATGGAGAACTCACCAGGCTGGCAGACTTACACACATAACACATGCATATAAATGGCTAAATCCTGCTGAGGATGGTGTTTATAAATCAAATATCACTAAATAACCAATAGGATGACAGCTATCGGCCCTTTAATAAATATGAAAATTACCTAAATGCACATTCAGGCAATAAACACATTAAAGAAAGAGATGGTTGAACAAATCACAACAAAAGAGCTTATACTTAGAATAAACTAGATGAGATGCTTGATAATGGAACAGGCTCATAAATCCCCAGAGTCGAACCTTTATTAATCAAATAATCCTGGGCTTTATAGCCTTTTACAAAATTTACAAATCCTGAAAATCAGATCTGTTTACACAAAAATAATTGAAAGTGATAGATTTTCCAGATTAGGGATTCAAACCCTTGCTAACTATTTGTTTATATACTGTGAAGATCTAGTTCACTGAGCGGTCTTTTAATGATTGAAGTGGTCGCTGATCATTCCCACTGCTGGTTCACTATGAATTTTCCATTAACAGTCAGTGTATTAGCGTTTAACTGAAGTGCCAAGTCTTGTTCAATCCGCCCATAAATTTTCTACTTTGCTGCCGCAGTCGCCGATCGGAGGCTTTTTCTTTTAGCTCATCGGCGCTCCAAATCTCATTATTTCTGTCGTTTTGGTGCTCTAAGTCTCATTATTTCTGCAGTTTCTCTCCCTTACCGCCACAGTCACTGATTGGAAGCTTTATCTTCTATGCCATCGGCACTCTAAGTCTTAGCGCTACCGCTGTTTCGGCACTCGAAGTCCCAGGCGTCGCGACGACTTCTTTATCGGTGATTGGGAGTGGTAATAACTAATGTATCGGAGCCTTTTATCTGAATGTTGCCACTACCTAGTCTTCAGTTCCTCCGATCGCTGAAATTTTCGTCTGATCGCGGAGGTCTCAGTCTATCTTTTTTTCGCCATTGCGGCTCTTTAGTAGACTAACTCACCAACGGTTAGTCTGTATGTCTTCCGGTCTTTCGGTTCCTTAGTGAACTATTTTGCTAACGGTTAGTCTTTTCAAGCTCCGACGCGTAGTCTTCATTCCCTCCGATCGGCGGTGATTTTGATTTATCGGCTGCCTTTAATCATTATATTCTCTATGGTTGCAAAAATTCTAGTCATTGTATTCTCCGTAGTTGCGGCTCCTTAGGGAACAAGCTCGCCGATGGCTAGTGATTTCAAGCTCCGACGCGTAGTTTTTAGTTCGTCTGAGCGACTCTTTTTCTATTATGGTGATATCGAAATGATTCCTGTTGATTGATCGAAACTCATAGTAAGTATTTCTTCCGCAGTTGCGGCTCTTCAGAGGACTAACTCACCGATCCGTAGTCTGTACGTCTTTTGATCGCCGATGATCTTCTATTGTCGCTTCAGAACCCGCAGTAAGTTTTTCTTCCACCATTGCGGCTCCGCAAAGGACTAATTCATCGATGGTTAGTCTATAGTTCTCCCGATCGCCGTGGAGCTACTTGGTTCTAAACTCTCTGACGATTTGTATTTAGTCCTTCTGATCGCTGACGATTTCCTCTTCTCATGGAAGGTGTAGTCTGTAAGTCTCCCTCCGTTTCGGCGCTGTAGTGGACTATCCCGCAGATGCTTTTAAAGTTTTTTAAGTCTCGAACTGATTTCATCGACGCTAAAAAACTCTCACAATCAGAGCCTTAAATCGTTATTTTCTCCACAGTTGCGGCGCCTTTGGGAACTAGCTCGCCAATCTGTAGCCTTTAAAACCTCCAATTGCTGTTAGAAAACGCTTCGATGGCAGTGAAAAGTTTAGCAATATGCCTGACTGCCGAAGGGGTCTTCCACCTGTTATTTATCTTCCATATTTCGGTGGCTAATGAGATGTTCTGATCCTCGCCCAAGCCACCGAAGTCACAACTTTGTGAGATTTGCATAAAAAATAGAGGCTTTCAAAATTGTTAGTGATCTTCATATCCTTCATTTCATGATTTAAAATGGTTCATTCTATCAAAAATAAATTCATTTTATTTTGGGAGATAACACCAAGTACCTTGAAAATCCTTCTAGGAACCTGTAGCCAATTGAGAAAATCCATTTGGTCGTCTTGTCGAAACAATATACCGAGAACAACACTCGAGGAGCTACGATGCACATATCATCCAGGTATTATAAAGGAAAGGGTACGGTTGCAATCCTCCTTGTCGTATTTTACTGTTGGACCCTGCAGTATATCGCGAGTTGTGATGACTCGAATCTCCTATTGAGGATCCCACTTTTCAACCCCTCTTATCACCCAAGTTTGCTTGTAGCCTTAGCTAGTGTAGGACTTTTGTGTGTGTTCTTTTCGATTAGAAAACTCTTAGTATAAAGTTTCTAGCCAAAATTCTGGTTAAGCCACCCATGAGAAGATCTCACAGGCTGTAGGGTTTGCCACCTAAATATACTCCAATCGGGGAAGGAAGAGAAGGGGAAACCATGGACCAACCAATTATGACTAATCCACACATAGAAGAAATCCCAGTTATTGGATATGGGAAAGATTACTCTTATTTCAAAAATCCATCTACCCCTACTTTGGTAATGGTTCAGTGACCTTCTGCGCGTGACTCGACTTTTCACTTTCTAATAGAAGGGTATTCTAGAGCATAAGATTGGGTAAATTATTTACTCAATCTCCAGATGATCCCATAGCATCAGAATTCGGTTCAATTGCTCCATTTTGGGATAATTCCTTAGGACAAACCATTTTCGAAATTGGCACTACTACTTTGTCATATGTCATACTCCAAACTACACGGGACACATGATTATTTTCAAATGATGATTTTTTTGGAACTATTCGTGATATCGTGTGTCACCTACGCACAATAGGGGATAAAATTAGAAGACAAATTTTAGTTCCCCAACTTTCCCCTTCGGGTACAACTAGTCCTAAATACCGTACTCCTATTTTATGGTACTACTGTTTATAGAATACCGGTTCAAAACGTGGTTTATTATTATCTAGGTGAATTTTATATCCCAACCCTATCGCTTCAAAATCTCCCATCTATTTCAAACTCTACTGTAAATTCCATGATTGGGGGGCAATCCCTAGCTCGAGTTACTTCAACAACTAGGAGAACGGTTTCAAATGTTGGGTAGAATATCGCTTTAGGGAAACCAATAGTTAGTGGACATTCCACGAATGGAAACATGGTTATCCCTTCTTTAGTCACCGACCAACCATCGTGGGCACAACCTACGGTTAACCAAACGACATGGGGTTATACTTATTGGTGGAATCAACTTGCAATATATAATCAAACTTATCAACCGATTCCCTTGGGAAATATTTATCCCAGGATCCCTTACCCCAGAAATATGAATACCCCATGGGGGAAACCTAATTGGAGAAATATCCCCACACCTAGGAGACCACTTGCAAACCCACATGGGGGACACCTGGTGGACCACCTCCAGGAGGACCACCTGGAGGCACACCTAGAGGACCTCTAGGAGGATCACTTGGAGGACTACCAAGGGGCCCACCAGGATCACCTAGAGGACCATTGGGGGGGCCACCAGGAGGTCCTAGAGGTCAACCTATTGGAACACCAAGAGGATCATCCAAAAATACACCACCACATAACCAACTTGTTATAGGAGGATCATCATCATCTGTTTATCAATCAACCTATGCTCCTACTAGTATAGAGATGCCTTATCAATACTACTAGTATATACAACCAAAACAACAATTTCCATTTCTGGATACACTTAATCTTCCATACTTGTTACGTTTGATAAATGATCCTATACATCATGATCCTTCTTGGCCACCTATTCGTATAAAGTTCCCTTTGGACATATCAAAATTCGACGGTAAACTTGGTGAAGATTTGAAAAACCACGTGATGACTTAGCACTTGTGGTGTTCATCCAACTCTCTCATGGATAGTTCTATCCATTTGAGACATTTTTAGACTCTCAGTAGAACTGCCGCTAAATGGTATATATAGTTGCTTCAACATTCCTTTTGGGATTTAAACACTCTAGCAATGTCTTTCTTGACACGTTTCTAGTTACCAATTAGATACAAAATGGGTAAAAATATTTTGACATCACTTCACAAAACCACTTCCACCCATATATCTGATCATATACATGAGTGGAAATGAAGACGTAGGTTGATTAAGGTTCCCATCCATGATCAATTACTTGTTGATCGGTTTACTAAGTCATTAGTTCAAAATGTCCATAACTAGCTATTCTACCACTTATACTATATCTTCTACACATGTATAAACTAGTAAATTGTCCTATAAGAAAAATACATTTACAAACCATAACCTATTTTAACCATGATAAGTACCTATCTCTTTGGGAGCTTCCTCCGTATTCCCATCTATTGAAGAAAAGTTAGAAGTGTGTGGCTACTATAAGTCGCTTTGAACCTACTCCATTCTATGCTCTTTATAATCCAACCTTTCTTTCAGTCAATAAGAACCAAAAAATCCTTCCAGTGTTGGTGTCTTTCTTTCAGCTGCAAAACCACGAAATTGCTCCAGCTCAAGGAATTTTACTTTATCTTGGAGAACTCAAATATGTTTTTCCTATTCCTCATTTTTATCTTTCAAACATTCAAGTTCAATTTATCTCATTACCAATTTATTATTAAGTTTGTTAATCTACTCTTTTACTACCTTGCATTTGATTCTTACCACATACACGTTTTGCGCATAAATGGTTCCCAATTCTTGTGCCAATTCTCCACCTTTTGCATTTCATTTTCCACTATATCTTGCACTTCATAATGAAGACTCTCACATCTATGACCTAGGTGTTCCCTATTCTTAGATGAGATCGTCATACTATTGTAATAGTAGTTTGATTTCTTAGAGTCTCTAATTGTACAATCTTGATCAATACTGACAATGCCTTATGTCTAATTCCCCAACACACAAATGAAAATGGACCCTTCTCCCCCTATTACATAATGAATAGTATCCTTGACACTAGAATTCACAAGAACCCACTCTTGCCTTGATGATGGGGAAGAATTCAGTTAAGTTCAATTATATTTCATTGTTTACAAATTTCTTAGCATCAAAGGTTATTACCTTCTCTCTGTCTCTAGATAACCACTTTGGCTTAATGATGAGGATATATTTTGACCAGTTCCCCGATGAATAGTTGGTAAAGGATATTTATTTCCCCTTCGAATAATGTTTTGGAGTGCCTATCACCTCATCATTGAGATTCATAAATATAATACTTTCCTGCTGAATGATGGTGATAAATTCAACCACACAATTGTTAAGGAAATTATTCTCACCTATAATAGGAATAACATTATCCAACCATTCTATTTACAGACAAAGAACTTCTTCCTTCACCTTCATTCCAATTCCCTAACACCTTGGAGAGTGGATAACCTCTCTCCTTCTCAGTGTAATTTGATAACAAAAATGCATCAACTTTCACCTCGACACTGTAAATCAAGACCAGAAACCACTCTTGCTTGAGATTGAGAAAGAATTCATTTAGGTTCAACTTCACACCATTGTTTACAAAATTATCCACATATACCAATGGAATGACAATTACTTTAAATATGTCGATTGTTGACCACTCTTTCTCAATGATGAAATAATTTTCTAATCAATTCCCCCACAAACATGCGATAAGGAATATTTATTTCCCAGTATCATAGTGATTTGCGGTGCCTTTCTCCTCAACACTAAAACTAAAAAATAGATCCCACTAGAAGAAAGTCCTCATGGAGGCTTATCCCAACTGATCATATTAGGTGGCACTCGAACCCCTAACCTCTAGGGATGATCCCTCACCTTCCTCCCAAAGAATCTCAACCCATTTGATCTCCCTTTGGCCTATATAAACAAGATCACCCTAATGAATAGGATAGGACCAAGAGAGTACCTTTATGTAGTTGGAATTACTCTAGGTGTGAGAGGAAAAAGATTGTGATCTTGTGAGTGAGAGGTTTGTAAAGCTTTGTGAGTCAAAATATTGTGGGAATGAAGCTTCAACATCAAGGCTTTGGTTGTAGTTCTTTCTAGATCTGGAATATTTGGACTAGGGAAACAATTTTTGTCCACACCTACCAAGGATTTCCACTAACAAAACTAGCGACTATACAGGGGGTCGATTAGATCTATGCATTTTGATTTGATTTTTATTACAAACTCTCAAAAATTTTCTTTTTCTCATTTAAGGATTTAAGGTGTGAAATTCATATTATATCAGTTCCAATTTGCCTCTTCAGGTTAGTATCCACCATCAAAAAATCCCAGATTATTCAGTAATTATTTGTTGTGAAGGATTTTATTCTTTTTTTATCCTTGGATGCACCGATGCACCTGGGTTGTTTTTATAGAGTGTCGAATCCTCTGGCACTTTATGTGTTTGTTAATAGAGTGTCACTAAATTCTATTGCCCAGAGACATAAAACACCACCGATACCTTTTCACACTGAGCAAGGAGTGTCAACTAGCAGAGCACGCCTTAGTTCAACTCTGCACTATGCGTTGAGGTAGGTACTCAATAGTTTGTAAAAGACTCTTTTGTAAAATTTGATTTTTGGTTTGGGTTTTTGAGTATGTTGCATTGATTGCTGTTAGATCTGTAAGTGTGGTTTGTGTCCGAGTGTATTTTCAAGTCAGATCTTGGAAGTTTTTCTTAGTAAAAGATTCAAAATTTAGTGCTTTTATGTTTTTGGAGTCTTGTCTTGGGTATGATTGTTTGTTTCCAGATCTCAATAATTCTTTCAGATTCATAAAATAAAATTTTATAGTTTTCTTATGCTTTTACAGAATATTTTTTAGTTGTTCTTTGCATTTCTATTTTGCAAAAAAAAAATCAAAAAACAAAAATAAAATTTAGATCCATCACTTTTAGTTTTGATTAGTTGTTTAAATGTGATTGATAAAGTAGAAGGATGGTTGTTTTTGTCTTTTTTTTTTTTCGGTTTTATTTTGGAAATCATAGAAGTAAGAGCATTAGTGAAAATTTATTTTTATGTTATTAGAGATATTGTTTGGTTAAGCATTATAAGGTTTTGTGTGTTTGGAAATTTTCGAAAGGACTTGAAGGATGAGTTATCAAATTGTATGGTATTTTCTTTGATTGTTTGAAAGGGCAGATATCTCCTTTCCTTTAATCTAGATAGATCTCATCAAAAAGAAAATTGCATCTCATTTAGACATTTCATTAGTCTTGCAGTCACTACACACTCCGTAAAATTCATTAACCGTTAAAGATAAAATTAAGTGGTATCTTACGTTAAATCTTTAGAAACTGTTGTGATAGGTTAGAAGATGTGTTCCAACATCTATAAACATAAGAGTTCTCATTTATTGCCTTCACTGCATCTCGAGGACTATCTGGTTCTTCCATGTACTATTCGGTATATCAGATGTATTTCCACATACCCTTGAGGTATATTGAAAGGTTCTTCGTGTACTCGATGGTATATTGGAAGGCCCCTTTTGAATGGTTGTGCATTAGACAACACTAACATGGATTTGAGCTCCCACGTACCTTGAAAACCCTTCTAGGAACCTGTAACCAATTGAGAAAATCCATTTGGTCGTCTTGTCGAAACAATATACTAAGAACAACACTCGAGGAGCTACGATGCACATATCATCCAGGTAGTATCCAGGAAAGGGTACGGTCGCAATCCTCCTTGTCGTATTTTACTGTTGGACCCTGCGGTATATCGCGAGTTGTGACGACTTGACTCTCCTATTGAGGATCCCACTTTTCAACCCCTCTTATCACCCAAGTTTTCTTGTAGCCTTAGCTAGTGTAGGACTTTTGTGTGTGTTCTTTTCCATTAGAGGATAAAGTTTCTAGCCAAAATTCTGGTTGAGCCACCTGTGAGAAGATCTCACAGGCTACAGGGTTTTCCACCTAAATATACTCCCACCGGGGAAGGAAGAGAAGGGGAAACCATGGACCAACCAATTACGACTAATCCACACATAGAAGACATCCCATTTACTGGATATGGGAAAGATTACTCTTATTTCAAAAATCCATCTACCCCTACTCCGGTAAAGGTTAAGCGACCTTCTGCGCGTGACTCAACTTTTCACTTTCTAATAGAAGGGTATTCTAGAGCATAAGATTGGGTATTTACCAATCTCCAGATGATCCTGTATCATCAGAATTCGGTTCAATTAATCCATTTTGGGATACTTCCTTAGGACAAACCATTTTTTAATATGGGACTATTACTTTGTCATATGTCATACTCCAAACTACATGGGACACATGATTATTTTCAAATGATAATTTTTTTGGAACTATTCGTGATACTGTGTGTCACCTACGCACAATAGGGGATAAAATTAGAAGACAAATTTTATCTCCCCAACTTTCCCCTTTGGGTACAACTAGTCCTAAATACCGTACTCCTATTTTATGGTACTACTGTTTCAAGAATACCAGTTCAAAACATGGTTTCTTATGATCTAGGTGAATTTTCTATCCCAACCCTATCACTTCAAAATATCCCATCTGTTTCAAATTCTACTATAAATTCCATGATTGGGGGGTAATCCCTAGCTCGAGTTACTTCAACAACTAGGAGAACGGTTTCAAATGTTAGGCAGAATATCGCTTTAGGGAAACCAATAGTTAGTGTACATTCCACGAATGGAAACATGGTTATCACTTGTTTAGTCACTGACCAACCATCACGGGCATAGCCTACGGTTAACCAACCCACATGGGGTTATACTTATTGGTGGAATCAACCTGCAATGTATAATCAAACTTATCAACCGATTCCCTTGGGAAATATTTATCCCAGGATCCCTTACCCCAGAAATATGAATACCCCATGGGGGCAACCTAATTGGACAAATATCCCCACACGTGGGAGACCACTTGCAAACCCACATGGGGGACCACCTGGAGGACCACCTGCAGGAGGACCACCTGGAGGCACACCTAGAGGACCATTAGGAGGATCACTTGGAGGACCACCGAGGGGCTCACCAGGATCACCTAGAGGACCACTGGGGGTCCACCAGGAGGGCCTGGAGGTCCACCTATTGGAACACCAAGAGGATCATCCGAAAATACACCACCGCATAACCAACTTGTTATAGGAGGATCGTCATCATCTGTTTATCAATCAACATATGCTCCTACTAGTATAGAGATGCCTTATCAATACTGCTAGTATATACAACCAAACCAATAATTTCCATTTCTTAATACACTTGATCCACCTTACTTGTTACGTTTGATAAATGATCCTATACATCAGAATCCTTCTTGGCCACCTATTCCTATAAAGTTCCCTTTGGACATATCAAAATTCGACGGTAAACTTAGTGAATATTTGAAAAACCACGTGATGACTTATCACTTGTGGTGTTCATTGAACTCTCTCATGGATAGTTCCATTTGAGACCTTTTCAGACTCTCTGCAGAACTGTCACTAAATGGTATATAGAGTTGCCTCAATATTCCTTTTGGGATTTAAAAACTCTAGCAATGTCTTTCTTGACACATTTCTAGTTACCAATTAGATACAAAATGGGTAAAAATATTTTGACATCACTTCACAAAACCAATTCCACCCATATATCTGATCATATACATGAGTGGAGATGAAGACGTAGGTTGATTAAGGTTCCCATCCCCGATCAATTACTTGTTGATCTTTTTACTAAGTCATTACTTCCACTCATTTCCAGAGATGTTGCCATGGAAGGCATTGTTACTGAATAAAAAACCATTAGCCATGTTCAATATCTAGACTTGGTATATTCCTATTTAGGCACTTTGTACTATTTAATTCTGAATGCAGGCTCGTCCTCATTCGGACCCTTCAAGACCTTCTATGGAACCACCTACTGATGGCATACTTGGTTCTGTCCAAACACCATCCGTGGCCAAATCCACAAAAAACAAAACAAAATAGATTCACCATCCAGTCAGACTATTTCCAATCCCAAGACTACTTCTGTTCTTGTTGTTTCCACCGAAGTGAATGCAGTTCAATCCTCAAAATCTTCGGGAACAAGGAAAAAAGGGAAAAAGAAATCCAAGAAAAAAAACTAGGAAACATAGGCATAACCCTGGTACACATGCCATGGTCATAAGTAGACACTTCAACATGATTAACTCTCTAATTGTGAAATGATGGGGTATTAGGCTCTTGGAAGAAGAGAATATAATACACAAAGACACCCTTTCAAGGTTACAAATGTTGGACATGGTCACATATAATGGATGTCATACTTGATATAATGAAAGAGGAAGAATGCATCAAATTATAGTAATATTGGCTCGATTTCTAGTCTTTGTATCCTTATAAATGAGATATATAGTAGTGTTTGACATAGAAATTCTACTATATGCAAGATCTAATCATTATCCAATCCATATTTCATGGGGAAAGCTTGAGTCCTCCTAAATCATGACCCTTCTAATTTGTGAAATTTTTGTTAGACCACCTATACATTAAAACAAACTTTAATCAATTGTGGAAGGAAGGGAACCTAAAAATGGGAATGTTGATGTATTTCAATAGAGATCCAACAATCTAAAGTTTAAACTCAAAACCTATAACAAATAAGTGTTTGGAAATAGATTTCAAGCTAAAAGAGGGTTAGATAAAAATGTGGAGGTGTAGTGATCCATTATCAAGAAAGGAATGAATTAAAATCTAGCACAAATGGAGGGATCATTAAGGGAGCAAGTGGACAGTAGGTGCAAGAAGAAATTCTTTAGAGACAAAAATCTTGGAATTGGATTCTATTCGCATCGTGGTGTTCAACAATCCCAATAGACATATGATAACCCCTTCATTAGTTTAAATAGACCTCATGATCGATACACATTAACCAAAAGTGGGTCCCATTGGTCAAAACTACTACAACAAATCACCCTTTTAGGGGCAAGTTTTCTAAACCCCCCTCCCCCCCCAAAAATTAGACTTTTGGGGGCGGTTTTGACCCCCCCCCCCAAAAAAAAAAGTCCTGAGAGAATTGGACTTTTTTTTGTGTGGGGGGAGGGGGGGGTTGAATGACACCCCCCCCATTGACTCCCCCTGCCAAAGATTCTTTTAAATGCATTTTTTACCTCCCCACCCTCGAAAATAAAGTCATGAGATTTGAATTTTTGGGGGCAATTTTTTTAAATCCGCCTCCAAACGTCCAATTGTCATGATTTTGTTTTTTTTTCCGGGGGGTGGGGGTGTGGGGGGGGGTGGGTTGAACAAAACCCCCACACCCCAAAATTTTTTTCATGAGAATTGGACTTTCGGGGTCGATTGTGTGAAACTTCCCTCCAAAAGTATAGTTGTCATGTTTTTTTTTTGCGACGGGGGGGGGGGGGGGGGGGGGGGAAAGACCCCCCCTAAAGGTCCTTTTCAAGGTGGTTTTGACACCCTCACCCCCCTCCTAAAAAAAATCAAAAAAATCAATGAGATAGGTTAGACAAAGGCATAAGCTCCAACAAATTTGATCTCATAGTTGCATTGGAGATTTACCTCGCTGCCCAGTCAATGAAAACTTTCATGCATTCCCATTTGGAAATATCAAAAGGACCACAACCCTAAGAGGTAGCCAATTTTTCTTGGGAATTTTTGATACTAGTCAAGCCACCCAAAACATAGGTTGTCCATCAATAAGAATTACGATTGGTCGTCTTGCTTTGTGCAATTATTGCTTTAGGCACTAATTTGAGAAGGGGGGTTCTTAAATGTTCACCTTCTTGCATATTAAGACATTGTGTTTAATAATATCAAATTTAATGTATGGTTATATGGTCAAAGACCAATTTTGTATAGATTTTTTAATTTGTATTCATCTTGTTCGAATGCGATCTTTTTAATTGCACTAAATGAATTTCTCTCTTTGAATTAGCTAGGAACATTAAGGGAATTAGAATTATGACATCAAGACAAATTCTCCACTCTGTCAATATCACTTGCATAAGGCTCGATGTAAATATTTTCTTCAACTGTGAAGGTTGTTTGTACTTTGTTGGTTCTCCCCTTCTCCAAGTTTGGCTTCTCCTCGTATAGATTCTTCTATTTCACCGATTCATGAGGTAACTTGCGCCTCTTATTTTTTGACATCATTGTTGTAGGGAAGAATACGACGTTATTATTCGCCTCTAACCTTAAGACAAATATTTATACTTCTATGTAACCATGCAAGCCTCTTAGACGTTGTAAATAAATCCTAATACAAACTAGGGGACCTCTTATTTCAACAAAAGCGAAACAATTTTTGTAAAAAGGGTTATGTATGTGGGGAAATTTTATTTATTAAAATATGTATGGGTGCATCCATGGAGGTGGGTTACAATTTTTGGCAAGGCGATTTCGGCAAAAACAAAAAAACGTACCTCGATCGAGCTTTTATTAAACCCTCGATGTAGGTCTTAACACGATCGAGGGTTTATAACATGCTCGATCGAGGTCATGCTAAACCCTCGATCGATGGTTCAAGACCTCGATTGAGGGCTAAAAAAAGGCTCGATCGAGGGTTAAAGAAGACCTCGATTGAGCATTTCTAATCGTCTATAAATTGGAAACAAACCCATCATTTAATTCACTTTGTTTGTTGGATAGAAAATGGTCATTTATATTCATTTGTCAATATGGGTGGCAGAGCAATTGGGTCATAGATGTGATTGATCACATCTATGACTCCAATTACTGTACGACTAATATCTATTCATAAAATCTAGAGGAAGTGGCAGTACTAATAATTTTACTTGTTTTTTCTTCAAGGTATGTACTATTACCCACACGTATCATTCTTCTAGTCGAAATTATGTTTTATTAAATTTTATTATCATATAATTCTATGCTTGATTTTAATTGAATTTGAAGACCTCGTTCCCATGAACAATACGAGATTTTAAAAACTTTGATTAAAGAAATTTTTGGGTGTCCATATTCGTGTGCACACACGAATATGTTTTTAGTTAAAGTTTTGATAAGATCGATTAAGCTGCTAGCTTGATTGAGCTTTTCTCTAACCGCACATAAACATTCAATAGAGGTATTTAAGAACATGTGTAAAAGCTCGATCGATGGTTTTAGAGACCTTGATCGAACTCATAGCTTGATCTTGACATTGTATTTCCATATGCATCATGTAAAGTTTCATTTAATTAAGTCTTCCAAAATACGCTTGGACACTGTGTATTTTGAATCCCCATTTGAATTCATGTCATTGAACATTTTCAATTCTTGTCGAAATGAGATTTAGTATCATGTTTAGTTTCCATACTTTTTGTTTTTCGGATCCCACAGTCGCCATATCACCTTTTCTTTTATTTATTTTCCTAAACTCTTAGCATTATGAAACACCAAAACAATTAGTCACGTAAATTCTAATGCCATTCAATAATTTACTGGCAAGAATAACTGCAAATGTGTGGCACAATAACAATTTTGAAGAGTAAACAATGGACATTGATATAACCCAAGGAAACAAGGTCATTTTTTTTTCATGCTCACATTTTCATCTCTCTAAAGGTACTAAAAATACTTTGCTCCTTCATATATAATTTTTAATTATAAAAAACTACAATTATGTGATATGACTCTGAATTTAACACTAATTTTTATCTTAATCGTTCTATTCTATTTCTTTTTTAAACAAAAACGGTTATTTTATTAAGAAAGATTCAGCTAAAAGCCACTAATCAGCGATACAAAAAACCACTAATAGACTCCATCTTTAGATGATGGTCATTTATGGAGGGATTTCCAGACTAATCATAGAGTTTACCATGAGTTCATAACACCCTAAATCTATGAATTTGTTAGCTGCTTCATCCGCACTCTTATTCAGTTCCCTAAGAACGTGAAAGAATTCGATCTTCTTAAAACTTTTAGCCTTATATCTGATTCTTTTTAACAATCCTTCCAGCCTCTCATTTTTCTCTCTTCTTCCCCTAATCAATGCTTGAATAATTAACCGTGAGTCACCAATGACCACGACTTCATCCTCTCCTAAATTCTGAACCTGCTTGAGGCCTTGCCAAATCCCATAGGATTCTGCCATATTATTAGACTCATGTCCGATGCTCCAAGAATATTCTATTTCAGCTTTCCCTCTTGGATTTATAATAACTCCACCCCCTCCCGCTCTTCCTGGATTCCCTTTTGAGGCTCCATCAAAAAATAACTTGAAAATCTTCCTTTCCTTTAACCAATTCTCGAGCTGGGAATTATCCATTCGGATTTCCCATTCCTCCATTTTATTGACAGCTATACTATTTTTT
Organism: Pseudotsuga menziesii; assembly: GCA_001517045.1. NCBI lineage: Eukaryota > Viridiplantae > Streptophyta > Pinopsida > Pinales > Pinaceae > Pseudotsuga > Pseudotsuga menziesii. The sequence goes on along the minus strand of LPNX010268809.1, from coordinate 283,902 downwards.
TCCTGAATTTTGAGACTTTGCATCGACTTTTTTTCTTTACTTGTCAACTCAGCTTTATTAGTCGGGATTGTGGATCTACTCACCACCTCACCAAGCAGAGCATTGATTATTACAATTAACTTCCATGCTGGTTGGTGCCGATTCTGGAAAATTCTCTGATTTCTTTCTTTCCAGACGCACCAGCAAACAATTTTGGCTAGTTTCTGCCAGCAAGCTCTCAACCCGTTCTTCTTAGTCAACTCGCCGGGATACATTTTTTCCCAATGAATGAAAAATTCCTGGTTACTCCCATTCCAGTGAAATTCGGCATCTTCATTCTGCACTATTCCATTCCAGATTGATATGGTATATGAACAATTGAAAAATAAATGAGAAATTGTTTCAGAATTTGCAACACAGAGTGGACATCGAAATGGGCTTGCGTGCCCCCTTCTCTCCAAATTCTCTCCCGTTAGCAATCGCTGATGAGTTAAAATCCATATAAATACATCAATTTTTGGTAGAGTTTTATTGTTCCAGTTATGAATCCAGATCGCAGGGTTTACTGGCACATTGAATGAAGCAACACACTCGCTGTACCCTTCAGTAGTCGTGTAGGAGCCAGACCTGTTGCCCCAGCCACGTTTGTCTTTCAAATTGATGGAAATTGGAGCTGTCCCGGCCAGATGATGGCTTAGCATTATTTTCTCATTCTCCAGCGCAGGGGGACAGTTCGGCAACGTCCACTCTGTCCAGCGATAAGGGTAGTTCGTATCCCAATTGGAGATGCTCCATAACGTTGTCAAACCTCTCTCCTCCATCCATGATTGCAGGCGCAGCAGATGAGGAGGAAATTTCCCAAGGACCGTATCCTGCCAGAAGTTTATGGTTTTACCATTACCTGGTATCCAGTGTATCCTTTCAATGAATTGGGGCAACGATTTTTTGCAAAGCTTGAAGATGGAGGATCCCTTTTTGCTCACGTGTTCTCCTTCTAAGCATCTGAGTCTATTTCCTGGAAAGTATTTATTTTTGAGGACTCTACTGCACCAGGTTGGCTTTGGTTCGAGAATATTCCAGAGTAGTTTGGCCCCAATGGCCAAATTCTGTGCTTTGAGATCCCTAATATGGAGGCCTCCTTCGTTCCTTGGTAGCTTAATAGTATTCCAGTTGATCAAGGCATATTTTTTGCCTTCTCCTTTATTCCCTCCATTCCATAGGAAAGCTTTCAGTAATCCTTCGATTTGGCTTATGATTTTGACAGGAGCTAGGAGCAGAGAGCATTGATAGAGTAAATAGCTGTTCAGGACAGCTTTGACTAAAACCACCTTCCCTACCGGATTCAACCAAACAGTCCCCCAGCCTATTATTTTCCTTTTGATCTTTTCCACAATGGGGATCCAATCTAAAGACTTGGATTTAGATTTAACAATAGGCACCCCCAGGTATTTGAAGGATTCCCAATTTACAACTCCTTTCATATTTAAGATTCATGATATTGCGGACATTTCCCTCGGATTAATATTCCATTCGAAGATCTGGCTCTTCCTGAGATTAATTTTACTTCCGGAGGCTTGGCAGTAACGATTCAGTTCCTTCTTGAACCGGTGAGCAATAATCTGACTGGCCCCTCCCATTAAGATTGTATCATCTACAAACTGTGAGTGGTTAATGTCTTTGGTACCTCTCGCCAGCCGAATGCCGGGGAGCTCTTGCTCTAGCCTGGCGAGTTCCAGTTGGAAACTGAGTACCGAAGCCTGGATGGCGTAAAGGAGAGGCGAGAGCGGGCATCCTTGCCTCAGCCCTCTCGAAGCTTGGAAGAATGGGGCAGCTCTGCCATTGATGAGGGGGGATATCCAGGGCTTACTAATGCAGGCCTTGACCCAGGAGACAAATTTGGGGGCAAACCCAAATCTCAGCATTACTTGGAGGAGAAAAGGATGACTAACTCTATCAAACGCATTAGCCAGGTCGAGTTTCACAGCCATTCCTTTATCTCCGTTCTTCTGGCTAGAGTGAATGGCTTCCTGTACGAGGATACTATTATCCCAAATATTCCTTCCTTTTATGAACCCCCCTTGGTTCTCCGGGATAATGCCTGGCAGAATAAGCTTTAACCTGGTGGCCATGATCTTCGTGATGATTTTGTAGCCAATATTACAAAGAGATATTGGTCGGAACCTGTCAAACGTCTTGGCGTCTTTCTCCATTGGAATGAGGGCCAAGAAGGCCGAGTTCGTACTTCCTCCGATCTTGGTGCAGTTTTGGGACTTTCTGACCATTTTTAACAGATCTATTTTAACAATGTTCCAGCAAATTGAGATGAAATTCACGTTGAACCCGTCAGGACCGGGAGCTCGGTCCTCCTCCATGACAGCGATGGCTTCTCTTAGCTCATCCATCGTAATAATTCTATTAAGTAGATCATTATCATTGCTTGTGACTGCGCTGGGAACAAGATCAAGGAGCTGGGCGTCGCTGGTAGTAGGTTGATCAGTAAACAACTCGTTGAAGTAATTAGACGCTTCTTCCTTGATTTCATCAAATTGACTAAAAACCTGATCATTAACTTTAATTTCAGAAACGTTATTCATGCTTTTCCTGGCCTCTGTCGACTTATGGAAGAAGCTGGAATTTGTATCGCCTTCTTTCAACCATTTAATTCTTGACTTAAGGCACCACCAGTCAGCCTCTTGCTTGCAGGCCGCGTGGAGGGTTAAGTGCAGATTTGTTTCTTTTTGGATATCAGTAATAGTCACCAGCTTATCTTCCATTTCAGCCTGGTGCGCCCCCAGCACTTGGGCAGCATGAAGTTTGGAGTCATTTGGCTTTGGGAGCAGTTTGGCCCAGATCTTCAAAATTTTTTTTAGTCTCCTCAACTTCTCCTCCCAGACAAAGAAGGGGGAGCCGGTGACCGGGTAGATCCATGATCCTGCTACAATTTTTAAGAAATCCTCATGCTTGGCCCACATGGAGTTTAATCTGAACGGGATTGGGCCCAAGTTTTTTTCTTGCTCCATTTCCAAAAGTATGGGCTTATGGTCAGAGCCGCCAAAAGGAAGGATTTTGGAGGAGATAATCAGGCCTAGCAGGAGGAAATTGTCTTGAATCAGAAACCGGTCGAGTCTAGCCGCAATGTGCCTGGGGCCGAACCTCCTATTAGTCCAGGTATATTTGCCTGTAGCAGGCTTGATATCGGTAAGATTCCAAGTCATAATGATATCTTCCACCATGTCAGTGATGGGGTCTCTAGATCTTGAGCCTCCTCTCTTTTCATTCAGGCTGAGGATGAGATTCAGATCCCCGGCCAGAATAACATTACCCTGCAGATTAGAGCGTTCTTCACAGAGAAGATTCCAACAGTTTATTTTTTCACCATAAGAGTTAGGTGCATAGATGTTAAAAATACTTACCAGGGAGTTGTTGTCTATTTGTCTCAGCACAGTAAGGATCCAGTGGGTGCTGATTTTGGTGTCCATAACATCGTATTTTCTGTCATCCCAGAGGGTTCCTATACCCCCGGATGCTCCCCTAGAGCTTAAAAGCAGCAGTTCCATTTTTTTTCCAAAACTTTTTACTAATTTGGAGGAATGCAGTCTCCTCCAGCTTTGTTTCCTGGATCAACAAGATGTCGGGTTGATGTAGGGATATTAGATCTATCATAGCTTCTTCCTTACCTTTACTACCGAGTCCTCTGCAATTCCAGGAAATTACCTTCATTACTTACTTTTGGTGTTCGCGGGCGTCCCTTTCGAGGCATGCCCGTGCTGACAGGTGTTTCTTGGATTTTTCAACAATTTTTCCAGGGTTAGCTGGGACCCTTCCAGCTTGTCCTTGTAGGTTGCTCGCTCCCTTTCTTCTTTCCTAGTCTTCCTCCCTTTTGTTTTATTCATTCTTGGGGTTATTATTTCGATTTCCCCTTCTTCTTCCTCTTCCTCTTCCGAGTCCGGATCTTCATCCGATTTCCCGTGACTTTCACCTTCTTTAGTTTCTGCTGTATCTTCCTCGTTATCTCTCCCTTGATCCGAGATGACTATTTCCAGTTCTTTGATTTTTTCTTGACTAGCTCTGTCTTCTATTTCAACAGTTTCATCCCTTGCTTCCACTGGTTCTATAGACTTTGAGGGTTCTTGGGATTTTTCAGGTGGATTAGCTCCTCTTCCCTCACCTTTCTTGGTGCCTCCTCCTACTTGTGTTCTCGTTCTAGATCTATTCACCCTGTGCCAGCCTTCTCCCTTCTCTTGCTGGTTTTCCGGAGTTTTGGGACAGTTTCGGAGGAAGTGCCTGTACTCGTGACATCCTCTGCATTTGAAGGGGAGTTGCTCGTAGTCCAATTTTTGAATATGAGACCAGTTACCCACCGTGAGATTTATTGCTTCTGGCAGCCCAGCTTCAAGGTTAACTTACACGCAGAGGCGGGCGCATGCATATTGATCCTTTGGACTGGCCATATCAATATATTTCCCCAGGGCGTTCCCTATAGTCTGTAGAGATTTAGGGTTCCAGCAGTGCATAGGAAGGTTGGGCAGTCTGACCGAGATTGGGACAGCTTTCGGAATGTCAGCTTCAGGGTCGAAATCCAGTGTCCAGCCGTTGAGGTACAGGCCTTGCGGCCCCATGAAGTAGGGCCCATTTCTGAAGATTAGGTCTTTGTCATCTTTAGATTCGAAATCAAAGAGGAAGTATCCTCTGCCCACGGAGTAAGATGCAACGTTTTTAGTTATTAGCAGCCACCAGTTCCGTTGAACCCAACTATCAGTGGTTTTAGGGGAGGGCCATAGGCCTGTGAACTGACCGATCAGAGCGCGGTCTGCCAGTGACAGGGCAACCCGAATTGTTTCCTCCGGTGGGAGAGCTACCACCGGCACATCTTCTATTCTCTTAACGAATTTTAGAAGTTCTCTTTTGCTAGATCTATTGACAGAGTTAGAGATTAGCCTTTCGAAGGCTTCGGATCTGTTAGACGGCGAATCCCCGCCTGTCTCCTCGGCCATTGATGCTCCACCCTTCAAAGCATGGAGGCCTCCTAAGCCCAGCCAGTCCAGCACAACTCTACAACCTGATCATGCATGCAGCCCAATGAGCACTTCCTCGCCCTGCAGAGCACGCAGCCCTCAGTGAAATCGCAGTTCACTCTGGCAGAAACCTGTAGTCAACCCAGCTTCACGCCAAGTCAGAGATCTTCCTGCTACACACCCCAGCGCATCCTCTGCTCCAGCGATTCAACCAGATCGATGGCATTCCCAGCCAATCGGTTCCAGTATCGTTTTCGTTGTTGTCAAAAGGAAGTCGAACTAATTGGAACAACTCTATCGTTCTATTCTATTTCGCCCTGGGTTCTGGGCTTTAAATATCTGTCTCGAAGATCTATATCTTAGGCAGATCGTAGTCTGAGAATCCAAGTTGAGTGGACACAATTCACCTAAGTTCAGCTCATCAACTGAATTGCATGCATCATTGCTCTCCTTGGTTCAATGCAAAAAGAATAATATGGCAATGATGCATGCGATTCAGTTGATGAGATGAACTTAGGCGAGTTATGTCCACTCGACCTGGATTCTCAGGACTATGATATACCTATGATATAGATCCTCGTGCCAAATATTTAAAGCTCAGAGCCCAGGACGGAATAGAACATGACGATTAAGATAAAAATTAGTGTTTTCAAAGTCATATCACATAATTGTAGTTTTTAAAAATTAAAATTTATATACGAAGGAGCAAAGTATTTTTAGTATTTAAAACCTTTCACTACATTTCTGTACTACATTGTATACAGATTGGATATATTGCTGATAGGAATCAAATGATGTTGAATTTCCTTACCAACCATCGATTACATAAACAAGCTAGATGTTGAATTTTAATGAAAACACACCATGATACTACTTGAATATAAGCATAAAAAATTTAAATGCATGTAGTTCATGGTCTCTAAAATTATTCTTAAAGCCCCAAAATGAATCCCTAGCTTCACCATCAAGGTTTCACAACTATTGGTTAAAGTTTTGAGTTATCATGCTAGGATGCATTGAAGGGTTTATTGTATCTACGCCATGGTCATTTTGCTACAAACAATAATTTGTCCACTCGGTCACTGCAAACAATATTCATAATCAATGTCATGTATAGTGTTGTTTAAAGCCATGTCTCTTTTCAACATAGAGTTCAATGTTTTTGTTAATATCTCTGGTCCAGAAAAAATTTAAACTTCATTAAATTTAGTTATAAGGAGGGTCTCAAGGTCGCACATATGGAGTGCAACATATTATTATCACTACGAAAAAACCTTTTTTTATGACTGGAGCAAGTTGGCATGTCACGTTTCTTTCATGAGTCTTATCCATTTGCTACATTCTTAATGTACTCGTGTCTAGATGAAACAAATTGGTAATAGGTTATAATTGTCAATTATGTTTATGTACACATTTATCTATACAATGAGAGAGTTCTAATTATATGTTAGGTGGACTATGGAAAGAGTTTTCTTGTTCCCTAAATTTTGATGCCTCTTTAATAGTTTAAAAAAACTAAATCTAAAAAGCAAAGGACACCTTCCCTTGTTACTAGTATATTTCACTATGGTTATGAGTATTATATTATTGCTCCTTCAATTCTTCTTCATATGCATTTATATTCTTATCATTTATTTAAAAATGGAAAAAAAAATTCTTTATATTTATTACGATGTTGAGAACAAGTATCCTTCTTCTGATTCTTTTTTATTTTTTATTTCATTATTTTTTTATTCTTTTACTTATGTTTTATTTATTTATTTAATTTTTACATTTACCATCTTGAAAAAATTATAATTTCTCATTTCCCCTTTAGTATTGTGTAATTTTTCTTTTTACTTTTTATTCAAAATGTGTGAAAACAATTACTTAATGAACACTTATGCTTATTACTAGTTTTTTTTCCTAATGAGGTAGAGGTATTTATTCCTGTCTATTTTTTCTTTTAAATTCTCTTAGTTGGGTCCTTGAAGCCCATTTCTAAAATGTCCTACATGGGCATAATATTCTAGATAGGGATTATAGTAGTTAGTGTCCACAAGATGTTGAGAACTAGGTGGCTAGGATTTACCTCCTCATTTTTTTGTACTAAATATAAACGCGGTGAGCATGCATATAAAACATTGGTAGTCATGTACACAGTTTTTTTTATTTTTTCAAGTATTTAATAGTAGCTCGATCAAGGGTTTATTAGACCATCGATCGAGAGTTTAATAAACCCTCGATCGAGCTTTTGTCAAAACCTCGATCGAGGGATTTGAATACCTCGATCGAGCTCTAGACCTCGATCGAGGGCGTGAAAAACTGAGATTTAGCCCTCTTACAGGAAAATCAACATTTCTCTATGTCTTCTAGGGGTGTAAACCCTACCATTCATGTCACACAACTGAGCGGAGTACATACCAATAGATTCATCACCGAATCCTCTATCGATTGAGGTATCATGCATGCGTTTTGGCATTCATATGGTTTTTTTTTAATTAGTTCTAAAACTTACACTTAGAAAACTCGACAACAACTTCGAAGCAACTCAAAGAAAAATTCGCAGGGTAAAAATACACACCCAAAAATTTCTTAAAAATGCACAGCCCACACATCGACGTGTCCTCTTCAAAAGGGTATCCTTGGTTTTTCAATTTTTGAAAACAGTGAAAAAAAAACTGGGATGGACACACATGTGTATAAAATGATGTTGAAATCAGATGTGGTCACTTTTGAAAAATAATAAATAATTGTATATTGTGAAATAAATTAACAAAAAATATGCAGACCATAGTGCATTTTGTGTAGATCATGCTTATATATATATTTAAATTATTAATGTAAGATTGAATTATTGGGGTTGGACACAAGCCACTTACTAACTTCTTCAAATTTTTAAGGTCACACAGTTTATTAAATGCAAAATTCCACACATTAAATGACATCGAAATATTTTAAAAAAAATATCATTGGGAAGCCAACATAATATTTTACAATTTGTTTTTTAGCTACAAGTCGAAATTCACATGGCATATATGCGTTTTGAGGGCTTCTATCTAGCACATGAGTAAAAAATCAGGTTTTTATCGTCAAATTTGGCCAAAAAGTGTCACCCACCTTCATGGAATCACCTATATATACATATCGTTAATATAAGAGATGTTATTAAAGAATATTTAGTAAGATAAAAAACAAATCAATTAATTGATAAAATGTTATATAATTGACGGAAGAAATATTTCCTAACTTTTTTTATTATCAAAATGTCAATAATATTAATATGTTAATATCTTTTTATGTAATTTTATATATTTTATGAATTTAAGGCTTTTTTTGGGATGCTTAATAAAAGTTGAATTTTGAAAAAAAATAAATTAAACTGCATTAAAAGTTTTTTTATTTTAAATATGTTCTTATAGGTTTATTAGTGCTCTTGGGTGGTGTAGATGTAGGATTTGTTATTTTTAATAAAAGTATATGGGATTTGGGTCAAACGAGCCTAATCTTTTTCCAGGAGAAAAATAGTTGGTCTTTTTTATTCATTGAATCAAAGGCAACTGTGTACAACACAAGAGGACCTTCTCTATAATGGACATATCCAAATAGATGAAAAGTAAATCTCAGTCTCAACAATGAGATTCCACCCCCAAAAAATAGTTGGTCTTTTTTATTCATTGAATCAAAGGCAACTGTTTACAACACAAGAAGACCTTCTCTATAATGGACATATCCAAACAGATGAAAAGTAAATCTCAGTCTCAACAATGAGATTCCACCCCCCCAAAAATAATGCTGAAACATGACACAACTGACAAGGGATCAGCAACCCAAAATCAATCGAAAGTGTATAGAGTAACATATGATAACACCCCAATACCTTCTCGATATCCAAGATGACTACAGAGAATACAAGCAAAACCATACATGGCTTATCCAAGGAGAACTTGTGGGAATGCCATACTGAAATAAGAGGAGAATAGAGTCTACCTCAATCATCCAAAAGATGTGATACTCAATCATACCTTACTAATAGAAAAATCAAAGATATAGAAAAGAGTAGGCCAACTCGAAGCTAATAAAACGAGTCTAAGCAACAAAGGACTAATTCCATATGCCAAGCAACAAAAGCAAGCGCTAGAGCGGCCACACATAGAGCACTGAGAAGATTGCATGTAGAGCAATATAATAGGTGCACTACACATTGAAAAAGGTAACATGCATCACCCTGTATAAACACAAAATTATTCAATATATTAATGGATGTCGAATATATCCCACAAGGTCTAAATTAAAGAGCAAAGACCGGTCACCAAGTGGAGAACATAACAGCACCAACAAGGTAAATTAAAGAGCAAACACAGGTCGCCAAGTAGAGAACATACAAGAGCCGACAAGATAATTGTGTCGAGGTTTGAGCATGGTCATTCCAAGTGTATCGGCCAACGTCCAAGTGTATAGAAGCGCCATACGATTATGGTTTGTAACGATCAACATACATGGTTACAAGGACAAATATCAACATTATTGGAAGACAATGATCGTTGGAGTGGACAAGATTTTTAAAAAAGGGAGGCCAATCTTCTCCCGTTGTAGAGCTTAGGGCAATGCTCATTTGAACATGGTGATTCCAAGTGTACCAACCATCATTCAGGTGTATAGAAGCACCATACAACTCACTTTGCTTAGTGATGATCAATATACATGGTTACAAGGACAGATATCAACCGTATTAGAAGACAGTGGATACGTTTATTAAAAAAGGGAGGCCAGTCTTTGTTGGCTCAAAAGCCTAGTTGGTTGGTTAGGATACTCGGCTCTCACTCGAGAGACCTAGGTTCAAGTCTTGGCAATGGATCCATTTGTTGGCTCAACCCTTAACCAACAAAACCCAGTCGACAGGGGTCCCTTTTGTCGACACTCGACTCGTTGTGATCTTTCTGAGCATCGGCCCAGACGGGTTTTATCCCGTCCAACAACACCTGTGGAGCGGATGAGGTCTCATTCGAGATGTTCAATGGAGGGCTGAAGGAACCAAGTTTCCGCAATATGGAAGAGGGTTAGGGGCATCGACAGTTCATCAGTTCCATAACCATATCAAATCAACTTCTTTAACAAAAACCATTCATCATTGCACATCATTCATTCATAACTGGAACATATCTACCAATGCAGAAGCAGATCTAAAAAGATAACAACATTCATAAACAGTAACATCGCATCATAGAGCCATATTTCAGATTCACTTAGCATTCATCGTCGAGCTTGCTGGAACAAAAAGACAGGAAAAGATAAAAGAAGACAACAACAATTCAGATCAACATCCGTCTTATCATATTACTTCTGCGCAATCATCCACAGATCGAAACAGATCACAATTCATCTCAGACAGTTATCAATTTCTATCAGTCCTTCCACAATGGTCTTTCTCTATCTCCTCTTTTTCCCAATATTAACTTCTATCTATATATAGGCTTGCGCCTTTACATTCATGGTCCACTTCTAACTAACTCCTAACTGATTTAACTGACTAATGACCAATATCCCCCAAAAAATGGTTAACAAGTACAAAAAGTGACACAAAATAATAAAAAATAGTCCATCTTCCGCCTATCGCGCTATCTTCATCCTGCGCGGTGTCTTCTATGCTTGCGCATCATCCGCGATGCTGCGCAACTTACCCCAACCCCTTGCCATTAGTCTTCTCCAATTGCAGATCTTGGAGGAATCTTCATTGTAGTTTTTCAAAACTCTGCCTCATCAATACAATTTAATCTTCCTTTGGTTCAATGCAACATCAATACCAACAGTGGATTGACTATGCTAGCTTCATTTTCTGGTATTATGTAATAAAATTCGAGATTCCTATACCATTGATACAAGAATTCTTGTATATGCATTTCTAAAATAATTTTCATCTTCACATCAGCTTATGTGAAGGTGATATACAATCATGGTTATAAATGATTCATCTAGATTAGATATCGTTGTGTGATTGCACTCTTGTACTAAGTCATATATCCCTTCACCAAGTCGTCTATTCGAGCAACATCCTTCATCATATCTCATGCACACGATCTATTACTTCTTGTACATAATTTGTTACATTTCGAATCACCGATATGATTCGATTCGAAATGTGCTCTTTCACTATACCATTTCATTCCATACTCGTTGCCTCACTAATTTTAAAATACCATTAACCATTTCCCTGTTCGCTTTGACATCAAAGATGGTTCTCATACGCCACGATCCGCCCTCAGTCCAAGTTCTTGAGGCCACGCCTGAATATAGCGCCTGTAAAGCAATGTTTCAAACACATGGATGAAATTAATTCTTTTCCAAATTCGAGGGATATAATGACAGGGTTTCATTAGCATTTGCTCAAGGATTTGATGGAAATGTCACAAGATTTGGGGATATTGTAATGGACGTCACGGAGAAGACAATTGCAAATGCTACAGGGTTTCCTCAAACGGGGGAGAAGTGGTTCAAAAATCTATCAGTGCCAATGAAGGATCCTAATCGATTCTTCAGTAAGGAATATCATAATGCAGACTGGTCCAAAGGTGTACCAAGAGGATGACTTAAGAAAAAATGGCTCCGACCCCTGATAGGCCTTCAGAAATATTCGACATGCGAAGGCCGGTACTCCCCCACCTTCATGTATCACATTCACATCTTACTCCTTTTTGAATCAGGCAAGGAACTTAATTTCCCATATTTTCTTTGGAGAAGTTTGGGTAAGATGTGTAGCTTAGTCCAAAAGCAGACTTCAAACCCTAAAAATATTTTTTTCCATCACGGATTGATAAAGTTATTGATTGTAGCTGAGTTGAAGACTCACCGAGACACTTGGGAAATCTTTATAGAACACAATTCATATAGTCCTTAGTGTAAAATGGCAGCATGCGGTGGTCCCACTGTTCCTAATAGTTCAAATACTGAAGGGTATAATTTTCTACCTGGGGAAGGAGGGAAGAGGAAATTAAAGAGGATAGACGGGGCTCCATTATCTGAACCAGTGGCAAAAAGAGTCACGAGGAGCATGACACAAAAATACTCAAGGGATAGGTATCAAGTTCTGGACATGCTTCTTCTCTTCTTGACTTTCCTCTGGTTCCATTATCTGAACTAGTGACAAAACGAGTAGAGAGGAGCATGACACAACAAATGCACAAGGAACATGTATCAAGTTTCAGGACATGCTTATTCTCCTCCCGACTTTCCTATGGTTTCACATATTGATACTGAGAATGAATTTGGTCCACAGTCCTCGGTCGTTGGGGATGAAGTTGGTGGACAATCCTCGGTCGTTGCATAGACATTAGTAAATATGAAGAAAGCCAAGTATTCAAACCCTCCTAGTCCCGATCCATTTGAAAAGGCTTCCAAGGTGCAAGGTATATCTAATTCCATTTCTCCTGAAGAAATCTTAATATTTCAAGCAGAGAATGACCGGTTAAAGGAGTAATTGCATGAGTATGTTGTGTTGGATAGATCCCTCAAAGCGAAGAATAAAACCTTGAAGGAACAAATCTCAAAATTATGTGCCAAATATGTTGAGTTAGAGGCAGAGATTGATAAGTATCGTGCCAAGGATGAAGAAATCTTAAAATTGCAAATAGAGAATACCCAGTTAAAGGAGGAAATGCATGAGTATGTTGTGTTGGATAGATCCCTCAAAGCGGAGAATAAAACATTGAAGAGCATATCTCAAAATTACGTGCCAAAGATTCTGACTTAGAGGCACAGATTGATAAGTATCATTCCAAGGTTGATGAAATAAGTCACCAAAATAAGAAGTTACATTGCTTGCTTAATAGAAGTTACTTGGAGAAACGTATACTCACCATAGATAGTAGATCTGTAAAGGGTCAGCTGAATAGGATAATTGAGAAAATAGAGGAAAATCTTAATACTTTATGAATGTCGTTGAGATGAAATAAGTGGCCAACTATCACCCATTTTTGTTTGAATTTTGACCAAAATTAGAGGACTCCTATCTATCTTGTAATTAATAGATAACAGGCTGAGATTATAATAGTATGTGGAGTTGTTTTTACCAGGGGAGAAGAACAAGAAGAGGATAGAAAAGAATTGTATGACTAGAACCTCTTTTTTAATTTGAATACACTATGTTTATCTCAGAACTGGAATTAATATGATGTGATCAGTATTATAGTAGATCATGAAAACAAGTTCTATTTCATGAATATGCTATTATGATCTTAGTTTAGTTTCCTAAGTTTCTTTCCACAGTATGTCTTAGATTTGGATGGGTCCCCCCTGTTCTGATGCATAGTGTACTTCTTATTTCCTTTTGTATAATTAGTTCAGAAGATGAGTGTTTACTTTCAACATTTTTGAATTTATGAGTGCATTCGCCATCAGATTGAGATCACTCAAGACTGGGACTGAAGCTTGTTGTTTATTTACAATGATGAGAGATCATAATTCGAGTTTTGAAAGTACTTTAAATGACTTGCATTCCATTGATGAGTTACAACTCTTGGTGTTAGTTTATTCAGATATTTAATTTTAGAAGATTCGATCGAATAATTTCAATTAAAGTTTCATGTCACTGTGCCAACATTTATTTTGATTGGATCAGTTAAAGCTTTCTTTAGGTTTGTGGAGCTCCATGTTGTGTGATATCGATGTGGTTAGTCATTTCAATGAAGACTAGTTACAAAAATATAGTTATGTGAAGGTGTGATTTTGGATTCTGCTCTTTAGTTTTGACAATGGTTGAATGTATTCGTCTTCAATAGTTTATATTCAGTTAGGTGCATTAAGTTAGATTAGCTGCTCTACTCTTGCACAGATTGTGTTTGTGCCTCAAAGTCTGCAGACCTCCTTTGATTGTCAATTTTATGATCATGATTCAATAGGCATATATTTTTACCGACACTTCTAAAGGTTCTATCAAATCCATTGGTTCAATCCAATTCTTATGCCCATTGGATTGCCTCCATATTCCCTGTGCTGATATTAATGCCTCTAACTTCCTTCTCGTTTTTGTAAGGTTCATGTCCATCCTCCATGATTTCCATATTGAAAGGATAACTTCATTTTATTATTCTTTCTACACAAAATGTATTCTACAGGATGCATGCAAATAGAAAGTACAAAAAGAAGTATTTATTAGGTACTGGAAAATCAATCATGAACATTTATGTAGAAATTGTTGTGAAATAGACAAAACAAAAATTCCTTCAAATTATTCGTTCAGAATTTTAATGAAAGCACATTAAAATGAACAGTAAAATCTTTGACACAAGCTTTACATTAAATAAAAATAAAAATGCTTGGTTACATTTATTGTACCCAAAACTTTGAATGAGTAATTATATCCATGTATTACTCTTACATTTGGTAGCAGGCTGAAAACCCTCTCGTCTATCATATATTAGCATGGTATTTTCCAGTCATCAAGGATATTCCAAATATGTTGCTGAATGAAGATGAGGTGTAAGAATAAGTATGTTTATATCTTTTGGACAATTCTGAGGCTTTTATCCTGATTTTGGATGGAAAAAACAATATTGATGCACCCTCTAAACTAAAATTTATGCCATCTCCCTAACACTAAATGAGAATATACTAGCACCTGTTTCCATTTCCGGGTTATATGACACCAGAAAGTAGGAGATGCCTTGCTCCGTTCGAACAAGTTATAACTAACATATGTTATCACGTACTTGAAACAAGCCTTACTGGGATTAGAGGCCACACACCACCAAAATCATCCAAGGTTTGACCTCTTCCCAATTCACCACACCACGAAAACCAGGGATTGGTTTTTCCAATTCTATGGCATATTTCTCATAGATCCAGGAACTATCAAAACTATCAAATTTAAGCTTATTTTTGTCAAGCAATCATCATTTTCCTGTAGCATCATGTAGGAAAGCATTCCAATTAATTTTTAAGTTGCTAGTTTGGTTGAGAGACTGCTTATTTTTAGTAGTTCACAGAATTTGGTGAATATGAGGCTTTTGACACACAATATGTTGTCCTGTATCATTAGAGAAGTGACCATGGGTTTCCATTGGAGTTGCAAGTTGGGATTTTAGTGAAAAAAGAGGTTCCATTTAACCCTGATTTCTTGAATCATATGTTCCCAGAGATTGAACGGAAGGATCTCCATGATGCAACGAAGAAGATGGATGACAATGATTTCCAAAAACAAGTGGATGAAAGTATGTTATAAAATGATGATTTGTTGCACAGGTTTCATCAGCCTCTTTTAGAATTGCACGTAGAAGAATACGCCCTAATTTTCCTTTAAACTAGAAAATGATTTCCAGTCAACAAGGATATTCCAAATACGTTCTTCATGATGATGAGGTGTAAGAATAAGTATTTTTATATCTTTTGAACAGTTGTGAGGCTTCTATCCGAGTTTTGGATGGAACAAACAATAATGATGCAACATCTAAACTAAAAATTATGTCATATCCCCAACACTAAATGAGAATATACTGGCATTTGTTTCCATTTTGGGGTTATATGACACCAGAAAGTAGGAGATGCCTTGCTTCGTTCGAACAAGTTATAACTAACATATGTTATCACATAGTTGAAACAAACCTTGCAGGGATTAGAGGTCACACCACCAAAATCATCCAAGGTTTAACCTCTTCCCAGTTCACCACACCACGAAAAATATGCATTGGTTTTTCCAATTTTATGACATCTTTCTCATAGATTCTGGAAACTATCAAAACAATCAAATTTAAGCTAATTTTTGTCAAGCAATCATCATTTTCCTGTAGTAGCCTGTAAGAGAGCTTTAGGGCACAATTTTATCCCTATTTTAGATTTCATGTAGAAGTTACATAGGTGCTCCCCATCATTGTCGGCATTTGGTAGATATATAGGTTGTTATAGTATTCAATTAGTTGATATAGTATTCAATATACTAGTTGATATAGTATTCAATTATCCTTGTGAATGTATAATACCTCAGTGGGTATTTGTTCTCTTCGCATCCTATAACAATCTTTTTGCACTTCACAACTAGAAAACATGTACTAATACATGTTCCTCGATCATCAAGTATGGGAGACCGCACTTTAACCAATTAAATTGTTTTTAAAATTTATTTTTATATACCTAAAATTTGTGCATCTTAAAATTGATTTTGCAACATAAATGTTTAACTAAAAATTTAAGTAATTCAATGCAATCAAAATCCTCAGAATCATGTGTAAAAATCCAATAACTAATTATATATATACATCTACATATATACATCTACATATACATGTATATATGTACATCTATACATATACATGTACATATATACATATATATCCACACACATATATATCTGCGTATATATATGTCTATGCATATACATAAATATCCATATTATATGTATATATGCATATAATATGTAGATATATATATTTATGCATATACATTTTTTTTAACAGTGGTTCACCATGGAAGCTTAGTTTACACCATGGCTATGTCCACCCACGAAAACATCTCTTATACTCGCTTGACAAGTATACATGAATGGGCAACAAAACCCCTGAGAGGGCCAATAACGATAAACCAATAACCAACCTAATATTTCATTACAAACTAGCGCTCCCAAGGAGCATATGTCGTTGGTGAGATTCGAACTCGAGTGGAGAGTGTAACTACCAAATCTTCCAACCACCCGAGCTATGCCCCATGGACTAAAATGTTAGGAGGACATGGGGGTGAGATTTGATCCACTTATGTGCCCACGAGTCACGAGATCATTTAATACAATCTCTCTGGGTGGAACCACAGGTTTGACCACCACCTCAAGGTGCCCCCATGGCTCCAGGTAAGGTCCTCATTGGAATTGAACCTTGCCCACTGGTGAAAACTCATTGCTCTTAACCAATGGATCCAACCCATTTGGGCGCATATATATATATATGTGTGTGTGTGTGTACACACACACACACACACACACACAATAATAATAATATATATATATATATGTGTGTGTGTGTGTGTGTGTGTGTGTGTGTACATACATATATGTGTGTGTGGTGTACACACATATATGTATGTATATATACATACATATATGTGTGTGTGGTGTACACACATATATGTATGTATATATACATAAATACACACACACACACACACACACATATATATATATTGAATTCAACAATCATTAGTCTTGTTTCTGTTACTTTGGAAGTCTGTAACCTACCTTGGATCTCTTTGGTTAGATAGGGTTTAAAAACACCATTTCTATATAAAAGATGTGAATTGAGAAACACCAATTACTATCTAAAATTTGATTTTCATATAATAAAATACATACACTATCTATCCATCAATCTTTCCATAACAAAGACTACCTACTATGTAGAATTTGATTCTCATATATTATAGTACCTATACCACAAAGTCTTCTCCATCAATCATCTCCTGAATTGAAAATTGTTAATATGATACCAAGTTTGTGGAGCATGACACATCAAATACACAAGGGTTGCCAACATTTGATTGGATTAGTTAAAGCTTTAAGCTAATTTTTGTCAAGAAGCAATCATTTTCATGTAGCATCCAGTAGGAAAGCATTAGGACACAATTTCAACCCTATTTCATATTTAATGTAGGAGTTGTAGAGGTGCTCCCCATCAATGTTGACATTGGGTAGAGCTATAGGTTGCTATATACTATTTGATATTGAATTCAATTATCCTTGTGAATTTGTAAGATCTCATTGGTTATTTGTTCTCTTCACATGCTATAACAATCTTCTTGATCTTAACAACTAGAAAACATGTACTAATACATGTTCATCGATTGTCAATATCTAAACAAGAAGGACAACCAATGTCTTTGAGGATGTTGTCCTTTTTGTGTATGGTACATCATGCAATAGGAACTTAAATTCACCTATAATGGCACAAGTTATGCATTTTGATTTGGTGACAAGTATGGATAGCTACTATCTTTGTGACCATGAGAAACAATCTAATTGCCAATGATATGACACAATTTTCATTTGGATCAAGTGTGCACACCATAGGCTTTGTAACTAAAGCATAAACTGTACATGAAAGAAGTAATATGCGTTGTTTTACACATCTCATTAGTAGGATTGAAGCAACACGATAATACCACATATGAAGAGAAGTGATGACATTCGTATTCATTGTCCTAAGATTTTAAAGGAAAAGGACTGCAAGTTGTGGCAGCAAAAGAAATGAAGATTATACAATATTAAATTGGATTACATAATGGGACATTGTGCTCATAGCATAAAATGGAAACTTGTGCCCAAAGTTTTAAATTACTGTAAATAAGAATCATGGACTAAAAATATTTATAAACCATGTCCTCATCTAATGACATATATTCAATAAATTCACCATTATCAACTGATGCAACACCATTGGAATCACTAATCCCATAGTAGAACCACTAGTCACATAATTCAATGTGATCCTTATGCCAAGGAATGAGGCTCCACAAAGCATCTTCTAGAGTGCTTAATGAGCTATTGGGACAAGGAAAAGCTATTTTTCCAAGATAAGGTTCTAAAATATCTATGGGATTCACAACATAATAGCCTTCTCCAACATGAACACAGTGTACCATTGCATTTGGGACGGTCTTATGTATTGTCGCCCTTGCAACTTTCACCCGAGAGTTAACGCAATGAGACAACACTTCTTTCCTTCAATTCATTAGTATTATCTTCACATTGCCAATAAATGAGACAAAGTAAGATGTATGGAAATATAGAGTTAAACATTGCTAATCCAAGAATAAAGAATTAGAAAACTTACTATGATTGGGGATTTCATTTTGTCAATTTGAAGTCTAGAAGGAGCCATTGGAGGTTTCTACAACAAATGTTGATCATATTTTGATGCATGACTCTAAACCCTATAGACAATGATTTGTAATATATTAATAGAATAAAATAAAATTGAACTAAATTAAGAAATTTTACAATACTTACTAGTGATGACAGAGTTTGCATTGAAGTTATTTTCTGTTGTTTTATGATCTACATAGGGGTTGTTCTCTCCCCTATATTACTCTTCCAATATAATAAAATATAATATATACATTGTAAAGATGAAAATAAAATGTTATTAAAAATAATAGTTAGACAACTAACCTCCACCACATGCATGATTTCAGCCTGAACATTTTGTACAGTGGGACCCTGTTCAAATCAACAATGTGATGTTAGAATTCAAATCATTAGTGCAAAAATATGCATCTTTAAACAAAAGTAAATAATTTGACACTAACACTTTCATTGTTGACTACATTATCTCCCTCCATAACTTCTACTCTTTTCATGAGTTCATATATTGCTGCTTTTAGAGCTGAGATTTCTTGTGCTTTTTGTTTCACTATAGCTTGGCTTTCAGCTAACGCCTTCTTGTATGGATTTTTTCCAAACAAGTTAGTTGGTGTAACCCCTAATCCAATACCACGACATTGTCCTCTTGCATAAGCCCCTAGTACCTTAGCAAGGGCATCATTCCTAGCTGCAAACTCTTCATATGCAACTTCTACTTGTGCTTCTTGAATTTTTTGCTAACATTTTCATGCAATTAAAAAATATCATATAAGAAAACATTTGCAACATGTAAAATGGAATTCTGATCAATACCTAATTTAAAAGGTTGAGAACATACTATTGTTTCTCCCATAGTCGGTGTGATTGGAGTGCCATCGTTCTTTTGATGACACACCTTCCATAAGTCTGCCCTAGTAATGGGCATAGTTGTACCATAAGAGGCTATAGAGTTTTTCTAGTTACAACAAGCAAAATAATATGGTTAATTTGTTACATTACAATGAATCTCATATATTCTAATGTTTATCATATAAATAAAATATAATACTTTACAATTGCTTACTATATCATCTTCCACCCGTTGATAACCTCAACGTCCACAGGTATGCAAGTGCCTCTCTTTTTCTCTCTTTTCCTTGTTTTCCTTCCTTATATCCTAGAAATCAATGCAAAATAAAATATAAGTCAACATTACAAGCCAATAGAAATTCTAGGTAACTTGATTATACAATATGTGAACTTTTGCTTACCTGGAATTCATTGGTGCTTTGTGATAGGACAAACTCTCTCCAAGTTTCCTCTCTTATCCCAAGCGGAGGAATGTTTTTTAATCTTTGCTCGTTCGATTCATAAGGATCAAAGTATTTATTTTGTCAACCGATACATATAATTGTTTTCCCTATGGCCGATGTATTGCATACAATAATCTTTAAGAAGGGTAGGGATTATGAATTTTGAATGCAACATAAAATAAATGCATTATTAGATGTCATACATGGTTTGAAAATAAACATTGAAATCACACAAATTTACTAATATTGAGAAGAGATACATATAATTTCTAATACTCACATTGATTATGTTCCAAAAGTCCTCCTTTAGTTGATCTAAAACCTTCCTCCAATCATATAATGTGATTGGAACCATTTCCTTGGTGAGTAGACCTAGAAACGAAGCTAGCTTCATAGAGTTTGGACCAATGGGTTGGTTCCTTTCATTGATATGAATTTCAAGATTTATATCTAAGTTATTAATATCTAGACATTTAGTTGGCCCTCTACCCTTCTTCTTGACTTTCTCATTTGATGCTTGTGTAGAGGGTCCATCCCCTTCTACATTAATATCTTTATGGCATGGTTGTTTATGAACATCTTCTGTAAAAGGGAACCTAAAGGTGTTATGGTTTTCTTAATCATAAAATTTATAGTTATCAAGAACTGAAAAATTAAGAATTATGGACATACCTTGTTCTTCATGTTGCACCTCCTCCTGAAAAGGTGAAAATGTATATTTGCCATTTCTTTCATTGCTAGGACTAATAGAATCATTCAAAGGCACAAAAGGTGTAATATTGTTCGCTCTTGTTTGAATTTTCCTCTTCTTTGTCACTATAGCCAAGAACATTAGTAAACATATGCATAACATCGTCATACAATAAAAATAAGAATTATATTGCATAAGAAAACAATGTTCTATTTCTAAATATTTACCTTCCGAGATCCATGTTCTTGTCTTTCCCATTTTATCATTTTAATGCCTTCTTTTTGAAAAATTTCATAATCAAATTTGTTTGATTCTGCGTCACAATTTGTTTTCTCTGTTTTTCTTAGAAGGATTAGAGTACTGATTATCCATATCCCATTAGATTGTATTAAAACACAAGAAAACATGTTCTAACAATGAAAGTATCATAAAAATAATGATATATTTCAATCAGAATAATCTCTTACCTCCATATATCCACTCGTACAAAGCCTGCATAACCCCCAACAAATTCTATCGTCACTCACTTGCTAAGTGAAGGTTAATAATTGTAGAAAGGGGTGCACTCACAAATGCAATCATATATAAAAACTTCAATGTTGTGACTTATGAAATCTTATACATTGGTATAAAACTCAATATTATAATGGTCTACAAAACTAGTTACAATAAAAGACTAATCCATCAGTCATTATTGAAATGTAGCATGCACTAGCCCAAGTACAAACACGTACATGACTAACTAGATTCAGGGCAGGTCTGAAAAATGAGGACAAACACGTATAGGAGTGACCAGATTCATCCCAGGTCTAAAAAATGAGGCTGCTAACTGCTGTTTGGATCAACAAACTTTCTCAGATTGCTGTTAGAAGGCTAAAAAACCCACAAGTCAGTCGAGAATGATCTCTTATTTGTTGGTTTGAGGTATGAACATGCACGGATTGCACCAAAAAAATGCCCAAATTGAAGTTATGGGGTGTCCTCTGCTACTTATTATGCCCATAAGTGCTCAAGTTTGGACACTAGGCCATCTTTCTGCTACAACACACTGTTAAAACATGTTGCATATTTTGTCTTAAGGTGAAACTCAATCCAAGGGTACAGATGAGACATGATAGATGATGCTACTAAAAAATTCTAGTGAACTTTTCCCTCCCCCTCTTGCTGTCTATAGAGTTCAATCCCATGAAACAAACCACAATTTACTCATTTTTTGGCATGAGTGTGCCTTGTAAGGTTAAGGATAAATTTTACCCGGAAATGCCTACATCATATCATAAGCAAATTTTTTATTTATTTATTGCTACATTCTTAGTTATCTTGTTTTTTTTCATATAAATTTCAATAGTTTACATGTAGTTTCATATCACTGAGATTCAAGAATAAAGCATGTATCTTCAAAAATGTAGATCAGGTGGTTGTCCAGGGAATTGAAGAAGGAAATCTATACAAGATGGTTTTTTCATGAGATGGCACAATATGAGCTAACAATGTCACCCTATGGAATCAACATATTGGCTACCTTGATGTGCATATCTGGAAATGCATGCAATGATAAGCACATTTCCCTAGGGTGGTTTTTGATAAGAATGGAGACTTCAATTCTTATAAAATCTATCACAAGAAACATCATGAAGATTTTCTACAAGGTAGTACTAGAAATGCCATGAGCTTATTAAAGCTTTTCCACACATATTTGTAGACTAATAAAGACAATAATAATCTAATTTAATGTCACAGCCTAGCAAGATGCCACTTAATATGTATAAAGCAACACTTAATATGTATAGAGCAACAGACCCAATCATTAAGGGCATATATGAATACATCATTTGGACCACCATGTTGTACAGTTATTGAAGCTCACTTTGAGAAAGATGGGTCACATAGTTGGGTGGATTCCACAGCTTTTTAAAGAGGCAAAGGACATCTAAAGCACCATCACACACCATCATGTTCCATGTCGTTTAAATGAATTGAAAATTTTGGGCTTCTTAAGGTACCTAAATATTGATATGTAAAAATATTTGAATATATTATCTAGATTTCAATTTTTATTTGATAGTGTTGATAATAAATATTCACTCTAAATTATATTTATCGATACCTTGGTAGGTGAAAGAAACCTTACAATAAACAATATGCAATTTTTTTTTGTTTTGAATGGAGACAATTCTCGACTGAATGAGAGCAAACAATCAAGAGGACTGTCAATGATCATCATTGGTGGACTAGGATGGAGTGCCTATGTATTTTCTAAACCAATTGTGAATTTGTTATGGTTATTGGACATGGATAAACCTAGTTTGGGTACCATATTAAGACATTAAGTCCCAAACATATTATTTTAGGGAGCTCATCCATGACCAAAGAGTGAGAACCAGATGAAGGTTTTTATGAGGGAAAATATATATCGATCAAAATGTGAAACTAGATGATCGCACAATCACACCTTTAAATCCAAAATCTCTTTTCGAATAGTTGTTCAATCATCAAGGGAGAAATGCACCAATTAAGGACACACAAGTGACAAGTGTGTCCTGGTGTTTTAAGAAAACCATGATAAAAATCATTTGTAGACATAACATTGCAGTCCCGATTCCTACATAGTTTTCCCATTTTCTGAGTTCAAGATGTTTGGGCACAAATGTTGAAGTTGTGGAAGATCTCATCGACTCTCACTAATTGGGGGAACTTTCATGGTGGGGAAATCCAAATATCCATATATTGACAATTAAGATCTTGTCACATTTTTTAGTCTATCATCTGCTGAGAGAAACTGAAGTACATATGCCCTCAAGGACAAGATGATAGTGCTAAAGGGAATCGATATTGTAGACCACAAAAGTTTTGCTACTTCACATAATAATAAGAATGCACCACAAGATGCATGGTACACACACTACATTGCTTTCGGTCACATGGCACATAACAGATAGTGGTTTTCCACAGTGGACAATCAAATAGTTTAGAGGGTTAAAGTTGTTGTAGGAGATGATGAATTACACATGGTCAAACATCAAGCGAAAGTTCTTATAAAAATGGTTTGATATGGGAATTAATGTGCTCTATGTACATAGACTTACAAAAATTGCATTCAATGAGATAGATTGCTAGAAATAACGTCAAGGTGGAGTTTTATAAAGACAAGTGCCTCATATAGAACAAGTCTTTTAGTTATTTTCACTATCATATTAGGGGAATTTTGAGGTCTAAAATGGGCTTCATAAGAGATATAATAAAATATTATGAGTTAGGCATTTTGTGGGAAATGTATTTTTACAACTCATCTCTTACATTATAACCAATGCAACTATAGTTAAGTTAGATTGAAAAGATGTCTAAAATAAAACCAATAAAAAAATCATCTTTGATATAACTAAAAATAAGGTACTTTTGAGTACATAAATTACTTTTAAATATAATATGATTGATATGATTAAAAGTAAAGTACTTTTGAGTACATAAATTAATTTTGAATATAATATGATGAATGTACTTATAAAGTAATGTACTCATAAAAATATATATATTAATTTTTAAATTTGAAACATAAGTTACTTCTTCAATATTCAAAATATGTTTATAAACCATGTATTTATAATTTTGAATTTTAAACATAAAATTAAATTTAAATAAATAAATTGTCATTTAATATATATATTAAAAATAAAAATTAATTTTAAATATAAATATAAAAGTATAAATAAAAAAAACATTTTTTAAATTTATTTTTTATTTTTTTAATACACCTTTAAAATCACCTGTAAACTCATTTTTAATAGTTTCTTGTGATATATATTATGTATATTATATGTCATTTTTAATGTAATAATTAATAATATTATTAAATAAATTAAAAAAAATGTTAATATTGGGACAAAGGAATAGTACATAACTTTTTATCACAAAAACATTGAGTTAATATTAAACAAATAAGATTATGTGTAATAAACATTATTATTATATGTAATCAAAAATATAATAATATAATATTTTATTATGATATAATAATGCATTCAAGTTGCTACATTAAGATTTTATGCATGTATTTGGTTTTTGTAACTTGAATGTACATGTCTAATCTATGTTGGTATAGATGTAAGTGTTTCAAAAGTTAAAAGGTGATAGTGAAATATGAACCTTGAATAATACCTAAATTTTTTTAAAAATGTATTAATATTAAAATTCAACCATACAAGAATATATATATATATTATAATATAATATTTTATTTTTATAAAATAAATAAATAAATATATTTTTATATTTAAATAATAATTATAATAAATTAGTATATATAGTAAGTATTTAAAAAACAAAAACTATTAATCATCAAATTGTTTTTATTATAAGAAATTAAGTGTTTTTGATTTTAAATAAATGTTTAATATATATATTTTAAATATTGAAAAAATAATTATATAATTTTAGTTTTGAATAGAGCATTTTTTTATTATATTGAAATATAAAAAAAAAATTACATTTGAATAAAACATTTAGTTTTTTGGTATTTGTAATTTATTTTATATTGAAATATAAACAACATTTTTTCTTTCTAAGTACTTTAAGAGTACTTTAGACATTTATATTATATTCAAAAATAAACTATGAGTACTATTTTCATAACGAGTACTTTACTTACAATATTGATATAGTTAACTATGGGTTTTCACTCACCATTTACAATTTGACAAATAAGCATCATTAACTCAACCAATGCCACCTCAACTATTATAGATGATATCATCCTCTAGAATGTGATTGGTTCTTTTAAAGTGAATTTTGATAGTACATTTTTTGTTTGGAGGCCCATTTTTTACCTCAAAATTTTCCTAATGAGCAATTGTTTTCCTTTAATATTTCAGATAGTTTTTTTAGGTTCACCAACCATCTTTGCATTTATGAATGTAAAACTCTATATTTCAACTTCGTATTGTATTCACACCCCATGCCACCTCACTCCACTTCTCGAATTAGATGTTCGTCTAGGTAATGGACTTATGTAATGTGACTTGGTGATGGACTTAAAATATTTGAAGGGTAGTTATAATTGACTTAGGGTTTGGTAATAGACTGTTAGGATTATTGCAATCCTCTCTTGTCCACCATAGTCTAAATGTCACTTTCCTAGCTTAGGAATATTTTTCCACTTCAATAGTTCCATGGAGAAGTTATTTGGGGCCCACCTACCAATTGATGCACCCTCATGCATGAGTTTAGAAGCTCCAAATAACAATCCCTATATTTTGGGAGCCCACACTGAGTCATGGGAGTCCCACCATTAGTTCACCCTAGTATGTGTTGAGTTATGCTCTGATGGGCCACATTCAGTTCACCTTCAGTTAATCTAGTGCCCATTTTGCATGATTTAAGGAGATGGGTGCCTTTTCTCACCTACCTTGGTTAGTTAACTGATTGTGAGGTGTTTCAATAGTTTGGATTTACACTAGTGAGTATTCAATGGTGATTATTCCACAGTTAGTGATGTCTAGAGTTAGTCCAAGTCATGGGATTCAAATCACTCCTAGAGGATTCAAATTCTCTTTATTGTATCATCAATGTATTTCATACAGATTAATGATTATCCAATTATGGTTATGCTGTCAAATTTTTGCCTCTTGTCTGAATAATTTCACCATGATTGTTTGACAATTCTAACACTGAAATTCTTCCTCATTCATTCTTCTTTTAATGTGAGGCTCAATCTAGCTTGATGATCTTGTGTAGTTGCTAATTTTATATGGTATCAGAGCTTAAGTCTCAGGTTCAATTCCCCCGAGCTATGGGGGGGGGGGGGGGGGTGTTGGAGTATCTGTACAACCGCATGGTATAATTGTTGAACAAATCTACTGAATTCTTCAATTAACCTGCATACAATCTTCAATTCAAAGGTAAATCAGATTTGTAGAGCTCTAATACTGTGTAAGGTTTGTCATTACACCAAAACTTGCAGATGTTGAGGAACATTTGAAACCAAGCACAAATCCCTATTATTAGGAGTGGCGGTTAGTCCACATTTTTATATTCCCAGAGGTGCGACGGTTATACCATGCATTTATACCGATACTCCAACACCCCCCCTCCGGTGTAACTTGGGGGAATTGCACCTAAGACCTCAACTCTGATACCATGTAAATATAGCAAATCCATAAGATCACTAGGTTGGATTAAACCTCACAGTGAGAGAAGAATGGATGAGGAAGAATTCCATTTTTAGAATTGTCAAACAATCATGGTGAAATTATTCAGACAAGAGGCAAGAATTTGACAACATAGCCATAATTGGATAATAATTAATCTGTATGAAATAAATTGATGATACAATAGAGATAATTCAAATCTTGTAGGATTGATTCGAATCCCATGACTTGGACTGACTCCAGACATCACTAACTATGGAATAATCACCACCTAAGGCTCACTGGTGTAACTCCACACAACTCAAACACCTCACAATAAGTTAACTAACCAAGGTGGGTGAAAAAAGGTGCCCATCTACTTAAATCAATCAAAATGGGTTATAAACTAACTGAAGGTGAACTAAATGTGGCCCATCAGAGCATAACTCAACACAGACTAGGGTGAACTGATGGTGGGACTCCCATGACTTAGTGTGGGATCCTAAAATATAGGGAATGGTATCTAGAGATCCTAAACTCATGCATGAGGAAACTTCAAGTGGTAGGTTGGCCCCATATAATTTCTCCATGGAACTAATGAAGTGGCAATATATTCCTAAGCTAGGAAACTAACATTTATACTATGGTGGACAAGGGAGGATTACAATAATCCTATCACCCTCCCTTAATCCAAACTTGGAAAACTTGGGCCTTGGAAACTGAGACCAAAGGTCACCCATACAATCTAATGCAAAAAAATAGCTGCTCAATAAACCGAGGAAATGGGGAAAACTTCATGGGAAACCCGCCCTCAAAATGTACAATGAACCAGGAACTAAAAACTGAATCAAACCTTCACACCAAGAAGAGATAAATAAATCTCTTCTCCATAAAATATTTTCTAAATGTGTCTGCTACTTGCTCCTCTGTAGGGAAGTAATGCAGAATGATAGTCTTACTATGCACTAGTTCCCAGATGTATTGCATATGGACTTGTTTGGTTCACTGCCTTTGTATTGGATCACTGGAAATTTTAATCGCACTTTGATTTATCATAGAAAATGGCTGCTAAATGGGAAGTGCGAATTCCAAACTCTATCATAATCCCATGTAGCCAAATTGCCCGAATAGTTCCATTTACAACCCCTTGATACTTTTCTTCAGCTGAAGAGAGAGCAAGAGTTGTTTGCTTCTTGCTTGACCAATAGATTGGCCTAGATCCCAACATGAACTCAAACCCTGAAGTAGATTTTCTGTCAACACTGTCTCCGACCTAGTCTGAATTAGTAAAACCAACTAGATCTAGTTGAGCACCAACAAAATAGTGAATCCCAAACTCTCTAGTAACCTGCACATAATGCAAGATGTGCTTTATTACCTTCCACTGTAGCTAATGTGGATCTTGCATGAACCTAGCAACAACACTCATAACATATGACACATTTGGTATCAAATGACTAAGGTACAATAAGATACCACTCAATTGTCTATAGAGAGTGGTATCAACCAGGGGTGTAGAACCACCATCTTCCAATCTGATGCCATATAGGAAGGGGAAAGATGTTGCTTTCCAATCAGTCATATGGAACCTCTTGAGCAAATCACCTACGTATCTGCAATGAGCAATCATGATCCACAAATATTTTTGATTCACTTCAAGGCCAATAAACAACCTCAAAAACCCTAAATCTGTCATGGAGAAGGCCTTGCTCAAGGCTGACTTGATGTCCCTCAATCCAACAGCTGAACCACTTGTAATGATCAAGTCATCCACATACAAAAATCAATAGTAAGCAACATCCCTTCCGCGGCATGTAGACATTGCAGTCAAACTTGCACCTTTCAAATTTATGTGGTAGTAAGAAAGAATCCATCTTGGCATACCATGCCCTTAGGGTTTGCTTGAGCCCATACATATATTTCCTTAGTCTGCATACCAAGGAGGAATATTCAGTGTACCCCTCAGGCTGTCTCATGTAGATCTCTTCTTTCAAGTCATCGTGGAGGAAGTCACTCTTCACATCCATGTGATGTACCTCCCATTTCTTCGAAGCTACAATGGCCAAAACCAATCTTTTGGAGTCCATTCTTGCAATAGGAGTGAATGGTTAATTGTAGTCCAACCCATGAACTTGTGAATACCCCTTTGCAACTAATTGAGCCTTATATTTGGTAGTAGATTCATATGATACTAGTTTGGTTCTGTAGATCCATTTGCACCAGACAAAATTTCTCCCTGAAGGTAGGGAGACAAGATCACGTGTCTTGTTGTTATGTAGCGAATCATATTAATCATCCATGGATGAATTCCACCTTGGATAATGGAAATCCTCTTTGTAGGACTGTGTATTAGACCCCAACATCACGTAGCACCTCTTTGGGAGAAGTGGACCAGTATGAAAAAGCGCAAGGTTTTCATCCCGAAATTGAGATCTGGTTCTCCTTCTCTCAGATGGATCCCGAACATTGTTCCCAACAGCTTCAATGAGTTTTTGAGCCCATTTAGGCCTTGGGTTGGGAGCAAGAGCTGGATTTGGATATGGATCTGCTTGATCTTCATTCTCAATATCAACATCTGGTTCCTCTTGGTCCTCATCTTTGGACTCTGAATCTGAAACATCAGTAAAAACATCATCATATACAAATAGAATATATTGAGCATTTATACCTTCCTCTTCATTTGGTTGTAGATCATGTAATGGAACTTCATTGAATTTAACACTTCACTCTATGAAGCATATTCTGGTTGTAATCTCCATCAACTTGTAAGCTTTTGCATCATCTGCATATCCCAATAAAATGCATTCAATACTTTGAGGTTAGAAGGCTTTCCTCTGGTCAGATGGAATTCTGGTCCATTCTTTGGAGCCAAAAACCCTCAAATGCGAGACATTAGGCTTATGTCCATCAGTGCTTTGAATGGAGTGACCCCAACCAATGACTTGTGAGGTACTATGTTCTATATGTATAAAGCACAGTTCAATACTTCATTCCACATATATGGTGAAGATATCTTGCTTCAAGAAGGCAAGTATCGATCTCTTTCAATGATTGGCCCTTCCTCTCAGCTACACCATTATGTTGTGGTGTATATGAGACTGAATGTTGCATTTGAATACCTTCTGAAGCACACAACTGTTGAAACTCTCTTTTGATGTACTCTCCTCCATTCTCTGGTCTGAGTCCTTTGATATTCTTCCCAAGAGTGTTCTCAACTAAGTCTTTGAAAACTTTGAAAGTTTCAAACACCTCAGTCTTCTGCGTAAGAAACTAGATCCAACAATACCTAGAGTAGTCATCAATGAAGGTCAGAAAGTATCTGGATCCATTCATAGATGTTGTAGGCATTGGTCCAGAGACATCACTATGTACTCCATGGACGTAGGTGTTTATTTGGATAGTCTAGTTATGGAAGGGGTCATTCTAAGCATTATGGGAAGTTTTGAACATGACGCCCATGAAGTAGAATTGCCACATTCTCCTTCTAAAAATGCATTGGAAAAAGGCATAAAAAAATTCCTCCCACAAAATAGATTTCATAGAAATTTTAGACAAAATGCAAGTTACATGATGGTATGAGGTAAGCCCACCTCATAGACATTTTAGATAAAATGCTATGTTAGAGGATGGTTTGATGTAACCCTACCTTAGGAATACTTTTGTAGCAGTACCGAACTATCTTGTATGCTTTTCCAATCAAGCGACTACGTGGGAACTAGAGATACAACAAGACTCCTCTAACTACTTGGGTGTTCTACAAAGCTCGGGAACAAACCACAGAGATAGTGCAAGGCACAAAGGTGCAAGAGAAGTATTAACCAGAAACTTGAACATGGACTGAACTAAAAGGAAAAACCATGGTGGGAAACAGGAAGAGCCTTGCACATTCACTGAACCAAAAACCTTCCAAATTAGTTGGTGGGAAAAATCAAAGTAGAAAAACCTTCCGAATTAGTTTGAGGGTAAAATTAGGAAGAGCCTGGCAGGTAAAAGGAAGAGCCTTGAAATTGAACTTGACAAAAAGAAAAAACATATAAAATTATTTGGTGGGAGAAAGCAAAGTATGATGGGAAAGTGGATGAAAACCAAAATCTCCCATGACTTGCGTTCCCAAGAAAAATGATGCCTTATTTGGACTAACAATTGGTTTGTAAAATTATCCTCTTTTGATTTTCTTCTCATGTCTAATAGAATAAAAAAATTATGACAATCATCAAAATGTTCAAATTAAATTAGTTCATTTACACATGCATTTGTTTTTTTATAAAATTAATTGTTATGATATCTATTTAAATTGGTTAATTTTTTTTTAAAGTATTTAATTTAGAGACTCATACTTACATGGCCTCAATATCGAGTATAGGATATTGCATGGGGGTGGAGAAATATACATGGAAAAATCCAAGAGAAATGAAATCCAGGAGTGTCACACCCCCAGTTTTGACCCCGTTTTCATGATGTATAAAATGTAATTAATCATGGTGAGGGGCTCAAGGAAAAAGCCCCACCATCGATTTGGTCGTGTATGTTTCGGCAATAGGGGTAGTTGCCGATGGTCTATTGTGCTATGTGGCACATTATAACTTGACATCATGTAAATACGCACATCAAATAAAATAAACCACAACCAGCTACGGCAGTGCAACGTTGAATGAAAAGGGCATGGTTCCGAAGGATGAGGGGTGGGGGATGTCAAACCTTGATCTATGGGGGAAAAACCCATGTGTTGCCACCTTGCTGTGTCTATGCCATCTTCCTTTGTCAACCTCTTCAATGTCTTGATTTTTGTTAGTTGGGGGCAGTTATTGCATGAGGAAACGTGGGCATGGGGAGGCGTCGATTTTGGCAGGCTGCTGTCAGTTCAGACGGTATGCATGCCCAGCGGAGAACCATCGTTTCTCTCATGCCTGGTCTCCACTCTTCCCACTGCTTCTGTTCTTCCTCACGCGCGCCCGGTCTCCACCTCCACCGCCATCTTCTTCATGGTCTGGTTCCTGCTCACGCGCAGAGTCGTGGTCTGTTCATGCTCACGCACGGGGATCTGGTGCATTCCTCACGCGTAGAGCTGTTACTATTTCTCTTCACGTGTAGGGACTCTGCGTTGGTTTTGCTCACGCAGGGAGCAAGAGAAATCATGGCTGTCACTTGGGATTTTCGGTGCAAGAGCCATCTCGTGCTCAGGGACTGTGTGTAAGTTCCCTTACTGATTTGTGGTCCGTGTATATGTTTCCCTATGTGTGTTGCGGTTTGGTGGAAGTGCTCTCACACCTAGACTGGTTGGGGTCGTTTCCCATGTCGTGAGCCGTGCTCACTGGTTACGTTGTGGGACTGTTGTCTTCCCTATGTTTTGTTGACTGTGGTGCTCAAATTCGTTTGGGCCACTGTGGATTTCCAATCCGTTGGTTGAGTTTCCCTCTATCCACACTGGGAGTTGGCTTCTCCTCTGTTTGGGATTGTGTAAGTTGCCCAGCCATTACCTGGAGGGATGGTGTGTGCTGTGGGCTCTTGATTTCCAATCTGTCGGTTGAGTTTCCCCTGTTTTGGACTGTGGATTGCTGCTATCATTCATTGTGTGTTTGTGGCTGCTGAAGGACCCTGGTTTGGGTTGCAGCTGAGTTGTTTTGGCCACGTTAGGGCCAAGAACAACTCTAAATTGCCTTGTGGGCTTGAGCTGTGTCTCACTTTTCGTTTGGGGCTGTCACCGGTTGCCTTTGCTTCTTCATAGGGCTATGAAGGGATTGTGTTGCTGCGGTATGCAATGGTTGGTCTTCGGACTGTGCTGGCTTGGCCGATTGTTGAAGGCCTGGTAAACCCAGCGGTGTTGGTTTGGTTGATTGTGACCCCTGGCTATGTGTAAGCCTGCATTGACCCTTATCCTTGGAGGAATCATGCCCAACTCGGCGGTGGCAGCGTTGCTGAGAGATTGATGAGCACGTTGGCCTATGGTTGGGTGGAACGTTGCAGCGACGTAGCTGGTTGCGGGTGAATTCTTCATCAAAAGATAAGTGTTGTTGTTATTTCATCTCTGCAATTATATCTATTGTTCTATGAATTATGATGAACATGTTAGATGCTGGAAATGTATATGTGTTGCTTCCGCTGTATATTGATGTCATAGGAATTATGAATCCCTGTATGCTGGATTATGCATCTGCTTGTATGTCTTAGCATCCCTGTTATGCATCATGTTAAGCTTTTAATTTTCAGCATTGATGGATTGTATATGTTCATGGGGCTGTTTGCCTGGCTATTGTGGTGTTCGTCGCGTCCTCTTCGCCGGTCTGAGGGATGGGGACGTGACAAGGAGAAATAAGATAGGTGTTATTAAAATATAGACCCATCTCTCCTAACAATATGAGGTCGAATGAAGGAAACTAAGAATAGTGTGTTCTCTCGAGGAAGAACTAGTGGAACAACTAGGTTTCCCTCTACGATGCTATCTAAGGGAGATAGCTTGTCATTGATGCCTCGGGGATATCTTATGTAACTTAGGGATCTCTTATATATCTTAACCTATTTGTAACAACCCTAAGACTTAGGAGGGGGTTTCCTATATATTATTTTTTCCCTTCTAAGTGTACATAACAAAGATAAGGATCATAATCTATGTTAAGATCAAAACAGATAATACATAAATGAGAATTATTAATTAATCTAACTATTAACAAGGAAAACACACTAAAAAAAATAGCTCACCAAACATAAATATGTAGTAGGGAAAATAAAACATAATTCAAAGTACCTATATTTCATTTTCCTTGATGAATTCCAGTGCTCTAGACCAAAATATGGATCCTCAAATAGATAGCTAACTAAGTGGGGAAATTGCACCCAAGGATCGATTTTCCACCCAACCAATCCATTTACATTAACTATGCACTACCCCATGAGCAAGGATCAAGCTAAATGAGGGTATAGGCTAAATTACAAATTACTCAAAAAAAATTCTCACTGAGTCTCACATATAAAATAAAGGACTAGGCATTCACTATATTCAACAAACCAAATCAAGAATCATATTTCCAACTGATCATCCACAACATGGTGGAAATGTTCTTAGTCATTCATCACTCCCATACCCTACATGATTATGGTATGCGGGGATATTAATACCAATCCATCCCTCAATGCATACCCTTGATTGGACAAACAACATACTCATTAATGGCACTCCTCTATGAGCATCACATGGGATATCGTGACACATGTACATGTCATTATCACATGGAAGATCAAACTCAGGGACTCAGCCCCTTGTTCATTATATTTATCCAATTAAACAGGAAGCACACATCACTTGATCATCTTGGAGTATGCAAAAGAGGATCACGTTTGTCACAATAAAACATTTTTATTCCTTCATCACCATGCCACAACATCACCTAAATGGCATCCTTTAGTGCCTTGTCTTAGTCCACATTGGGTTCCACAATGTGGTGATTTTATCACATGAGATGGTTGTATAGTTGTTCTTCCATATGTCTACCCAAGGGCACATGTCGATCTTCCATCATGCCAATTTGCATCTCCATGTCCAATTGTCATCCTTGATGGATAAGTCTTAAGCTCCTGTCTTTCACATGGAAAGTGAAGAAAGATGAGAGTATGAAAGATGTAAAGATCTTCATGCTCTGTATTTTGCATAGGGATGCAGAGGTGTGGATGATGTTGAGGTAGGGATGATAATTGAGTGACGTGCAAAGGTTCAAAGTAAATGTTATGCAAATGAATGAATGCATATGGAGTGAAATGTTGTGTGCAATATGGAGGTGATGCATTATGCACAAGGTAGGGGATGGTGTAGTGAAAAAACAAATGCAGAGGTCGAAGCACAATGATGAGGTGTATATGCATAAATGAAACGAATGTAGCTTGGTAAGGAAGATGAGCCGAAGGATATGGAGAATGGAATGGGGTGTAATATGGAGCTATCCACTCAACATTTCAATAAATAAAATAAGTCTTAGAGAAGGAAACTAGGGAAAACATCATGGATTAAAGAGCCTCATAACAATATATCATATCAATCGTGACGCATGTACATGTTGTTGTCACATGCAAGATCAAACTCAGGGACTCAACCCCTTGTTCATTGTATTTTTCAACTTAAATAGAAAACACACATCACTTGATCATCTTGGAGTATGCCAAAGGGGAGCTGTTTTGTTACAATAAAACATTTTTATTCCTTCATCACAATTCCACATCATCACCTAAATGACATTCTTTAGTTCCTTGTCTTAGTCCACATTGGGCTCCATATTGTGGTGATTTTCTCACATGATATGGTTGCATATTTGTTCTTACACATGTCTACCCAAGGTCACATGTCGATCCTCCATCATGCCAATTGCCATCTCCATGTCCAATTGTCATCCTTGTTGGCTAAGTCTTAAGATCTTGTCTTTCACATGGAAAGTGCAAAAAGATGAGAGTATGAAAAATATAAAGATCTTCATGCTTTGTATTTTGCATGGGGATTCAGAGGCGTGGATGATGTTGAGGTAGGGATGATAATGAAGTGATGTGCAAAGGTTCAAAGTAAATGTTATACAAAGGAATAAATGCATAGCGAGTGGAATGTTGTGTGCAATATGGAGGTGATTCATTATGCACATGGTAGGGGATGGTGTAGTGAAAAAAAATGTAGAGGATGGAGCACAATAATGATGAGGTGTATATGCATAGCTTAAACGAATGTATCCCAGTAAGGAAGATGCGCCAGAGGTCCGGAGAATGAAATGGGGGTGTATTATGGAGCTCTCCACTGAACATTTCAATAAATCAAATATATCCTAGAGAAGGAAATTAGGGAATATGAGAATAATTGGGAAGACATGCAGACTACAATTGACATATTTTACATGTTAGCCACAAAATTATGACCATGCCATTTTCTATTGTAACATGTGGCTCCATCTATGGTACAATAACCCGCTTGGGGAACATGAGATCTCATCCTTAATGAATTTGAATTTAGAAAAGTGTCATTATCTATGGTAGGAGATAGGCCATATGGAATTCAAATGTAGCCTCAAAATTCTTCTGGATATCTAGGCCAAGTGAAACAATTTTCCTCTCTTGTCTTCATTTCTCACTCATGATTGAAAATTTCCATGAAAATATGTTGTAATTATAAATGATATTGGATCAATTAAATTGTAGCACAATTTTCCACCCTTCAAAACCTTTTGATGTGATATGTATCTTTTGGGTATGTTCCATCTTCATTAATTTGTGAAAATGATGTGATATGTATCTTTTGGGTATGTTCCATCTTCATTAATTTATGATTTTCACAAGGTATTAAATGAAAAGGAAAAGCATTGATGCCTTATGAAATTCCATGCTAGTCACATGAATCCCATTGACAAGTGGTCCAACAAGAATTTTCATGACAAGGGGTACCATGGAAATTTGGTACTTTATATCTCCATTTGCTTGGGAATAGATCATGGTAACTTTCATGCCCTTGGCTATAAAGCAACCTTCATGGGCACCCCTCATACCCACTTGGAATATTGTTAGTTGATGGCATGGATGGAGTTGGAGCGGGAGTTAAGGAAAACTACATGCTGACAAGACAACTCGTTTGGGAAGCAACACCATGGGGGGATTACCTCTATTCAAAAAGTCAAGGAATGCCCATTCCCAAGGGACATATTTGGCACAAGGGTTAAAAAACTTGAGGAAGGATCTCACCATTTGTAACTCAGGTTATAATCCCACTCGATGGAAGCATGGCATGTGACATGCTCGAACAAGGAAGACAACATACCAGGGCGTGGAGCAAGCCAAAGGTATCGTAAAATTACTTGACATGAAGAGGATGATGGGCCCCATTGGCAGCCGTCAAGGGTCTCTATCTCATGACAGACACAAAGACAGTTAACGAAGACAATTGGGGCACAATTACTGGATGCGTCAGACCTTCGATCACTGGAGGGTGAAATCGTCGCGTCCTTGGAATGCTCCCTTCAAAATGATAAAGTCTAAATGTGCAACGATTTCGCCTTTCAAATTTTTTTTTGGATAAGGGTGTAGATTATATTCAAATACACATAGTTTAAACATGCAATGATTTTTCCTATTATCGACGACAGTTCTCGACAATATTTTAGCGAAATCCGAGTATAATTTTTAAAATTCTCAGAAATCAGTGTTAGAATTGTTTAAATGGGTTTCCATGGGGGTATTCAATACCATTGGATCCATTTTTACAATCTGAATGATGATTTAAACATTGGAAAATCCAATTTTTGTTAAAAAGTCAGCAGATTTCTTTAAAATTTCGTAAAAAACATGAAATCGACACGTGTGGTCCAGGATGGCTGTGATCCTCATGTGATTTTGGTGGATTAGATACCCCCGGGTTATGGTTTATTAGACCAAACTCCACCCCCACAAGTCAATGAAATTATAAAAATGATAACAAAAGGAAAAAAGAATTATATAGCCACCGCCACAAGTCAAAGAAATTATAACAAAAAAGAATTACATAGGACGAAGTATAAAAAATCAATTTATTTAAAATATACTCACAACGCCATGATTTCAGAGTTCCACTCTTGACAAAAATTTACATCTAGTTTTCTCCAAAAAAGTCAACGACCAAACCAACATAAGTAAAAATTAGGAAAATCCCTATTTCGTTTTGTCAAGCAAAGTTCACTACCGTTTAGAGGAAATATTGGAAAATTAGTGTTTACATAACTCCATTACTATAGACGAGATTATATTCGAGGGGTTTTAGGTTTTGATTGGATATTTGACCTGAAAGGAGATTCGTGGAATGATCTATCGCCAAAGTTTCTTCCACACAAGTTTGTTGTGGATGAGATTTGTGGGTTTTGGTTGAATATCTGATCTAACAATGAATTTGTGGAGATTCGTGGATTGATCTATTGCCATATGTTCATCCACATAGGTTCAATTTCGTAATGGCTCTATTTACAACAATTTGTCATAAAATATAATAAAATCCGTGCTTGAAAGATATCATGCAAGCCTATCTTTCTATAATTCATTGATGAGCATTCCAGTGAGGTCCATATTCCTCTGCTCAATTTGACACCCAGTTTGTTACTGAACATATT
The DNA here is from genome assembly GCA_001517045.1 of Pseudotsuga menziesii. Lineage (NCBI taxonomy): Eukaryota > Viridiplantae > Streptophyta > Pinopsida > Pinales > Pinaceae > Pseudotsuga > Pseudotsuga menziesii. The sequence goes on along the minus strand of LPNX010268809.1, from coordinate 245,894 downwards.
CTTCAAACATTTTCTTTATGACATTTCTCAAACTAGAACTAGGATGTGTTGTATACTCCCTTTACACAAATTTAAAATGTCGTGATTTGAATCCTTCTGGAAGTGTTTTGCAGGAAGCATTCTCCTCATACTCAAGTCTCACACCATACACAGCGACAATTTGCTTTCTATTTTTGTCCCTTTTAATGTTTTTGTAACCATATAATCATGATGTTATGATTGTCCATTCTCTATCCAATGATACCATTAAGACTCAAACCAAATATTAGGCAGTTATACTTTAAACGTATTAGCATCCTTAGATATCAAGAGTATCTCATCATCAACCTGCCTCATATTTGATGTTATTGAAAGAGGCATAATAGAAATGGACTCTGTTACAGTGTTAAGAGGTACATGATCATTTTGAGGGAAATCAAAAATAGCTTTCATGGACCCCCACCCAAGTTTCCATTAGCTTCATAGCCTTGAAATCCACATCTTTTATTTAGATTTAAGCCCCACATTTTTTTTTAGTTGGCTAACTATGATAGATTTTTCTTTTTTGTAAACATCATTTCAACACTTAAGGGATAATTTGACAATGAAATGACATTATTCATGTTTCTGTGCTATAGATATCTATTATTAATATCCCTCCCCAATTGGGATTTCTTCTCATTAGTAGCTTCTATATTTTGACATCCATTTAATATTTTTATAATTCCAATTACCTCTATAGGTTAGGGACCATAGAAGTGCATGCTGTGTTTTACCATGATGTAGTAAAAATGTCACACGCACAAGGAAAAACTATGAATTCTTTAAATTTGATACGAAGACAAATTTAGATAAGTCACTAGCTCATGACATTTTTGTAAATGAAAATAATTATTACACGCATACATTATGCTTGCAGGAGAATAACAAAGAGTAGTATTGGATACACAAAACAAAGTAAGAGATCATAAGGTTCAAAGTACCAACAATGACTTGACCACGTTATTTTCCCAAATCAGTTTTACACCAATACTTTTAAGATGGTAAGATGAGATCTTAAGGTTGCAAATTAGACATCTTAAGCACTATTTATATAAGAAATATAGAACTATTTTTTAAAGTGCTTGAGGAAGATCCCTTTAAGGTGTAGCAACAAGGTACAGGGCTAAGATTTAGTGCTTATTTGTGGTCCTCTTACAGAGTTGGTTTTAATCCATTACACGATGTTTAGATTTTCTATCCAAAACAAAGAGTTGAAAAACATTATCAAATGTCTGCTTGTGTGACTATATAAGAGATTAAATGATTTTCTAATTTATGAGCATGTTTGTCAGAGAAACCATAAAATCATACAATTCATATGCCCAAATTTAAAATAGTCCCTTCTTACTGTGAAGTGAAAGAGGTGATAAAATGTAGAAGATTATGCCCAGATTTAAAAGTCCCTTCTGTATGTTCAATCTTTCAAATGTGGATAGAGACCTGCCAATGTTAAGTACAATCACACCTAAATGTTTGGGAAAATTTCGGTGATAGTTTGAAAGAGAGAATGTCATGGATTTTTTTGGTCCTCAAATTGTTGTGGCACCCCTTAACCTTATCATCAACTGACTTCCTCCTTTGATACATGCCCCTAATAGGATCCCATAGTGACTGTTGATGCTCTTCTTTTTCCATATTTCTATTTCTCTGAGGAGGAGTCCCTTCCTTCCAATTTCTTTGACGAGGAAACTGAGTCTCCTTTCCATACTGGGTTCAATCGTTGTAGAGATTGGTGAAATAATATTAACTTTGTATTGTTTCTTCAACATCACTAGAAAATCCAATTTCTTACATTTCTGTTAGAAATAAGATCGTAGAGCAATAACAATAAACAATAAACAATATGGAAATATTAAAAACATTACAAGAGAGACACCAATATAACGTGGTTCACTCAATATGGGCTACGTACACACATAAATTTCCAGTCCTTTATTATTATACCATCCAACAAAATGAAGGGTTACAACCTATAGCACACACGCTACACTTCCTCTTCACTATTTCACAGTCTCTCTCACACAATCACATAGATCGTTTTACAATGCTACAATACAATACACAACCATATTGCAATGCCTTCCTTTTATGAAGGGAATACCATGGGAAAATACCTTGGACTGACCAAGACCATGGGACTGTAAATCACCCCTTAATGGCCAAGTATGACTATGAAGTTACAACATTTTACAAGGAATTTTTTTCTAAAGTCGTTGCCCCCCATGGTGAATTTAGTGAGGGATAAAACCCCCACACCCCCCGTCATGGTACTAGGATCCATACACGGTTGAAACAAAAACTCTTGATTCAGGAAGATTAGGCTCCACAACCAACAATCTCCCACTTGGAGATTGATCACAACAACTCCACCGCTACTAAACTTGATGAACTATGCTCAAACCTTGGAGTTGAAAAATTTCTCATCTTCACCTTCATGCTTGAATGCCAACAGAAACCAAGCAAGAACTTAGTTTCTCTCTGGATACTACCTTTGTCAACATGTCTGCAGGATTCTGGAAAGTATGTATCTTTTCCAACTTGAATGGTTCATCTTCTAGAATATATCTTATGAAAGGGTACTTGAGATGTATATGTTTAATATTGGAATGGAAGGCTGAGTTCTTTGCAAGATGAATGGAACTTTGGATGTCACTATACAACATGCTAGTCTCCCACTTCTTACCCAACTCCTCTGTGAACCTCTACAAACAAATAATATCTATTAGATTTGACAGGCCAGATCTTGGTACATAAATATTCTTCACATAGATTGCACAAGAAAAATATAGAGAAGAATAATTGCTATTACACAATGAGTTGAAGAAAAATAGGAGAAATATTCCATACAATATTTTTCATCATTATGTGTGAATATATAATACAACATCAAGGAAAATTTAAATACCTAAAGAGGAAGCTGAATCTACAAACCTAGAATGAATCAGGAGCTAACTCAGTGTGGGAAAATCACCACTGGATCCCACTAATACGACTCTGGATCACTGAAATAGTTCACAACCAGTTAACCGAAGAGGGTAGTTGAATAAAGGTTCCCATATTCCCTTAAATCATGCAAGCTGGCACTAGAGAGACTGAGAGTGAACTAACTTATGGGAATCAAAGCATAACTGGACATAACTGAATACCTACTAGAGTCAACCATTGGATACTATTGGTGGCACTCCGAGTGGGTTCCTAAATTATAGGGATTGATCCCTAGAGCACCAAAACTCATGAAAACAGGTGCAGTTAGTGGTAGGTGTCCACTAGGTGTGTCCCCCATCCATTAGTGAAGCGATGAAGACATCCTAAGATAGGAAAATGAACAAATAGACTATGTGTTCAAAGGGAGGATTAATAATAATCCTAAAACCCCCCTTTAATACTAACTTTGGAAAACATGGGCCTTGGTAACCAAGACCAAAGGTCACCCATACAATCTAAATGTAAAAAAATTATTTGTCCATGTAAAATGAGGAGAAAGGCAAAACCACATGGAGAAAATCCTTTCTAAAAAATGGACATGGAAAATAATTTAAATGAATGTCTTCAATCTGTCTTGTTCTTCATTTGAATAAGTTGAATGTACTCTTTCTTGGTGAAAAAATTTGTGGAGTTGTTGTAGATGCCTTGATAATGTATCAGTTTTCCAATGTTGTGTAGACAAAAAACATGTGGAGAAACCCCTTGAAACATATCTTTTGGTGATGAAGGAGCATCATATGAATTATTTTTGATGTGATAACATAAAATATCAGATATTAACATAAAATTAGATATGGAAAAGAGATCCATGTAATAATCTCCTAACCAAAGAACATCACTGAAATCATCAAGCTCAATTTCTTTTGTAGCTGCATAATGGTGAACCCAATCATAAACCTTCTTTCCAAACTGATGTGAAACCTTTATAATTATGTAATAGAGATTATGAGGCTCTGAAATATTAGAAATTAATTCATATGGATCAACAAACAACCAAGGTATAGTGGCACCAAAATCATTTTGAGTCACAGTAGGAAAACTAGGTGTAATTAGACTATTTTGAAATTTGGGGGAATCTGGAGAGGATAAGGATCATAAATTAAACCTAATGAAGGTTATATAAAATCCAAATGTTTTAAAAACATCCCAAATATACCCAATGACATGGAAAACAAGCCAATGATGGAAAACAAAGACATAATAACAACTTTTACCAGTGAGACAATATAGGAAACCATGAAATTGTCTAGTTTACCAATTGGAGAATTTGGAAGTTGTAGGGTCTTCTAAGAATCAAATGGATGGGATAATGGTGTCATAACCTGCACATCAGTATGAAAATAATATTCTAAGTCATATAAAGAAGAATCTGAATGGATTTTGAAAGAGTTGGATGAAGGCAAGTCATAAACTAGTGACAAAAAACTAGTATTGAGATGAGATGGCTCTGAGGAACTGATAGGTATATTTTCCAAGGGAGGCAATGCAACTTCTGATTCTGATATATCAGAACGAATATCAAAATCAGAGACATGGGGAAAATATTTAATTTTGGAAATGAAGGCATGATTGTCATTGCCTTTGAATTGCACATTGTGGCAGTGCCCCTGGGGATCAACAGAGTTTTCCCATCCTTCCTTTCTTGCAAAATATGGAACATCAATCAACTGAGTCATGATTTCCATCTCCTTTGTAAAACAATATTTTTCATTGTGAGAATGTTTTATGCAATAGGTAGACATTTATATCCCTTTCTTGTTGCTCTTCTTCTTGGAATTGGAACCTTCATCAGTAGAAAAAGATTTTTCATCTTCGGAGTCTGACTTTGGCTTCTTCTCCTTCACTTTTTTCTTTCCTTTGGACTTGAAATTATTTATTTCAAGAACTGCAAGCATATGATCCTTGTAGGTTTTGAGATTCCCCATTTGAATCAACTTGACTTTCTCTTGAGTGAGAGAATTTATGACTGAATCCAGGGATGACATCCTCCAATTTCGAACTGCAAGCTTAGTAGCATGGAATGTTGACACAAAAGTGAGTATTCTGGACCCAACTTTGATAGGATGGAAATGATTAATTGCTCTTCTTTCTTATCAATCCCACACTGCTTGAGAAAAAAGCACTAGTGACTTAAACTTGGTGATGAATTCCTCAATGGTTTCGAATTCACTTGGTCTTAATGCGATTAACTCATTCTCCAATTGATGTCCTCTGAGCTCATCTTGATTTCCGAAGAGGTATTCAAGTTTGATCCACATTTCATTCGAGCCAATCAATCCATTAAGATGGAAAATAAGTTCCAAAGAAAGAGAGAGACAAAGCAAGCCATAAGCTTCATCCTTCCTATTATGCCACCTTGCTTTCTCAACAACTGCATTTGGATCAATTTCTAAGTCCATAGTAACTCTGTAGAGACCTTTGTTGCGCAATAGTATCTCAATCTTAGCTTTTGATTCATGGTAATTGAAGGAAGTCAAGGTTACTATATTATATAGATCCATACTCTATTTCTGCACTACTGGTGAGCAAACTGAACACCCGCACAAAACTAGAAAGAAAACTTTTGTAAGACAAATCAACCTCTACTTTGACAATGAGCACATTATCAGAGTGCTTCACACCTAGATAGACTTCTCTGGACAGAATCAGAGGGAGCAAGGCAATAATTCCAGGATTTATGTGGAATCCATATGCTTTTGGTGCATCAATGGAAGTATTTGAGGGAGAATAGAATGGCTTGGTGAGGATATGATACCATATTAGATTTGATAGGCCAGATATTGGTACAAAAATAGTGTTCACATAGATTTCACAAGAAAAATATAGAAAAAAAATTGCTATTACATAATGAGTTGAAGAACAATAGGAGAAATATTCCATACAATATTATTCATCATTATGTGTGAATATATAATACAACATCAAGGAAAAATTTTAATATCTAAAGAGGCAGTTGAATCTACCAATCTAGATTGACTCAGGAGCTAATTCAGTGTGGGAAAATTACCACTAAATCTCACTAATGCAACTACGGATAACTGAAAGAGTTCACAACGAGTTAATTGAAGAGGGTAGGTGAACAAAGGCACCCATATTTTCTTAAATCATGCAAACTGGTGCTAGAGAGATTGAGAGAGAACTGACTGATGGGAATCAGAGAATAACTGGACATAGTTGAATACCTACTGGATTCAACTGTTGGACATTGCTGGTGGCACTCCGAGTGGGTTCCTAAATTATAGGGATTGATCCCTGGAGCACCAAAACTCATGCAAACAGGTGCAATTAGTGGTAGGTGTTCACTATGTGTGTCCCCCATGCACTAGTGAAGTGATGAAGACCTCCTAATATAGGAAAATGACCAAATAGACTATGTGATCAAAGGGATGATTAATAATAATCCTAACAATCTATTTACAATCCTCCATAGTAGCAACATAATATGCTTCTGTTGTTGAAAGTGCAACAACCTTTTGCATTTTCGAAATCCAACTTACTGTTGTTCCACCTATAGTAAAAACATACCCTGTGGTGCTACTTCTGCTGTATTTATCACCTTCCATACTTACATCAACATATCCCTGTATAACAATGTCTAAACATCCAAAACATAATGCATAAGAAGTGGTAACTCTCAAATACCTTAGAATCCATTGTACTTCCCTCCAATGCTCTTCACCCGGATTATTCATATACCTGCTCACAACTCCCATTTCATGTGCAATATCTGGTCTTGTGCGCACCATGGCATACATCAAGCTGCCAACTACCGATGAATAGGAAATATTAGGCATGTATTCTATCTCCTCCTATGTATTGGAACACATCTCCTTACTTAGTTTGAAATGGATGGCCAAAGGTGTACTAACTGGTTTTGCATTATGCATTCTAAACCTCTCCAACACCTTTTCTATGTACTCACCCTGAGAAAATGTCAATTTGCTATTTTTTCTGTGTCTAGTTACTCTCATACCAAAGATTTTCTTTGCAACACCCAAATCCTTCATCACAAATGATTTATCTAATTTCCTCTTGAGCACAGTTATATATTGCATGTTAGACCTTGCAACAAGCATGCCACCCACATACAATAACAAGATAATATATCTTCCATTATCTAGCCTCTTGAAATAAACACAATGGTCATAATGACATCTACTATAACCTTGTTCTATCATAAACTTATCAAATTTAAAATACCATTGTCTTGGATCTTGATTTAGGCCATACAAGCTCTTCTTCATCCCGCAAATCAAATTCTCATTTCGTTACACCTCATACCCCTATGGCTGCTGCATATAAATCTCTTCCTCCAAATCCCCATGGAGAAAGGTTGTTGTAACTATTCAAGATTCAAATATTCTAGTGCCACTAGACTTAAAATATCCCTAATTGAAGTCCATTTAACAACAAGAGAAAATAGTTCATCAAAGTTTATGCCTTTCTTTTATGAAAACCACTTTACAACAAATCTAGCCTTGTACTGCTTCTTTCCTCCTCCTTCTTCTTTCGACTTGTAAACCCAGTTGTTCTACAATTATCTTTTACCTGCAGGAAACTCAACCATATCCCAAGTATGGTTTCTTACCAATGATTCTATATCCTCATTCATGCCTTGCTCCCACTTCTTTCTAGTTTCTACCTGCGTTGCTTCTTCATAACATTCTGGTTCACTAGAATCAGTCACCAATAATTCTATATCCTCATTCATGCCTTGCTCCCACTTCTTTCTAGTTTCTACCCGCATTGCTTCTTCATAACATTCTCGTTCACTAGAATCAGTCATCAATAAATTATATAGTGAAGGATATAATGGTTCAGTAGGTCTACGTAACATGGTAGATCTTCTTACACTTGCAGGAGTTTGAGGTACCTGTTGATGTTATTGATTTTCTGGCACCTTCGAAACTCCATTTTCTTTGATTTCATCAAGCACTATGTACTCTGTGTTTTCCTTTTCCTCTTTCTTTTCCTGCAGCTGATATTTCTACATAACCTTTTCATTGAATACTACATCTCTACTTCTAATTATTTGTGATTTTCATTACCCATAACCGATAACTAAAACCATCAACCCCGTATCCATTAAAGTTGCATTTCTTGGATTAAGACTCAAGTTTTGTTTTATTTTCTTTATCAATACGAACAAATGATTCACAACCAAAGGTTCTTGGTTCTCAAAAATTAGTAGCTTACCATTTTACCTGTCCATGCCTCTTATGGAATCCCACCATCCAAAGCACTTGAAGACCCTCTGTTTATTAAGTAAACACCATTATCTACAACATCAGCCCAAAATCATGAGGGCAACCCTGCATGCAATAACATACACCTTGCACGCTCCATGATATTCCTATTCATCCTTTGTGACACACCATTTTCTTATGGTGTTCCTAGGACTACCTTCTCTCTACGAATCCCATGGTATGAACAGTAACTATCAAACTCCTTGCTGCAATATTCACCTCCATTATCAGATTTGAGATTCTTTAATCTTTTCTCGGTCTCACTATCAACCGAAACTTTCCACTTCTTAAAAGTAGCCAAAACATCAGATTTATGTCTAATGCAATAAACCGAATTTTTTCTAGTTACATCATCAATAAAAGTAACATAATAACAAGAGGCACCAAGAGATTGTACGTGAGTCGGTCCCCATACATCTTTTTGCATAAGATCAAGCTTTTCACTCTTCTTCTGTTTTCCAACCCTGAGAAATATGACTCTCTTATGTTTTCCATAAACAAAGTTTTCACAGAATTCCAAACTTACCTGCTTCAGACTGGAAGCAATTTCCTTGAGTGGAGAATCTACATCCCCTTCTCACTCATGTGGCCAAGCCTATGATGTCGCAATGTTGTACCCGTTTCTGTAAAATCTATGGAGATAGAATAATCAATATTATGAGGACATAAATACATCATACCTATCCTATCTCCTGTTGCTATTACCAGTGCTCCTTTAGTGATATTCCACCATGTTTTTCCAAACGTAGACAAGCAACCACTATCTCCCAACTGCTCTGTTGAGATTAGATTTATTTTCATAGAAGGAATATGCCTCACATCCTTTAATAACCATTCATTTCCATTATTTAACTTAATCTGTGCTTTACCCATTCCAACAATTTTACTTGGTTCATCATGTGCCAATAAAACATGTCCAAAATCACCTGGAACATAATCATGAAAGAATTTCCTATGGGGTGTAGCATGACATGAATCCCCTGAATCTACTATCTAGTAATCACTAGTATTAACTAATGCAAGAATCAGAGCATCTTGTAACACATCACCTTCTACATTAGCTTCTTGAGTAGTCTCTTGCTACTCGTCTCCTTTCTTATTTGGATCTCTACTGTCTTTCTTCAGATGTCCTCTCTTACCATAGTTCCAACACTCTATCTTTATCATTTTAGACTTAGAACTGCCCTTTCTAGACTTGATTAGATTACTTGGTCTCTTTCCTCTCTCCCTTTGTCTTCCTTTGCTTTCCATGGTCAACTCATTACCCGATGTTTCACCTGTGTTTTTTCTTCGCATTTCCTTGCTAAGAATAACACCAACAACATCATCAAATTTAAGAGTGTTTGAACTAGAGACAGAGTTACTTACAACCATCACCAAGCCATTCCATCTTTCTGGAAATGAGCACAATATTAGAATATCCCCAACCTCATCATCAAAGCTCACTCCTAGAGAGCTTAGTTGATTAGTAACCGTATTAAATTCATTTAAATAGTCTGCAATCTTCTGACATATTCATATTAAATAAATTCTTAATTAGAAATACCTTGTTGGAAGCCGAGGTTTTTTCATAGAGATTAGTCAATGGGATCATCACACCCTTCGTTGTATTTTCTTTTAAAATATTTAAATCCACCGATGAATCCAGGCACAACTGTATTGTTCCCAATGCCTTTCTGTTAAGAACCTCCCATTCTTTGTCCTTCATAGTCACCGATTGTTTTTCTTTTTTCGCCCAATGACAATAATAGATCCTTTTGGTACATATAATCCTCCATTTTCATCTTCCATAACTAATAGTTTTGGGCGTTAAATTTCTCGACCCTAAACTTTCCTTCTTTTTCCATTGCTCCCACTCGAACCTAGAACCCTTCTTTCCTTCGAGTTTACCATCCAAATAGACCTTTGGCTACGATAACAATTGTTAGAAAACAAGACCATATAGCAATAGCAATAAACAATAAACAATATGTAAATATTAAAACAAATTACAAGAGACACACCAATATAATGTGTTTCACTCAAGATGGTCTACATCCATACAAAAATTTCCAGTCCTTTATTATTATACTGTCCAACAAAATGAAGAGATACAACCTGCAACACACCCGCTGCACTTCCTGTTCACTCTCTCACAATATCTCTCACACAATCACAAAGATCATTTTACAATGGTACAATACAATACACAACCATATTACATTTCCTTCCTTTTATGAAGGGAATACCATGGGAAAATACCACTGGCTTCCCAAAACCATGGGATCGTAAATCAGCCCTTATTGACCAAGTCATGAGTTTGAAATTACAACATTTTACAAGGTATTCTTTTAATTTTTTTTCTATTGGGGCGTTGTCCCCAAACCCCTGCCAAGGGGGTCTCCCAAATGAGTCGCTACGTCCCCTAGACCCCCCATGGTGATTTTATTGGGGGGCGATCTCCCCACACCCCCCGTCATGGTACTGTGATCCAAACATGGATGAAACACAAAATCTTGAATCAGCAAGATCAGGATCCACAACCAATAATTTCAACATGAATATATCCAGGGTCATGACTTAAATATGTTATTCTCAACTACCTTGAACCCATGTTAACCATTGTAGTTGGTTTCCTTTGCCCCAAATGATGCAAAAAATAACCCTGAAATGAATTAGGGCACACCCATGTGAAAATGGATGTAACACATTGATAATACCATCACAATAATCCATGTAAAAATCAATATTGATTTCCAGGGATAGTTCTTTTGAAAATTTGATAAACCTCAATGACATAGTTTAATTCTCTATACATACATTGACATTTGATTTTGGAATAGACAGTCTCAATGTTTTTCACCTACTCTGGAATTGGTTGAAGGATCAAATTCCTCATTTTGTAACTACTTGTCATATTGTTTAGAACCACTTTACCATCCCAAAATACCTGAAAGGTTCTAACACCCTTCTTTACTAACATCATCAGTAAATAATTCAGTTTCCATAACTCAACTTAGTTGTTTAGACTCCTAGGCCAATTTCAAAATTTATGATATAATTTTCCTTTAGAAATAAGCATATACCTGTGCCACATACTGATTGGTGATGTTTTCTGGCTCCATCAAAATAACCATAGGGCCCCATCTTATCAATATGTGGACCAGGTGATTCCGCTAGAGTATTTTTGCACTTGGGAACAGAATGTAGAGAACTTGACCAAACCTTTGAAAGAAGCCTAGTTTATGAAAATTTTCTCTTGAATTAGGATTAAGGAAGTTTTCATTAAGGGGGAATAATTGTGGTGTCCCTTCATTACCCCCAATTCAAAATAGAGGATGTTAATGTAGCATGTGTATTCTTGACTTGAGACCTGTACTAGGTATCATGTGGACCCATTTCCATATGCACAACTTCAGTGGTTGGTATATGGCCACATCATGGTTACTTGAGGACGATCCTAAGTTGTCCTCCCAATTAGGCTTAGGGCTAGCTAATCTAGGTCTATCATATAATATAAAAGGTATTCATCTCATATGTACATCATTATGTGCGATCTTGTACAACCATCCTTTGATATGCATTGCATATTTTGGTAACAAGGTTACCCACCTAACCTCTTGTATTATATTTTCTTAGGATCTTTGTGTGGAGTCTCTTTTTGATCCCCATGTCTCACTTATAATTTCAACAATGACATAATTCCAAAGTGACAAGGAATAGAGAATGCATTTACAATGTGGATAAGGTTGAAGGTGATGCATGGATTCTAACGGTAAGATTGTTCTCAATGGAATATGGAAGAAGGTGATTCAATTTCAATCAAACCACTTGCTGAAATTGAAAGACATTTGAGGTGAGTTCTTAGAAATTGGTAGAGAAGTAGACAAGGATTATGTTCATTCCAAACTTGATATAAGGTGACTAGAACTCTTATGGTCTCATAATGGAGGAAAAATTAATTTATTCCTACCACTCAAGATACAAAAGTTTTGAGTGTTTTGTCTTTGAAAAAAAATGCGGTAGACGTTGGGATGCTACAAGACAGTTATGGGAATCCCACGTCTCTGTTGAGTTGATGACTTATGTGCTCCCTTGTCCATGCCATCTTATCTATTTTTATGTGACTCTTGAGGAGGTTGTAATTCCTATTGATTTTGCTGTTCATAACTCCAGAGATTGTATAATTACTTGGCTTAGATACTACACTCAGTACATAAATGATAACAGAGGAATGGCCAATACATACTAGAAAGGAAGAGGTAATGTCTTTCACTAGTTGTAATCGTTTCAGAATAACGAAGTATTTTAGATTGTGTGTCCATTAGTGGCCCCAAATCCAGCTGGTGTTATCTGCATATCAATCCTTTTTTTCCTTCCAATCTGTAGAAAAGATCTCTAGATCTTGATATAAGACAAGCAACCTGCAAAAAAGGAATGGATTTCTTTTTTTCTATATTCAATTTTTTTCTATAATTCATATTTTAATATGTCCTTTAATTATTTTAACTGACCGAGGGTCACAAACACAAAACCTATTTTGAGGATTTCTTGTAGCTGCATTAGCTAGGACATGGAGTGCAACTTCCTGTTGGGTGAAGGAGGGGGTGACAGAGAGAATGGGATTTAGCGCTCTTCCCAGTGATGTCAATTGCACAGGTAGGAGAATCAGTAGCACAAATATTAGCTCAAAAAAACCACTACAGTCTGCAACAAACACAATAAGAGTGTTTTCCCAATACTATTATTAAAGATATGTAATCATAAACTCTTTATAAATTATTCTCTTACTATTTATGATATTGCGGGTTATCTTTATTCACTTGGATAATTTAAAATACACTTGATAAACACAATTAGGACATAGAAGTTATGAAATTGTAGGGCTAAACAAAAGGCTATTGCCTAGCAATGATACTGCACTAGGCGTTGGAGTCCAACTGAATTTTCTAGAATGCATATTCTCTCGTGAGTCACTTCACAATTCAACTTCAAGAATGGAATTTGTATGTAGCTTAGTTGGAGTGTGTATCCCTTCTCTATCATGAATGCTTGGAAATCCTTGCTATTGTAATTTGTACGTTACGTTGACCCATATAGGGCTCTTGTTCATTTATTTTAATAGAGGTATACATATGAATGTAATAAGAGATATTTTGTTTAAGAATGGATGGTTAAAATTCAGTTCTTGGTGATTAGATATGCAATTAGTAAACCTAGAAGATAAAAAACCTAAGTAGCTCTAAAAAATGATTGTACTACTAGATTCTGAAAACACATATGATCGAATGTCAATATAAAATTGGCATTAACATTAAACTAAAATTAACATTAATGTTTAATTTCTTCAGGAAATCACATATTGTTAGGAAGCTGATAGGCTAAGTCTTCAGTGGCCGGTTGCATAAATTGGGCTGGTTTTATTTTCAAATGGCTAAAAAAAGGCATTGGACAGATTTGAAAATGAGGTATAAATTTTCTATTTGATTCTTCGATATGACATTTTATAGAATATGTCTTTATTGTAATTTGTAGTGATTTATCTTTACATGATGTGCAAATTGGTTGTATGTAGAATGCCAAAGGAATATCAAGATGGGGTTGAATAATTCATATAGGTTGCTGCAAGGAATTTAGAGGATAAGAAGACCACATGATGCCATTGTAAAAAATGTTGCAATGTTGCAATATTGATGTTGGATTAAGTACATACCACTTAATGATTTATGGTATAATGAGTTCATATAAAACTTGGTTTTTCCACAGAGAGAGAGAGAGATCCTAGTGATAACTATATATTTAAAAAGGGATAGAAATGCCACACAACTGAGATGCATGATTTTCCTTGAGAATTTCCATACGGTGATGAAAACATAGAGGACAATGATGGTGATGCAACCATGGTTGATGATCATATGGTTCAATTGGTAAACAATGTTTATCAATATTTTAATGAAAATCTAGACGTGAATTATGAAAATGGTCAAGCAACATGAACGAAAGAAATGAATGATATCAATCAATATCTAAATTTAATTGAAGACGCCAACACACCATTGCCCCCAAGTTGCACTAGTTTCACTAATCTATCGGCCATCGTGAAATTGTACAATCTTAAAGTGAGAAATGGATGGCCTGACACAAGTTTCACCCAGTTGTTGAAGTTGCAAAGATAAATACTTCCTAAAGAAAATAAAATTCCTGAATCTTCATATGCTGCAAAACTTTTGATTAAATATTTGGGTTTGGACTCTAAAATGATAAGTGCATGTAACAATGATTGAATTTTTATATTGGGGAAAATATAAAAGTAAAGATGAATGCCCAACTTGTGGCAATTCTAGATGGAAGGTTGATGCTTATACTCGAAAGGTGCATATAGGTGTTTCGACCAAAGTGACAAGGTATTTCCCTATAGTGCCAAGGTTGAAGAGAATTTATAGGTATGATTTTGAATTATTTTAATTCCATTATAGCATGCATCTTGATGTACTACCAACCTACTTAGAAAACATCTTCTTTAATCTTCTTAAGTATTGCAAAGTATATATTATACTTTATTTTTTTGTTATATCTCTACATATATCTCGTAGAAAATGAGGTGGCATCATGAGAATGCAAGAATGGAATAATGTGCCACCCAATTGATAGCCTGACAAGGAAAACTAGATTCTAAATGGGTTAGCTTTTCCAATGATCCTCACAATGTGTGACTTACAATGGAAGTGGATGGATTTAATCCTTTTGGAAACTTGAGTAGTTCATACAGTGTATGGCCAATAGTACTAGTCACATATAACCTTCCACCATGGTTATGCATGAAAATAAGCTTTTGTTTGTTGTCATTGTTAATACCTGGTCCCAAGCAACCAGGAAATGACATACATGTTTATTTGGAACCATTGGTAAATGAACTAAAGGTAACATGGGATGAAGGGGCGAGGACATATGATGCTTATTCAAGGTCATTCTTTGATATGAAGGGTAAATTAATGTGGGTAATCCATGAGTTTCTTGCATATGGAAACATGGTTGGCTGCACAACTATAGGGTTTTGCGCATGCCCCATATGTGGAAGGAACACAGATTCGAAGTATCTCAAATGTAGTAGGAAGTGTGTGTACATGGGACATAGGAGATATCTTCCAATAAATCATAAGTATCACTCTCAAAAAGGACCATTTAATGGGAATCCTGAGCATCCCATTGCACCTAAAATTGTACAAGTGACATATATGTTTGCAGAAATAGAAGGAAGGGAAGAGAATTGAGGAAAAGGTGAAAGCACAAAAAGAAAGAGAAAATTTAAAAAAGGTGAAAGTTCAAATACTATCGTGTGGAAGAAAAGGTCAATTCTATTCAATCTGCCATTTTGGGAGGTATGCGCACACATTAACTCTTGTCAAGGATTTATGATGCTTGAAGGATTTCATTATGTTTAATTTGAATATATTTTTTAATTTTTCCTCCATATTATAATGCATTCATTTTGATATGGTTGGATGTAGAAACTCTTGGCCCGTCACATTTTATAATGCACATAGAAAAAATTGTATGTGAAAGTATTTTTGGAACCCTTCTGGATATAAAAGGAAAATCAAAGGATGGACTCGTGATGAATTACAACAAATGGGTATAAGGAGTTCATTATGGCCACAAGAACAAGGCAAAACAATATTTCTTCCACCTGCACCACACACTCTTTCAAAAAAGGAGAAATATATTCTTTGTGGTGTTTTGTTCACATTAAAAGTTTCCGATGGATATAGTTCAAACCCTAGAATTCATGTATGTATGGAAGAGTTCAAGATTCATAGTATGAAATAACATGATTTCCATGTTCTCATGCAACAACTCCTTCCAATATCAGTGCTCCATGTGCTACCAAAATCAGTTCGAAACACTATTTGTAGGATTTGGTTCAGTTATCAACGAATTTGTGCAAAAATGGTGGAGCCAACAAATCTTGATAGCTTACAAGATGATGTTGTGGAAACACTGTGCTTATTTTAAAAATGTTTCCCACCGCCATTATTTGATATAATGATGCATTTGACTGTACACTTGGTGTGAGAGCTACATTTTATGGACCATGTGCATATTGTTGGATGTACCCTTTTGAAAGGTCAGTGAAATTTTACTCAGTGTACAAATCCACAAAATTCCAACACAATATATGCATATAATACATCACCAACAAATCTTTATTCATTATTTTGATTAGACTAAAATTTTTGTGTATTTTTCCCTAGGAACATGAAAGTTTTCAAAAGTTACTTGAAGAACAGGAATAGGCTTGAAGGCTGCATAGCCGAAAACTACATTGTGGAGAAATCCATCAAATTTTGTGCTAGATATGTTGAAGGTATGGAATATATTGAAAGCATTCCTAGTAGAAATGAGGCTTGGGATGATGAAGAAAGAGAGGTTCGGCGATACAGGAAGCCCTTATCTAGTGGAACTTCCTTTGAATTGGATAATACTAGTTTGTTACAATCCCATAGATGGGTCTTGCACAACATAGATGAAATTCAACCTTGGATAGATTAAGTAATACACATAACCTTGTACACTCATTTTTTATTATAATATTATTAAAATATATTGAAAAAACATTTATTGACATCCCTTGAAATTAGGATGCAGTTGATTGAAATCACCAATAGGAACATCCAAGCCCAAAAAGATGAAGTCTTATTACAAAAGCTCCACAACCAACAATTTAGTGATTGGTTAAGAAAATAGGTAATCATATGTTCGTTATATCAGAATTAATCAAAATTCATTGAACAAGACTATTATGATGGATGAAATTGAAATTCCTTTTATATAGTTTAAAATTTCATGGTTTTCTAATGACATTTAAAAAATTATAGGTGGAATGAAAATAAAATATTTCTAACACCCTTAAATGGTTGACATGTGGCCCAAGGAATTATGCAACTAAGCATGAGGGATACTCAATCAATGGGTGTAGATTTCATATTAAAATCTTAGAGAATGTTAGGGCCACCCAATATAGTGGTGTGCATAGATGCACAAACATTAATGAGATCAAGTGCAAAGGATAAAAATTCCATACATCAAACGACAACATATTTTGGAGTGGTCCAAGAAATAATTCTATTGGACTACTATTTGGTGCAATATCCATTGCTCAAATTTGATTGGATAGATGTACACAAGAAGAATATAATGAAAGCTGATGAGATTGGTTTCATCATGGTGAATATGAAGAGACACTTAAGTAAGGACTGAGTGCAAGATGATCCATTTATTCTAGCATCACAAGCGAAACACGTATTTTATGTACAAGATACAATAGAGAATTGTTTGGTATTTTGTTTTGACATGCCATCCAGAGGTACCTAAAAACAATGATGGATATGAATTGGAGTATGCAAAGCTATCAAGAGTTGTAGACTTTGAAGGGACAAAATGCAAAGATGATGAAGCTATAGGTGATGGCGGCATGGATTATGTTCGACGAGATTGTGAAGGCACATGGTTGGATGTTGATCAATAAGTACCATTCATGATTTATTTTTTCTATCTCATTTAAGTTGTATCGATGGAAATTTATATCTTAGATTCTTGATTGCATTTACCTTTCATGCATATATTTTTTGTTTTTCTACTTTTTATGCATGGATCTTCTATGTTTTGTTGTGTTATGTCATTTTCAATTATTTTACAATAGATAGATAGGGTGTGGGGAATTGAGAGTGATGTGAGGGGCGAGGGAGTATACCTTCACGTGGTTGGTCTTGTTTAGTAGAGAATAAGTTATTCTTGAAACCAATAGAAGCTAATTTAGGTATCTCTCTTTAGTTATTTTAGAATCTCATACATGTTGATCTCCTGTTTATTTACATAATGATGTAGTTAGAGAAGTCAAAGTTGGTTGGAGATGAATTGATCTCAAAGGTAAACTGCTAGATGTAGTTTGTGATTGTATTTAAACATAATTAGTAATTGAAATGAATTTCCTTCTATTAACTTTGTTTCTTAATGCTAATAGATGGCTCTTTTCTGCAGATAAAACATCTGCTTGGATGGATCCCTTCTCTTTCAGAGCTTACTGGAATCCATGAGTCACACCTTTATTAATTTGTAGGTGAGTATTTCCCACCAGTATCTTGTTGACATTGTCTCTAATTGGTCCACTGTTATTTTTTTCATTTATTTTGGTGGATTTGCATGACCATAAAGAATAGTTGAAGTAGTGTTGTAGTCAAATTCAATTTCTTAATAGATTACATCTGTGGCTATAGAATACTAGCTTGTAACTTACTTTTGTTTCAATATAGTTTAGAAAGTGTAGCTATTTTGGTATTTCTTATAAGTGATACTGTAATATGACCCAGGTGTATGTAGTACTGGCAAATCCAATTAGTATGCTTGGATTATACTAGTAAATAATGTAGACAAAATGTGATATACAGTATAATCTGGTTTCAAACCTAAATTGGTTTGCAAGAACATGTTTAATCTACATGTTCTGGAACATGTGCATCGTTTCTTACTAATATTAATACCTAGTCTGATGCAACTGCTAAGTTCAACGAGATCTCTTATCATTTGCATGCATGGTCTGTCATCATTCTCCTTGATTGCAAAAATGTAGTGTTCCATACTGCAAAGGTACAATTCAGATTTGCACTATAGATACAACTCATAGTTTTAGGATAGAACTTAGATTCAATCAGCCTTTACTTGGTTCCTTGCCTACATATGCTATGAGAAACTATCAACACCATCTATGGGAATGTGATGAAAATTGACTCTTTGTTCAACTCTATTTGTCACTCTAACTTTTACAGCTAATGAATTAAAAAAAGAACGACGCTACTTCAAGTTTTCATTGAAAGAATGTTTGTTGGTCCTAAAATATGTTTGGAATATGCTAGAAAATCCCTTCTGTCCACACTTTTAACCCACCGAATCTTGTTGTTCCAAAAAATACAATTTCAACATCCTTAATGTATTCAAACTAATGTATTGTAGGTGAGAAACATCAAAAGTTGTTTGGGAGGGATATAAAGAGAATAAAAGGAAAGTTTAGGGTGGTGGGATTTGCATTCAACTTTGAAGTAGAAAAAAAAGTTTTTTTATGTGCTTCTACGAAGATGTGCCTCTTGTAGGGGATGCCCTAGAGTACTATTGAGTACCTGTGGTTCTCTATTCTGTCAGGGACATCACCATTGAAGTCCCTAAGAACTAGGAGCATACATGGGATGTTCTTGATGAAGTCCCCAATTCTTGGGACTACATGAAGTGTAAGGAATGCATCCTTAATCCTTGGGGTTGTGTCCTTGTGGAACACCAAATTGTGCATAATCTATGGCACTTGGTGGTATATAGTTAGATTTTATTATCTACACATGTTAGGATGAATTATTAATGAAATTCACATTATATGGACATTATAAATTTTCATATTAATTAAAATACCTTTTTTTTGAAATTTAGTATATGTTTTTAGATTTTTATTTCCTAAGGAAACTCCTAATGTTTTCTTTAATATGAAAAAAATCTTGGCCTTTCCAAATCATTATTTCAGTTGAGTCTGGTGACATTTTGACTCTATATTATACTTGTATTTAACAATCAATTTGTAAAGGTACCTTTGCCGAGTGAACTTTTATCGGCCAACACACAAATGATTCCATGAGATTAGAACTAGAGAATTTTTATGGGGGACAAAAATTGGCATGGTCTACCTACTTGTACATTTGTTATGCAATAAATATTGGTAGCTAGCATTGTAACTTGTAATAAGATATGCACCAAAACAACACCTGGTGCTATCTACTAATAGACAAAATATATGAATGTTGTAATCAGTTCTGTTTATTGAGATGCTAATTTGAGATTCATAGATAACTAGATTAATAATGATTATGTGATATGGAATATGTAGGAAAATAGTATTTTTGAAGATGAGGAGGACCTCGATGAAGAGGAAGAAGACAATAGCCTTGATTTGTTTCTATAGGTTGTATATGCTAGTTTTTCTCTAGATCTGATTAGTTTTTCTAGGATATTTATCTGAAAGAATAACAAGTACAACAATATGCATAAGATATAAAAGATACATGAGACACAAATATTTTCACCAGGGAAACCATAAAGGATAAAACCCCATAAAATTCCTAAGAATAGTAAGATGATCAAACCCAGCAATAACAAGTATTCAACATCTATCTATCTCTCCTCCTATCTCTCTCTCTCTCATGTGAACTTGAGAGTGTGAGGTGTGTATAAATGAAGGAGAGCACCCCCCTATTTATACCCTTTAAGTGACTAACCAAACATAAGACTGAGGCCCACATGTCTTCCCTAATAGGGTCAAATTCTCCCAGAGAAACTCCAAATACACATTACATGATGTTACACTAGGGACTATTACCCCATCATACAATAGAGGTTGTACCTCAAGGTATAGACACAATTAAGACATCTCACAAGGAGGTAAACACATCTCCAATGGGGGTATGAAAACATATAATGATAATATTCATCATGATATCTTCTGAAGTTACAAATGCATCAACACTCCCTCTTAAATAGGAAGGTATTCTCTCTCTTCTACAGTCATCAACACATCTGGTCAATTCTTCATCACAGATTCATCATCACGGAGTCATAAAGTCATCATCGTAGCTGATGCAAACATCATATTCTTATCGATCATCAAATGGTACTATCTATCATTGGAGATTTCTACAGATCCAACCCTCTCTCGACTGGGTGTAGGCCTAGTCCTCATCTAGGTCTTCATCACATCTCGAGCAATCCATCTCATAAGAATGATTCAGGACCTTATTTACATTGCCACAACACTAACCTGCATCTCATACCTTCATCTCTTTTGTACTACACAGAACAAAACAAAGAACAAAGCTTTAGATGCATACCACTTGCGTTATTTCACCATCGGAGTAAGCCAGGATATTTTCATGTCATCAAGACAACCTGCAGCTTCTACTATGCAAGAATTGCCTAGGAGCACACTCAGTGCATTACGTCTTTGCATGGTCAACTTGCGTTCTACCAGTAAAGGGAGAACTCCATCGATTCACCTCTCGTGCTTTGTGACCTTATCATCTCAACATGGGAACACATATATAGATATATATGTAAGGACTGACTACAACCAAACAACCTGCTACATTAGGGCCTTTTATGTTCCAGGTCAATCTCAAGGAATTATTACATCTGAACAACATGCATCCAAGATTTTTTACATTCAGACAACCTTCGAGGCGTATTACATCCGAGTAACCTACGTACCACACCAGGGCTCTTTTTACACTCAGAAAACCCACATGACTTATTACATTAGAGTGACCTACGTACTACGCCAGGGCTCATATTTATACTCGAATAACCTGTCACAAGACTGATTACGTCCAAGGATAACCGGCGAGCTTCATCAAGATTGATTATATTGGAGGAAAACCTACAAGACTGATTACGTATGAGCATCTTTCTTCACCAGTATTTTTCTCGCTCAGAAAACATGTCCTATTTCCCATGTGAGATATTATGCATCAACTATTTCTAGCATAAAAACACATCAGGATTGATTAGTTCCAAGGATAACCTACGAGCTTCGCTAGGACTTATCCAAGGGTAGCCTACAAGATAGATTATGTCTAAGCAACCTACAATCTTTGCCAGGATGTTACGCTTAGACAACCTGTCACTCTAGCTATGCTAGAATACATCACTCCCTCTTTCGAGGGGTCTCGATTTGAATCACACCAAGTATTTGTCTGAAGTACTCGAACTTCACTCTAGCTAGAGGATTGGTCAACACATTGGCTATTTTCTCCTATGTTGCCATGTACTAGAGCTTCACTTCTCCTCTCTGCACCATATCCGTGATATAGTGGAACTTGATATTGATGTGCTTCGACTTTCCATGGAACATTGGGTTTTCCAATAGCTTCATGCAACTTTGATTGTCGCAGAAGATACAAGTCACATCCAACTGGAGATCAAACAAGTCAGACAGTAGCTTTCCCAACCACATTGCCTCGTAACTAGCCGAGCGAGCGACAACATACTTTGACTCAGTTGTACTCAGTGCCACACGTGATTGCTTCCTACTGAACCGGGAGATCATGCCAGAGCCCAAACTGAAGCAAGAACCTAAGTTTATTTTCCTATTAGTGACGCTACCTTCCCAATCCGAATCAACATAAACGTGTAGGTTAATATTCTGATTCACATCATATTTGATCCCATAATACACTGTACATTTTAGGTACCTCGGTACATGCTTTGTAGCTATTAGGTTAACATGTCTCAGATCCATAAGGAAATGGCTCAGGGTGTTCATCGCAAAGCATATGTCTGGTCTCATATTCGTCAAATACAGCAATGATCCAATCATCTGACTATACATCGTGGCATCAACCGAATCAGATGGAGCATCACTCAAAATATTCAAGTTAGATGCCATATGTGTGGTTATTGCCTTGCAGTCCAAAATTTTGAATCTCTTCAGAATATCCATTGCATACTTTCCTTAAACATGGAAAGTACCATATGCACTCTGCCACAACTCCATGTCTAAGAAGTAGTGAAACATACCTAGGTATTTCATCTCAAACTTTGTAGTTAGTCTCCTCCTTGAATCTTTAATGAGTTCCTCATCACTTGTCGGAAACAAGTCATTGACATATAGTGGGAGTATCACTGGTCTTCCGTCTTCCACCTTGAAGTAGAGGTTCGAATCCACTTTACTCTTGGTAAATCCCAAGCTCATCAAGAAGCTATCCATCCTTCCATACCATGTCCTCGGTGCTTGTTTCAATCCATACAAGGTATTCTTCAATTTGCACACATGGGTCTTCTTGTCATGTGTCTCAAATCCTAATGGTTGTTCCATGTACACTTCCTCCTCGAATACACCATTCAAGAAAGTTGTCTTGACATCCATCTGGTGTATTTTCCACTTCATAACTGTTTCCAATGCAAGTATGGACCTAATGGAAGTGTGCCTTTCCACAGGTGCAAATGTATCTTTGCAGTCCATGCCTTCTTTCTATGAGAATCCTCGTGCTCTGAACCTTGCCTTATATTTCTCGATGCTACCATATGCAGCATGCTTGATCTTATAGATCCACTTTGAAGTCACAACAGACTTCTTCCTCGGTCTCAGAACTATCTCCTAGACATCCTTCTTCATGATCGACTGATATTCCTCGATCATAACATCCTTCCATTATTTCTTTTCTGCAACCTCTTCATAGGTGGAAGGTTCTTTGTCAGTGATGTCACACAGTAGGGCTGTGTAGCTATTGTATGGATTTTCCCTCTTTATATCTCTATGTATTCCTTCTGGAGCACCATACCTTTCAGCTTCTCGTATCAGCTTCTGTTCCCATGTTGGTTTCCTATTATGGGAGTCCTTCTCAAGGATTGTTTCTATCATTTCTTATGGTTCCAACATTTCATGATCTTCATGGTCTTCTAGAATTGATTCTGCAATTTCCATATCTTGGACTCTCTTCTCTTCAGGTTCCTCGGATTCCTAGATAGGTGTCCTCCTGGGTCTGAAGTATGCCAAGTCTTCATCAAAGGTTACATCTCTACTGATTGCGATCTTCTTGAATCCTAGAAAATATATTCAGTAGGCCTTTGATGTATCACTATATCCTACGAATATACCCTTCCTCCTAGAAGGATTGAGCTTGGTCCTTTTCTCCTTTGGAATATGTATGTACAACAGGTAACCAAATATTATCAGATGGCTGACTTATGGCTTCTCTCCTAAGAAAGCCTCTTAAGGAGTCTTATTGTCAAGTACTTGATGAGGAGTACGGTTCTATACATACACAATTGTTCTTATTGCATCCGCCCAAAGGTGCATAGGAATATCATGGTCATGCAACATTGCTCTTGCTACTTCCATGATGGTTTGGTTCTTTCGTTCCACAACCCCATTCTATTGAGGATTGTATGGAGTGCTCAACTCCCTCTTAATCCCAGAATCTTTGCAGAGTTCCTTGAATTCTTTTGATGTGAATTCTCTGCCATTATCTGACCGTAGAATCTTGATCTTCCTGTCAGTCTGGTTCTTGACCAAGTCTTTATATTCGTGAAAAATTCACTTTTCCATTTCAAGAAATATATCCAAGTCTTACGTGAGAAATCATCTATAAAGGAAACATAGTACATATACCCACTTAATGAGCTAGAAGACATGGGTCCACATACATCCAAGTGTACTATCTCCATTATTCCTTTGGCCTTGATCTCACTATTAGGAAATGTATTCTTCACATTCTTTCCTTGTGCACATCCTTTGGAAATGCCTTCATGCTTTTCCTGTGCACATCCTTTGGAAATGCCTTCATGCTTTTCCTCGATCTCTGGCAATCCCGAGACTGCTTTTCTTTCCATCAGCAGTGCTTTTTAGTGCACATGTGCAATCCTTCTGTTCCATAGTTTTCTTGGTTCAATTGACTCATGAACCTGTTCTTGTTCAGTATGTCCCTTTAGCTTGTACAAACCTTCATCTCCTTCTTCGATCATTGTTGCATCCTCTATTGTCTTTCCTCTGGGCTACATCAAAACTTGGTCATTGACAAATGAAACCCTAATTCCCTTTGCATCTAGTGCATATATGGAGAGAATATTCTTGTTCAATCTTGGAACATATAGCACATCCTTAATATTTAAGAATTTCCCATAGTCAAGCTTGTATGAAGCTTCTCCACTCCCTTTTATGGGGTATTGATAATCATCCCCAAGTTTCACCTTGTGTGGTGACTCATGTTCAGGCATATAAACAAATTATTCCTTGTATCCTATCATGTGTTTAGAAGCTCCACTATCCACAAGCCAATCATTGCTTCCATGTGAGATAGTGCCAGTAAGTGTTGAGATTAGCGCATACTCTTCATTTGAATCATCCTTCTCTCGTCTAAATATTTTGTTTATTGGTTCATCATCTTCGACAATATGAGCATGGTGTCTCTTTTTCTTGATGGGACAATCTCTTGCAAAATGTTCCTTTTCATCACATGTAGCATCGAACATTTGAAGTATCTCTTTTGGTATTCTTATGTTTCTTGTCCTTCTTCTTGTTGTGATGAAAGTTCTCCTTCTTCTCCTTCTTTTTGAAGTTCTTCCTAGTGTGAACTGTGAGAGCTTGATCTTCAATTACTCCCATCTTACCTTCTCTTATCGAGAGTCAAGTTTCTTCTTATGCACATTCTTCTCAGAGCCTGTTGAAAGAGATCAACCTCCTTCTTGCACAAATCCCTTGAATGAATCAGTCCCGTGATCTATGGAGACCATTCAAGGTAGTCATTACAATTTCTACTTCTTCGACATTCTCTTCAATTACTTCAAGTTGTTCTTTTATTTGATCAACCCTTATGAAGTAATACTATATAGTCTCAGAGTTTTGTATCTTCACATTCTTCAATTGTTTCCTCAAATTCATCTTCTGATTGATGTTCTTTCCTTTGAACATATTTTTCAAAGAATCATATACTTCCTTTGGTGTCTTGAATTAAGACACCTGGGGTATGAGGTGACCCTTAATAGAATCTGAAATGATTCTCTTGGCCTTATCCATGCTTATATTATGAGCATCCTTAGCCTCATCTCCCTCTGGTTCTGGAACTTCTCTAGTGATAAACTGATCCAAGTCATTTTCTTCAAGGACCAGAGAGATTATGTACTTCCATGCTCAAAAGTTATTATCCCCTCCAAGCTTGTCCTCAAACTAAGTATGGTGAGTGATATTTTTAAATGATAACCTCAAATGGAAATATCAAAGGTTTATATCTTATCGATTAAAGGTGTTTGACCTGGTTCTGAAGTTGAATGACCTAGGGTTTGTCAAAGAAACCATAATTTTCCAAATTTTCGAGTTTTATAATTATGTTTTTTGACATAAAGATGCACCTCCTTGAGGTGAGTTGCTCAGCAAGGTCACTTTCTGAAAATTGAGGTGGGAAGCCTCTAAAAGTTGATGCTCTAGTTCCTCTCAGCAACAGTGATAGGGTAAAAAATGAAACTTATTCAACTTTGAAACTGATTCCACCAAAAGATGCACCCTATTGAGTCGAGTTAGCCTAGCCATATTTTCTTGATGATCTATGGAGAGAACACCTTGAACTAGGAATCCCTTGTTTCCGCTATCGTACAATGACTTCTTTCAAAGAGGCTCTGAGACCATGTTAGTTTTACTTTAGATCTGATTAGTTTATTTAGGATCTTTATCTGAAAGAATAACAAGTACAAAAATATGCATAAGATATAAAAGATACACGAGACACAAAGATTTTCACTGTGGAAACCATAAAGGGTAAAACCCTGTAAAATTCCTCAGAATAGTAAGATGATCAAACCCAGTAATAAGAAGTATTCATAAGCTATCTATCTCTCCTCCTTTGTCTCTCTCTCTCTCTCTCTCATGTGAACTTGAGAGTGTGAGGTGTGTATAAATGAGGGATAGCACCTCCATATTTATACCCTTTAAGTGACTGACGAACATAATACTGGGGCCCACATGTCTTCCCTAACATGGCCAAATTCTCCTAGAGAGACTCCAAATACACATTACATGATGTTACACTGGGGACTATTTCCTCGACTTACAATTCAGGTTGTACCTCAATGTCTAGACACAATTAAGACATCTCGCAAGGAGGTAAACACATCTCCAATGGGGGTACAACAACATATAATGATAATATACATCATAATATCTTCCGAAGTTACAAATACATCAACAGTATAAGCCACGTTCAAAAGGATTTCTAGGAGAGCAAGGACATCTCCAAGATCAATACTGCCATCTACAGTATCACTACAATTGGTTGGTATCCGTTGTTTTTACTTCAAAGGGATTTAATGTATCTGAGACTAGTAAAAGGTATAAGAGATTTACGTCATTATTGATATTGCATGCTTCATATTTTACATGGAATTTTTTTTTTTGCAAGCAATTGACATTTACAAAACGTAGCAAATATGGGTAAGCAAATTGAAAATATGTATTTGATACTATTGATCTTACATTTGAGAAACTATAAAATTCTACTCTATAATAAGAGGATTGTAGGGGGAAACTACTAAGGATCCTTTGCACTAGTACGGGCCTAAGTTGCACTTAAACTGATACAAAGAGGTGGATGAGGGAATTGGAAATGAAAATTTCAAAAATATTGGATCCTATGTGCTGGGGAAATACAAACACTAAATATATACATATTATTTTTTTTCCAAAGAAAAAAATCCTTTATTCATCGAATAACATGGACTGCTCATAAGAGCTTACATCAATGCATCTAAATGATCATTAGAACTTCCAGCAATGCTTTTTTCCTATACAAAATGAAAACAATTGCTCACAGAGATTTCATTTCCCCAACCTTCCGCTGTGTTCATCTGTGCGCCAATTTTTTTCCAAAAATGCTCAGTCTGTGCGACCCCAACACAAGCCCGAGCCTCAGTATCCTTCAAGTCATGAATTTATGTGCACGAGTTAATCTTTGCCAGTCGCAAAAAGTTAGAATATGCCGCATCTTTGACCTTGTTTAAATTATATTGGGGAGTAAAACAGAGTGGTTACGTCTCTGGTGACAACCTCTCCTTCTATAATTCTGTGCAGATGCGCAGCCTTGTAATCTGTTTATCACTTGCTAGCTTCAATGTTTCCCAGAGCGTTGATAGCTCTACTTTCCTATGTGTAGCCCTTCCCATTCTGAGCTTGAAGGATAGTTTATTTGTCTCATCTAAGAATATTATACCCCCTTTGCCTCCTATGGATGGATCTCCTTGACTGGCACCATCGAAGAACGCCCAAGGACAACTCTTATCAAAATCTGGAGGCTTGACAGCTCTTATTTTTCCTTTCTTAGGGGAGGATTTGTGCTCTTGAGCCTTCTACACCAGCATATTGGTTGTGATGTCAATGGGAGTCCAAATATTTTTTTAAATCGCTCTGTTACGCGTCTCCCATATGGTGTATATAAAGAGAACATGGAAAGCAACATAATTACTTACTGCTGCATTGTTCCACCAGTCTTGGGCTCTCTACTCCTAGTTTCCTTCCATAGTAATCATCCTTTCTTGACAGATAGCCTGAGTTGCATTGTTCCAAACCTATCCTGCATAAGTACATGAACCAAAGAGATGAGAAGTATGTTCTTCTTCAGATTTACACAGAAAACATATGCATGGCCCTTTGGAAACCGTTTCTCCCCAAATTTTCCCAAGTCGGTACTTTGTTGTTTATTGCCAGCCAAAAAGTGAGAGTAGTTTTCAAGGGGCTGTTGGATGCCCATAGAAAATCCCACCACCAAGATTTTTTGCCTTCAGTTTGATATATGATTTCCATTTCATAACCCGTTTTTGTTGTGTAGTCACCAATTGTTGAATTCCTAGTCCAAATTAATTTATCATGTTCCTCTTCATCAAGATTAACAAAATTTATCTCCAACAGGTGAACAAAAATGTTCCAACTCTCTGCATCATCACCTTCCATTCCCAGCTCTCTAGCACTTTTCCATCTTATTCTCTGTAGAGATATAGGATGTTCAGATTGTGCATCAGCAAGCTTGAAGCATCGTTTCTCTCTCAGTTTGTTGATGGCTGAAATGGTCAGCTTGTAATTTTCCCCTGCTCCTTTCCAAGGGTATTCCCCTAACCTAACACTCTTCATGTTTCCAATTTTCCAAGCTGTCCAGTTTCCTATAAGGGGAAAATCCAAGACCATCTCTTTCCAACCAACAGACCCATTTTTGAACGACTTGTTGGGGATTCTGAACCAGTTGGAGCAACCGAGTTCGGTTGGTCTCTCAATAATTCAATCCAACTATCATGTTGGATGATAAATAAGAATAATATATATTAAATGATAGGATAGATAAAAGATGATATGTTACAATAGTGGCCCTGCCTTAAATATGGCTTGGTCATTTTATGTTGAGGAGACGCCTCATTTCATAACCTAACTTAGTTAACCTATTTATTAATTATTTAATTATTATTTAATTTTATATTTGTTACACTAGTCAATCAAGGTCATGTTAGAGCAATATTTAGAGCAGAAGACTCTTCCCCATATGGTATCTGTGTTTTGGACGAGCCTCCATAAATATTTGGCCACTAGTGCTCTACAAAAGAGCTCAGGATTTTAAACACCCCACCCGCCAAGCTCCTTAGGTAGAGAAATGTTTGTCCATTTGGCCAAGGGAATGCCTTCACTCTGCTTGCTCGTTGTCACCTCATTGTCCACAAGAAGGAGAAGTATTTTTTCCCGATCTTAGTTAAAATTCCCTTGGGAATGTAAGCTATTGAAGCCCAGTATACTGGAATGCTTTGGAGAATTGCCTTTTTCAGTACCAGCCTTCCACCTCTGGATATAAACTTGTTTTCCCAGGAAGATACTATTGCTTCTACCTTTTGATAAATCCATATCTAGACTTGAAATCCATAACTATTAGGTTTTATTAAAAACCATACATACTTGAACCCATCATACATTGGATTGGTAGGGTAAGAGAGGGCCTCTTTGGACTATTGGATTAGTTATGTTGAGCATTCATTGTGGACTGCATAGAATTGTCTATGTTTACTAACATTCCTGTAGCCTTCTTATACTTCTCTATTAATGTTGCAAACTCCTTCAAGTTTTCCTTAGTTCCTACACCAAAAAGAAGCACATCATCCACAAATAAAGTATGTGTGACTTCTTATTTGCTTGATACCTTGACTCCCTCAATCTTCCCTTCTCTTTTTTCTTTCAGGATCAGCCTACTTAGTGTATCAGCTACTAAGAGGACGATAAAAGGGGATAGAGGGAAACCCTGTCGAATTTCCCTCGTAGGTTTGAAGAAGGCTGAAGGGGATCCATTGATGAGAACTACAAAGGAGGTTGATTGAATGCAACCCATTATCCATTCTACCATTTCCATATCCATTCCTAGTTTAATGAGGATTAACCTGAAAAATGTCCAGCTTACTCTGTCATAGGCTTTAGACAGGTCTAGCTTTAATGCAAAGGCATTTTGTTTTTTCTTCTTGATGGAGTGAATTGCTTCCTGAGCTAGGGACACAACATCTAAGATTTGTCTATTGTGCAAAAATCTGAATTGCTCTTATGAGATTACCTTGCTTAATATTTGTTTGATTCTTTGAGCAATCACCTTTGCTATGAATTTGTAAATCATGTTACAGCAGGAGATTGGTTTGAAGTCTTCAAAGGCTTCAACCTTGTGCTTCTTTAGGATTAGAGTGATGAAAGTGGAATTAATGCTCCTAGGAATATTCCCATCCTTTTGTGATCCCTTGACTACTGCCAATATGTCTCCTTTGATATATTCATAAAACCCTAGGAATAATTCTAGGGTAAAACCATCAGGTCCCGGGATTTTTCCTTTTGGAAGGATTGTAACACCTGATATATATATATAAACATGAGAGACAAAAAAAAACTAGAATTATCCGGATTATTCATCACTAATCTACTTTTTAAATGATGTTTTTTTATTATACTTATCAAGATTTCTCTCAAACATGCAAAGAAGGCAGATGAATATGTATTTTTGGGAATGTGCATTTTTTTGTCATTTTAGGGCCAAAACATGGCCATTTTCACTAGATATGTCTCCTAAATCTTGAAACACTAAGAACATGTGCTTGAAACAACTTTGCAGTGCTAAAACACCACTTCCATAATCGAATATGGTCCTGCAACATTTCAGTGTTGTATCCTTTGCACATACTGTCTATTTCAGTATCCGACATATTGAAAAATGTCTCCAAAACCTCAGCCAGAAGTCTCCGACAACTTAGGTACAAGTAGCACAACGGATCAAACAATCTAGTGCAACCACTTGTTATCAAGAAAATAAAGTAGAAAAGAAGAGAGATAACCATACAACTGGAAGAGATAACTGGCAAATATTTTTTCATTAAAGATAGAATAGGTATCCTTACATTTAAAAAAGTGAAGAGGGAAAGAGGTTATATAACATTTTCCCATTTATTTATTAATTAAACAAAAGTAATTCCATGTACATTTTATTTTCATAAACTAAACTCCTACTTACTAAGAATGACCATAAACATCAATTACACTAGCATCCTCCCTTAATGGTGATTTTGGAAAATACACCAAGCTTGTCTCTAAATTTACAACACCCTGATTGACCAGTTAATTGAAGTGCATCACTTTCACCATATAATATTTTAGAATCTATTGTATGTTTAATATATTAAAAAATCATTATTTTTTTGTATATATCCAATGTTCTCCTTCAGATGAATCGAGGCCATCTACTTTTCATTTTCTCTCATTAATTAGTTAGAAGAAGCTTGGGTATATTTAGTTCTTACATCCATATTCATGTTTGTGATGCATGTATGATACTATGGTAATATGAACTTAAAAACCCTATGCACTCTCTGCAATGATTACTTATTTTTTATCTTCTCGGGAATGGCAAGGCAATGCGGGATAAATTTGTTGCATCAAAATGTATAGCCACATTCTTTAGTAGATTACCGATCTAAGTCACAGTTTCACATTATTAGATTACATGAATTTTGCAATGTCAATAGTTTTTCAGTTTCATCTCCTCTTTACCCTATTTTATTGTTGTATATAAGGTGCAAAAAATTGTTTATGAGTTCCTTGCTTTTTTTCATTTATCTAAACCAACAATTTTATTTGAATAGAATTATCTTCAATTTCCAGTATGGAGGACTTATATACTCTTTCCAGACATTTTTTACTATTTCCACCTTAGATACTTCAAAGTAAGAAAACACACCATATTTACTCTTTAAGAAATAAATCCACATATTCTTGGAGAAATCATCAACAAAAAACAAGTACCTTACCCTTGAAGTGATGGTTGTATGCATAGGTCTACAATTGTTACAATGTGCCAACTCTAACACTGCTTAATATCGCTAAACTTGTCCATCTTCAGAAGTTTATTTGTGTTGTTTGTTTATAAGACATGCGTCACATATATATTCACAATGGAGATTGGAAACAAGAATGGGTTGACAGTTGGTCTAGGGATCCATGAATACTTGGGATACAAAGTTTTGTTGATGACTGTTGTAGGGAATTAGATCCAGTCCTTATTTTTAAAATAAATCAACTTTGGACTGGGCACAGCCTTATCCACATTAAACACTATCTTAAAGCAACCTGTACAAACAAGACGGGATCATTTATATCCATTTTGACAATGTTTTGAAGGAAATTGGGACATATCATGACCCCTTACACACTCATGGTTGAGTTGTGTTTGCCGGATTTTCTGAATGAGGCCAACTAAGGAGAATCATCCCACACAAGTCACTTACTTCAACTTCCGGTGTGTTTGGATTAGTTGATTCTCACAGGTTGTGGTCCTGCTACCATCTAGGTTTTCACTCTCTTAAGGAGAGTTATAACACTTTAACATAGAAAAAAGTATATCCTAAACTAATTAATAAATACTAAATTCTAATTAAAACAACTAAACTAAAATTAATTACTTACCTACTAGCCATATTAATCTATCTTACAATAAAATTTCCATCTGATAGCTAAATTGTCTATTTAACAGCTAGAAGTCTACTTAACAGTTACTCAATCAGAAATAACTAATTATATCTAATTTATATTTTCCTCTTAAGAAGAGTCTCTGTTTTTATTTTTTTGAAATATTTTTCCCAGGAACTGTTCAAAAAGATAAAATATAACTAATTAAATACATAATCTATTTAACAGCTTGTTGCAGCTGCAACTGTTTCCCCAATTTTTCAAATTTTGGACCCCCTTGCTAATTTTTAACATTGCCTAGAATCGTTTGGATCCATGAACTCTTTTTTGTTTTCCTATAATTTTGGACTATTTTGAGGTCAACTCTCTTCATGCTTTTCGGAAAATTGCTTATGTTTGAAATTGTTGTGGGTTGCGGAATTTAGAGTTTGGTTTTTGCCCTTTGAGCTGCGATTTCTTGCTTTGTTCTCGGAAGCTTATTTCTCATTCTAGCCACTGTTTCGAGGGCCATTTAAACAACGTATCGGAGCCATATTTCCTTAGGGAGCCTCTGTTGCATGATTATTATGCAGGAGGATCTTGACTTCTCCAATGTCGCGTTGTATCGTTTGACTTGTTTATATGATCGGAGGCTGTAGTATGTTTATTTTCCGCCCTTGCTGCTCCCAAGTGAACTAGGTATCTGCCGTATAATTGCTCCTCTCGCCGATTCTTTGTCTGGTTTTCGCCGTGGTGTCTTTGGACCAGGGGGTCTGTAGTCTTTTCCTCCTCCGCCCTTGCAGCTGTGTAACGCACTAATTTTCCGACATTGATGTCTTTCCGCTTGTCGGCTGGGAACTTTTCCGCCCAGAGTTTGGGTTTTAGCTCTTTCGACTCCGATAAACTTAACGGTCTCACGGAGCTCGTTGCCTGTTTGAAACCCACTGATGCGGCTGTGAGTGAGACTACCTGACTGATGTTTTAATGTTTTAAGCTGTCGATAAGTTTTTCTCTTCCCGTCGTTTTGTGATTTTTTTAAACCCCTGTGTGGGCAACAGTGGTTTTGGTGCTTGTTAAGGTTTTCATGACGAGAGTGCAGTACAGGGCCTCTTTTGATGACTAGTCGGTTTGTTGATGTAGTTTGATTGAAAAGATGCAGTCCTAATTAATGATAAATGTCGTTTAATTGTAGACGGACTCAAGAGAATTTTTTCAAATTACTACTGCGAGAAGGCATAGCTGGGAGACAAAGCAGCAGAAAGTTGGCTGGGCAGTGTTAAGCAGAGTTCGTACTGAAATAAACGGGATCTCAAGGAGGACAAATGAAAGACAAGGCAGAATTGATGGTGACAAAATCCCAGGCTTGGAAAGATCCGTCAGTTATCGAGCGGATCCGGTTTTGTTAAGTACTCATAAGTTGAAATATGAAAATGTAACGCATGAAGTGAATCATGAGTACTCACGGAAAAGACAAAATGGTGATATTAGACGGTTTTGAGGAGCCCAAAGGTCACACGGTTGGGGCAGTCCAAGGGGTTGGATGATTTGGTTTAAATATAGGAAAGTTGGAGTTTACAAGGGCTTTTTTCCTTGGAAAAACTTGTGAACTATTGTTTGTAAGAGGAACTACTTCATTTTACAATAAGAAATTGCAAATTTTGCCTGTTGGAGAAGGTGCTGTGTGGAATGTTCAAATGTGATAAAATGAACAATGTTGGAGGGGAACTATTTCGTTTTCAACTGTGTTTCATTAACTGTGAGAGCGTTCTAACTTTCTGAACCTATGTTCTTGGCTGAATGTTCTCTAGTATATTCTGTGATATTTTCCACTATGAGTAATGGAGGTTTTAACTATTGATGAGCTATCTTGTCGTGTATATCTTTATTCATGCTTATGTGTTTGGTCTTAGGAACAACTATTTGTGATTTGCCATAACATGTGAACAGTATTACATTACTCATGAATTAATATCCATCTCTCTAGAGATATCTTAGTTAGTATTTATTTTCTAGTTGTGTGTGATTTAGATGTGAGAGAGTTTAAGACGAGAGGTAAGAACCTGCGCATCACATTGTGAACACTCCTTGCATTCTCAATCAATCTGCATGTTAGGTAGGCACTTGCATATCATACTTACAATCAAAAAATACAAAAATATATACGGCAGACCGGGCCGCAACTGGTAAAACTTTCTATTTTTGTTACTTGACCTATGGTAGCCGGACCGCAAACCGGACGGATTCCCTACACCAAACAGTCACGGGCTAGTTGGGAACATTGACTGGGGAGAATCCCTTGCTGTTGTTGCCTGTGAATTTCCAGGCCTCAACAGTTTCTGGTGCTAGAAGGAGGGCCGCCAGTGCATGGCTGGCCGAGGAAACCCATTTTCCTGAGATGATTCCACCGGTAACAGTTCAAAAGGCAGTTTGTTTTCCAATCCAATTCCTGAAGAGGGGGGTAGAGAAAATTTGTATTCTGTCGACAACAAAGTTGTTAACGATCTGAGAAGACACACTAGAACATACGTGAAGAAGATTGGAGGATTGCTGATTATCCCTGAATTGCCCAGAAGAGAATATAAAAGGAAAGATCGTCCTATATTGGAAGACTCAGTGCTGGTTGGGGATTTGGAAGAACTTGTAGAAACAGCCTTACAGGAAGTTGTACAGCCATTGAATCAAGTAGGCTCGAATACTCGTCGTAGTTCTCCTGTTCATACTCCTATTCGTTCACCACCTCACTCTCCACCCAGACTCATGGCAGGTGTAAACGCAAATCAACCACCCAACCCACCGAATCCACCACCTGCCTGGAAATCCAGATCACCTTTAAACCTAACACCTCCTTTGCATGATTTACCTCAATATTTTGAAAAGATGCTACCCAAATTTGACCCAAATGAGAAGATGCTAGTAGATGACCACTTGCAAAGTTTCTATTTGGAAATAGAAGGATTAAGGGCTGGGGAATATGAGGATGTAATTTGTAGACTTTTCCCACACACCCTTAAAGGAGCAGCAACATCGTGGTACTTTGGTTTGCCTGCAAATTCTATCCCTAATTGGGATACCTTCGAGAGGATTTTTAGAAGTAAGTATGCAACCCAAAAAACTCATGCAGCTCTCATGAAAGGACTATGCGCCTTAAAGAAAGAAAGAAAGGAGAAGGTGCATAGTTTCACCCAAAGATTTGCAGCCTATCTTAAGAATTTTTCTGAAGCTAACAAACCTTCAGATAAAGTCCTGATTGAATATTATACCTCAGCTCTAGGACTCGAGTTGTCCATGTTTTCCAAAATGACGGCCAAGCCTATGCTAGCGGAGACCTATGAGAAGGCGGAGAGAGTAGAGGCTGAAAGGGAAAGTATCGAAGATTATCCCGAACGGTCAGGAGAAAAAAATGTGGGGAGGCAAGCTTTGTTGTTTGTCAAGCCTAAGGAAGAGCAGTCACCAGATTTTGAAGGAATGGAAAAAATGATGTAGAAGCTTTCTAACAGAATCATAGACTTGGAAAAGGAAAAGGAAGCCCAAAAGTTCTACAATCCTTATTACAAGAAAATGGAAGATAACAATCAATCCCAACCCCCTCCGCACAATCCTGCATCTATGAATTTAACAGAGGTAGGAATGGACAATTTTTGCACTTTCCACCAACAACCCCACTCTGAAAATAATTATCCTCAATGGATAAACTCAATGACGTTGGTTATGAATCAGCTGTTGGATTCTAAATTAACAGAAGATAAAGATGAAGAAAGGAAAGACAGCAATACATCAACGAAAGAACAAGAGGATGAGACCATGGTTTTATGGGACTGTGTTTCGTTGTTTGACACCGAGGAGGAAAAGGTTTTGAGGCACAAGGGCATCCCGGAAACAAATGTAACAACAAGAAGCCAAGGGTTGGCTAAAGAAAACAGTCTCATGCTCCCAAAGATTAAAAGAATTCAAAGGAATGTTAATAAATTTCAAAATAACTCCTCAGCTAATAAAATTCCGGAATTCACCATCACTAGTCAAGTTCCTAGACAGACTAACATGTTTGCCAAGCCCAATGAAGAAAAAATAAATAATGGTAAACCAAATCCCACTGAACCTAAGCTGGATTATGACATTGTGGAAGATATAAAGAAGGTAAGGGTGAATATCTCATTATTTTAAATGTGCAAGGTGTCGCAGTAGAAAGAAAAGCTATTGAAAGCACTTGAAGCATCAGAGGAGGGGGTGCCCACCGATAATCAGCCCAAGGAAGAAGAATAAATTGGGGAAGCAAGTGTAGGAGGTAAGCCTAAGAGAAAGAATCCACCTTTTCTCCTCACTTTTGAAATTTTTAACCACAACGTACATAATTGCCTGGTAGACTCAGGGGCATCGGTTAACATCATGCCGTTGTCGGTCTGCAAAAAGATAAATGGGCAGCCTAAACCATCCACCTGGAGGGTTGTTCAGTTGGATAGAACGAATGTGAAGGTAATTGGGGAAATGGAGGATGTTCTAGTCCGCTTGTCTTCAAATGATAAGGTGTGTCAATTTATTGATATTGTGGTGGCTAACATACCAGAAGCTTATGGGCTTGTTCTGAGCAGGGACTGGTCGGCAAAGCTAAACAGATACTTTGCCTCGGATGCTCGAATCAAATTAAAATTTTGAGGGAGCCCCACATGAAACACAATGTTACTCAGTTTGAAGAAAAAAAATGAACCAGTGGATTCTGTTTTGGGAAATTACTTTATTGAGTTAGAACCAGGAAATTACCAAGTAGAAGAAGCCAGCGACACATCAGACGCTCAGCCTGATCTCCTTCGGTTTTCACAGGCTGATGAAATCGATTGTAAAATAGTAGGGTTAGCAACAGAAGTAGATGTAAATTCCCGCACAGTAGTTAGCGATTTCTAGACACTTTTTTTTACGGTTCTAAAACATTAGAAGGGTCAGGAGCCGGCTGTGTCCTGATTGACCCTAAGAAGAACAAACATTTTCTTTCATGTAGGTTAGAGTTTGAATGTACTAATAAAACAGCTGAATATGAAGCGTTGGTTCAAGGTTTAAGGAAAGCAATTTAATTAAAGGCAAATAATCTGAAAGTGTTTGGAGATTCTGGAATAATTGTAAAACAAATTCGGAATCAAATACATTGCATTTCTCCTCATTTAAAAGCTTATCAAAATGAAGTATGGGATTTACTCAAATGTTTTAATGCATTTAATATTGTATCGATTCCAATACTTAAGGATGTAGTAGCTGACTTGTTGGCCACATCAGCTGCGAGGCTTGTGCCCTCTAATAATTGGTGCTCTGTTGAATTGCTTTTCAGGCCCTCGATTCCCGATATGATTACCAACCTACGAGTGTTCGATGACGATCAACATATTATAGAATGCTTAACGAATGACGAGGCATTCAAAGGGGCGATTATTGATGATGAAGAACAACTGGCCGAGCTAAAATTCGATAATTTCATCCCTAAGGGAGTCAGAACTTTAGAATGGATGTTTGATTTAAATGAAAATTTTAGAAGACCAGCAAATGTGAAGACTCATAGCTCATCTCTACAGTTCGAATTGATTAATTTGGGTACTGAGATGAAGCCTAAATATGTGAATCTTGGAAAATGCTATTCACCAGCTGAAAGAGATAAGTTCATCATTCTTTTCAATCAATACAAAGATGTTTTTGCTTGGACGTATGAAGATCTGAAGACATATGACACCAGTATTATCCAGCATGTTATCCCCATCAAATCTGGAGTCAAACCTTATCAGCAGCCTTTAAGGAAAATGCATCCAAAATTGGAACCTCTAATCCAGACTGAAGTTAAGAAATTATTGCATGCTAGAATCATTTTTAAGGTTAGACACTCGGAATGGGTTTCAAATCTGGTACCAGTGAGGAAGAAATATGGAGAAATCAGGTTATGTGTGGGTTTCAGAAACTTAAATCGTGCTTCAGATAAAGACAATTATCCTGTTCCACCCATGGAGCAACTACTACAAATGGTTTCAGGTTCTGAACTATTCTCTTTATTAGACAGATTTTCAGGCTACAATCAAGTATTAGTAGCCGAAGAAGACAGATTGAAAATGACATTCAGGACTAGGTGGGGAACTTTCGCTTACAGAAGAATGCCCTTTGGACTTATAAATGCTGGAGCTACGTTCTAGAGGGCTATGGACATAGCTTTCCGTGGTTTGATTGGACGCAGTGATGTAGTATACCTCGATGACATCATGATATTCTCGAAGAAGAGAGAAGGACACGCATTTCATCTAAAGCAAATTTTTGAACGCTGCCAAAAATATGGTATCTCACTAAACCCCAAGAAGTGCGTGTTCGCTGTTACAGAAGGTAAGTTGCTGGGTCATGTGGTTTCAAAGAAGGGGATCTCCATAGACCCAGAAAGGATCAAAGCCATTGAACAGATTCCCTTGCCCCATAATAAAAAGGGCATGCAATCATTTATGGGGACAATAAACTTCGTGCGAACGTTTGTGCCAGATTTCACTCAAATTGTTAAACCTTTGCAGCAAATGGTAAAGCAAAGTGTACAATTCAAGTGGACTGATGTTGAGAAGAATGCATTCAGTAAGATTAAAACCGATGTTGCGCACGCACACTCCCTCAAAAGCCCGGATTTTGATAAAGATTTTATTCTGTACACTTTCGCATCTGATGATTCGCTAGAAGCTATGCTTACCCATAAGGAAGATGGGGGAGATGAGTTCCCCATATCATTTATGAGCACTGGTCTGCAAGGGGCCGAATTGAATTACCCGGCTATAGATAAACAAGCTTATGTAGTGTTCAAAGTGGTGAAACAATTCAGGCCATACATACTAAATAACCGGACCAAGGTAATCGTCCCACACCCAGCTGTGAGGTCTCTTTTCGTACAGAAGGAGTTAGGAGAAAGAAGGGGAAATTGGGTAACAACTCTTTAGGAATATGACCTCGAATTCAAGCTAGCTTCTATAGTTAAAGGGCAAGGATTGTGCAGACTGATGACTGAAAGTAGAAACAATGAAGAACATTCTTGGGAAGACGAAGCTGAGTTACATTTGATGGATGTATGTCCTCTTTTCATAGCCCTGGACTCTTGGTATCGAGACCTTGTGCATTACCTTCAGACAAGATTGTTACCGGAACATTGGAATTCTAAGCAAAGAAGAGCACTGCGTCTTAAATCAGCCTCATATCAAATTATTGAAGGAATATTATTCAGAAAAAATTACGATGGAGTTCTTCTTAGATGCTTAGAGAAAGAAGATGCGAAGAAGGTAATGACAGATTTACATGATGGGCCTGCTGGGGGACATTTTTCCGAAGATACTACAGCTCATAAAATTCTCAGAGCCAGATACTATTGGCCCACGCTTTTCAAAGATGCACACGCCCATGTCAGAAAGTGCGACATTTGTCAAAGGTGTAGTGGAAGACAAGCTAAAGCAGCAGGACCGTTGAAGCCTGTGATGATAACAGAGCCTTTTGAGCAATGGGGGTTGGATATTATTGGGGAGATAAAGCCGAATTATTCCCTACAACACAAGTATATTCTGACAACAACCGACTACTTCACTCGTTGGGTCAAAGCCATTCCGTTGCGCAAAATAAATGAGGATGTGGTCATAGACTTCTTGTAAGACCATATTATGACCAGGTTTGGAGTTCCAATTTCTTTAGTTTTTGATAATGCTACTTACTTTTCCTCGATTAGATTAACTGCTTTTTCTCATGAGAAAGAAATTAAGTTGCATTACTCTGCTAATTACTATCCACAGGGAAATGGTTTAGATGAATCTACAAACAAGAATCTGATTAGGATTTTAAAAAAGACGGTGATAGAAAATCAGAGGAGTTGGCACTCAACGTTACCAAACGCTCTTTGGGTGATAGAGTCACCCCCAAGTCTTCGATAGGGGTGTCTCCGTATACCCTTATGTATGGTAAAGAGGCCATTCTACCCCCCAATATCATGCTACCCTCTTCCATAATAGCTTAGGAATCCAGAGGATCAGATAATGAAGTCTTGCAAATGAGGATATATAATCTCCTGAAGGCATAAGAGTCTCAATCTAAAGCCAGAGAGCGCTTTAAGCAACAACAAGAGGTAGTAAAGAGATGGTTTGATAAACACAAGGCTGGAACAAAAGATTTTGAGGTGGGAGATTTGGTTCTCAAATGGGACCACCCCCATGATGAGAAAGGAAAACACACAAAATTTCAACAGTTGTGGGTAGGTACTTTCCATATTGGGGCAAAGCTTGGCCCCTAAACTTATAAATTGCAAGATTTACAGGGGTGGGAAGAGAACTTACCAGTAAATGGTTTAGTTCTCAAACCTTATTTTTCCTGAGTTTTGTTTGTGTTCTTTGATCTTGTATATAAATAATTTGACTTGGCCGTGTACTTTGATTTATGTAGTTCTATTTTGTTTTGGTTTAAATTTTGACTGATTTCAATAAAGGAGGCAAACTCTTGGTTGCATGGAGAACATCAGAATTTTGGAATGACTAAAGTTCTTGGGTATAAGACTGTGTATTATTGTTTATCTAAAACAATTTCTTCTAATTTAGCAGTTTTCCCGAGTGGCTATGAACACATTGAATTCCTGCTTAATCCTTGTAAAATAAACCAGAATCAAAAGGTCTGGAATACTATTATGAGGCTCTATCCATCTCACATTTAAAATGTCCTAGGGAGTGACAGCAAAGGGCCCATGGAAAGGAAGCAGGGTAAACATTATATTATATATAAATGATCCCATGCCAAGAATTGAATGCCAAAAGGCAGATAAGAGTCGAAAGCTCCTATGAAAGCATTATGTATCAAAACAAATACTGAACCATATAAGTACTAAATCGCCAAAAGTTCCTCTCCGTCCGTGAGCTGAAAATTGAATACATCTCTCACACAAAAGGACACTATGGATAGAGGAGCCTGTATCAAAATTCAGAAAGAAAGGCATGCGGGAG
This sequence comes from Pseudotsuga menziesii, assembly GCA_001517045.1. Classification (NCBI taxonomy): domain Eukaryota; kingdom Viridiplantae; phylum Streptophyta; class Pinopsida; order Pinales; family Pinaceae; genus Pseudotsuga; species Pseudotsuga menziesii. The sequence continues at coordinate 204,174 of LPNX010268809.1, read as the reverse complement.
GACTCATATGAAAAGGACAAAAGTTCAAAAGCACAAAATGTGCAAACTGTCATGGGAATGAGGAACAAATGAATATTTTTGTTTACCATATGCTACAATCCTGTGGTGTCCAAGCTGGCAGCTACCTGAAGACAGAGGTAACAAATGAAATTCATCTTCCTAGCCTCAAAAGAGTTATCTTGACTTGAAAATCCTGGTTTCCACTCTCCTAAATCGGACTATCATCAATGATTAAAAGCACATATATTTTCCATTTGAGAAATCTAGATATCTGGAAGAATTCAACAGGTTCGTTTGTTGTTAAATAGTCTGTTACTCAATAAATAATCGTCCAGATATCTAGGTCCACCAAGTAGTCGCCAATTGTTGCAGCTGCAACTGTTTCCCCAAATATTCAAATTTTGGACCCCCTTGTTAATTTTTAGAATTGCCTAGAATCGTTTGGATCCATGAACTCTTTTTTGTTTTGCTATAATTTTGGACTATTTTGAGGTCAACTCTCTTCATGCTTTTCAGAAAATTGCTTATGTTTGAAACTACTGTGGGTTGCGGAATTTAGAGTTTGGTTTTTTCCCTTTGAGCTACGATTTCTTGCTTTGTTCTCCGAAGCTTATTTCTAATGCTAGCTATTGTTTCGAAGGCCATTTAAACAACATATCAGAGCCATGTTTCCTTAGTGAGCCTTCGTTGCAGAAAGTGAACGATGATTATTCTGTAGGAGGATCTTGACTTCTTCAATGTCGTGTCGTATCGTTTGACTTGTTTATATGATCGGAGGTTGTAGTCTGTTTATTTTCCGCCCTTGCGGCTCCCAAGCGAACTAGGTATCCGCCGTATAACGGCTCCGCCCGTCGATGCTTTGTCTGGTTTTCACCGTGGTGTCTTTGCACCGGGGGGTCTGTAGTCTTTTCCTCCTCCACCCTTGCGGCTGTGTAACGCACTAATTTTTCGACGTTGATGTCTTTCCGCTCACCCACTGGGAACTTTTCCACCCAGAGTTTGGGTTTTAGCTCTTCCGACTTCGATAAACTTAACGGTCTCACGGAGCCCGTTGCCTATTTGAGACCCGCTGATGCGGCTATGAGTGAGACTACCCAACCGATGTTTTAATGTTTTAAGCCGCCGATAAGTTTTTCTCTTCTCGTCGTTTTGTGAGTTTTTTAAACCCCTGTGTGGGCGACAGTGGTTTTGGTGCTTGTTAAGGTTTTCATGATGAGAGTGCAGTACAGGGCCTCTTTTGATGACTAGTCGGTTTGTTGATGTAGTTTGATTGAAAAGATGAAGTCCTAATTAATGATAAATGTCGTTTAATTGCAGACGAACTCAAGAGACTTTTTTCAAATTACTATTGCGAGAAGGTATAGCTGGGAGACAAAGCAGCATAAAGTTGGTTGGGCAGTGTTAAGCAGTTTTCGTACTGAAATCAACGGGATCTCAAGGAGGACAAATGAAAGACAAGGTAGAATCGAAGGTGACAAAAGCCCAGGCTTGGAAAGATCCGTCAGTTACTAAGCGGATCCGGTTTTGTTAAGTACTCATAAGTTGAAATCTGAAAATGTAACGCATGAAGTGAATCATGAGTACTCACGGAAAAGACAAAATGGTGATATTAGATGGTTTTGAGGAGCCCAAAGTTCACACGGTTGGGGCAGCCCAAGGGGTTGGCTGATTTGGTTTAAATATAGGAAATTTGGAGTTTACAAGGGCTTTTTTCCCTGGAAAAACTTGTGAACTATTGTTTGTAAGAGGAACTACTTCATTTTACAATAAGAAATTGCAAATTTTTCCTGTTGGAGAAGGTGCTGTGTGGAATGCTCAAATGTGATAAAATGAACAATGTTGAAGGGGAACTATTTTGTTTTAAACTGTGTTTCCTTAATTGTGAGAGTGTTCTAACTTTCTGAACCTATGTTCTTGCCTGAATGTTCTCTAGTATATTCTGTGATATTTTCCACTATGAGTAATGGAGGTTTTAACTGTTGATGAGCTATCTTGTCGTGTATATATTTATTCATGCTTATGTGTTTGGTCCTAGGAACAACTATCTGTGATTTGCCGTAACATGTGAACATTATTACATTACTCATGAATTAATATCTAGCTCTCTAGAGATAGCCTAGTTAGTATTTATTTTCTAGTTGTGTGTGATTTAGATGTGAGAGAGTTTAAGACGAGAGGTAAGAACCTGCACATCACATTGTGAACACTCCTTTCATTCTCAATCAATCTGCATGTTAGGTAGGCACTTGCATATCATACTTACAATCAAAAAATACAGAAATATATACGGTGGACCGGGCCGCAACCGGTAAAACCTTTTATTTTTGTTACTTGACCTACGGTAGCCAGACCGCAAACCGGACGGATTCCCTACACCAAACAGTCATGGGCTAGTTGGGAACGTTGACTGGGGAGAATCCCTTGTTGTTGTTTCCTGCGAATTTCCAGGCCTCAACACAACTGTTAAATCAGAAATATGAAAATTAATCTAAAAATCGAAAATTTTATCTATATTACCTAAACTATCTTGGCCAAGAGCGAATGATAAATTATGTTAACAGTCTATTGACCCTATAAGTAACAGAAAGTTAAGAATAACTGATGAAAGTAAAACTAATCACAGTTGCAAAGACAATGACATATGTGGGTATGCTAATTGACATCTCCTCTTACATGTATAAGTAAAAAAAACGTTTTAAACTGTAACAAGAGAAGTTTCAACTTGAAATTTGTATTTTCGTAACTCTTCTTGCCTCTAACAATCTAGCCTAGAATTTCACAATTTTAATATTTTGCTGCTCATACTGTTTCAGTAATCGTTCATGGGTTATAGACGTAGATCTTTTAATTGCTTTCTATTTGTCCTTCTTTTTCTTCAAACTTTGCCACTTATTTACCCAACCTACCAATGCATTAGCACGCAATTTCTCAACCTCAATTTCCAATCAAGATATCCTGCTTCTATAATACTGTTTAAGTACTCTTTGAAGACTCTTATTGCTCCTAGCAGGTGAGGAATTTCCTGTAGATGATGGTTTAGACTCAGGTATACCATGATAATGCCTATCCAGACCTTCTTTGAGTGGGTCAGTTACATGATCATTTTCTTTACAATTCTTTCCAACATATTCATCATTACGAGTGATTTCATAACCTGGAAACGTATTTTCATCTTCACTAATGATTTCAACTAATGGAGTTTCCTTTTGCTATTGATAGGTTGCAGGATTTACTATGGTAGTCATACTTCTAGTAAACCTTCGAGAAGATACAGAGATTGAACCTCTCTGCTTAGGTTTGTGTTTCCCAAACATGACAGATTTTGCATTTTGGCTTTCAACAAATAAATTAGGATTTTGGATATGTTCTTCATTAATTTGAGTAGGCTGCGAAATGACAGAGCTTCTACCAATTATCACATGATCATCCTTTGTCGCATTAACATTAACATATTTTGACAGGGTCAGTTGATTGTCTTGTTAAAGTATTGTAACTTTGGAAGATATTCCAGATGTATTGATAGTATTCCTCCATTAGGATATGAGTTTGGCCATGTAAGATTCATTGAAAGAATCAATGTAAACCTCTGGATGTAAGTCGGGTCAATAGTACCCAAGTGTCAATATAATAAATGTTATTTTTGTTGTCTTGATAAACAAGTCATCCCTGTCAGTTAGACAAGTCGGTCCTGTTAGGTTCTAGGTCAATTCAACTAAATAATATAAATAGGGAGGCACTCCCCTTCATTTGTACACACTCACTCAAGCAAGTTTTGCAAGAGAGAGAAGAACAAGTGCGCCAGAAAGAAGAGAGAAACAGTTGTCTGGATTTTACACTGGTCCGGTTGATTTCTATACTAAGGATTTTTTTGGGGTTTTCTCTCTTGTGGTTTCCCCAAGAGAAATATTTGTGCTCTTATGTTTTTGTGCTTGTTCTTGTTTCAGTGATCTTACTAGTGACAATTTGTTTTAAGATATCATCTAAGCAATTTAAGAAAATTTAACATGGTATCGGAGCTAGGTTGAAAGGAAACATTGCACAATTAGGTTTTGTTATTTCAAACAAATCCCTTGGCATATCAAGCAGAAAAGAGGGCTCACTCAACTTTCCCCTGAAGAGCGCATCTTTCTGTGTAGACAGAATTGGATTCCAAGAAGTTTCAGTTTTGGGCCATTCATTGTTACCAGGACAAACTAGGGCTTCAATTTTCCTGAGAATCCATCATCAATTTCAAAAAAATCAAGATACAGTCTACCTCACCCTAGGTAGGCACATCGTTTCCATTACTCAACCCTACCAATGATCCCAACTGAAAAATTAAGGTTTCTGCATCAAACCCTGGGTCATCCAGAAGGATATCAACCAGAAGTTGATTTCATCAAGTAAGTACTACTCCTCCTTATTCCATTTGAAGTTCTCATTCTATAAAATATCACAAAGAATACCAAGCTATATGAAAAGTTTGAAGGTGTTGAAAACTTCAGAGCATCGAAGTATAGGATCATGCTCATCCTACAAGAAAATGATCTAGAAAGATTTGTAAAGGAGGAAGTGAAAGAACCAGAAGAAGTTGAAGCCAAGTACAAGTATAAGAAGGATATGATCATAACTAAAATTATCATAGCTCACTCCATCAAAGATAACTTGATCCCTCAAGTATCCTCAAACAAAATGAATGTTTGATGCTTTATTCGGTCTATTTGAAGGAAGAAACATCAATAGGAAGATGACCCTGAGGAATCACCTCAAAAGTGTAAGAGCTCAAAAGTTAGAGACCATGAAAACTAAACTAAAATTAATTATTTACCTACAAGCCATATTAATCTATCTTACAATAAAATTACCATCTGACAGCTAAAATTTTCTATTTAACACCTAGAAGTCTACTTAACAGCTACCTAATCAAAAATAACTAATTATATCGAATTTATATTTTGCTCTCTTAAGGAGAGTCTCTGTTTTGATTTTTTTTGAAATATTTTTCCCACGAACTGTTCAAAAAGATAAAATATAACTAATTAAATACAAAATCTATTTAACAACTGTTAAATCATAAATATGAAAATTAAACTACAAATCAAAAATTTAATCTATATTACCTAAACTATCTTGGCCAAGAGCGAATGATAAATTATGTTAACAACCTATTGACCCTATAAGTAACAGAAAGTTAAGAATAACTTATGAAAGTAAAACTAATCATAGTTGCAAAGATAATGACATCTGTGGGTATGATAATTGCATCTCCTCTTACATGTATAAGTTAAAAAATAACGTTTTAAAGTGTAACAAGAGAAGTTTCATGTTGAAATTTGTAGTTTCGTAACTCTTCTTGCCTCTAACAATCTAGCCTGCAATTTCACAATTTTAATCTTTTGCTTCTCATACTGTTTCAGTAATCGTTCATTGGTTACATACATATAAATTTTAATTTCTTTGTATTTGTCCTTATTTTTCTTCAGACTCTGCCATTTGTTTACCCAACCTACCAATTCTCCTTTAAGCATCTTAATTTCCTCATCCTTAACTAATGCATCAGTACACAATACCTCAACCTCAATTTCCAATCAAGATATCCAGATTCTAAAATCATGTTTAAGTACTCTTTGAAGACTCTAATTTCTTCTAGCAGGTGAGGAATTTCATGTATATGATGGTTTACACTCGAGTATACCATGAAAATCCCTATCCAGACCTTCTTTGAGTGGGTCAATTACATGATCATTTTCTTTACAATTCTTTTCAACATTTTCATCATTATGAGTGATTTCATGATCTGGAAATGTATTTTCATCTTCACTAATTATTTCAACTAATGGAATTTCCTTTTGCTATTGATAGGTTGCAGGAGTTACTATGGTAGTCATACTTCTTCTATTAAACCTTTGAGCAAATACATAGATCAAATTTGTCTTCTTAGGTTTTTGTTTCCCAAACATGACAGAGTCTGCATTTTGGTTTTCAACAAATAAATCAGGCTTTTTGATATGTTCTTCATTAATTTGAATAAGTTGTGAAATGGCAGAGATTCTACCAATTGTCACATGAACATCCTTTGTCGCATTAACATTAACATTTTTTGACAGGGTCAGTTGATTGTCTTGTTAAAATATTGTAACTTTGGAATATATTACAGATGTATTGATAGTATTCCTCCATTAGGAGATGATTTTGGTCATGTAAGAGTCATTGAAATAATCAATGTAAACCTTTGGATGCAAGTCGGGTCAATAGTACCCAAGTGTCAATATAATAAATGTTATTTGTGGTGTCTTTCTAGACAAGTTGTCCATGACAGTTAGACAATTTGGCCCTGTTAGGTTCTAGGTCAATTCAACTGAATAATATCAATAAGGAGGCACTCCCCTTCATTTGTACACGCTCATTCAAGCAAGTTTTGAAAGAGAGAGAAGAACAAGTGCGCCAGAAAGAAGAGAGAAACAGTTGTTTGGATTTTACACTGGTCTAGTTGATTTCTATACTGAGGAATTTTTGTGGGGTTTTATCCCTTGTGGTTTCCCCGAGGAAAATATGTGTGTTCTTATGTTTCTGTGCTTGTTGTTCTTTCATTGATCTTACTAGTGACAATTTGTTTTAAGATATCATCTAAGCAATTTAAGAAAATTTAACATGGTATTAGAGCTAGGTTGAAAGGAAACACTGCACAGTTAGGGTTTGTTACTCTGAACAAATCCCTCGGCATATCAACCAGAAAAGAGGGCTCACTCAACTTGCCCCTGAAGAGCGCATCTTTCTATGAAGACAGAACTGGATTCCAAGAAGTTTCAGTTTTTGACCAGTCACTTTTACCAGGACAAACTAGGGATTCATTTTTCCTGAGACTCCATCATCAATCTCATAAAAAGCAAGATACAATCTACCTCACCCTAGGGAGGCACATAGTTTCCATTGCGCATCCCTACTAGTGATCCCAACTAAAAAATTAGGGTTTATGCATCAAACCCTAGGTCATCCAGAAGGAGATCAGCCAGAAGTTGTTTTCATAAAGTAAGTACTACTCCTCCTTATTCCATTTGAAGTTCTAATTCTATAAAATATGACAAAGAATACCAAGCTAAATGAAAATCTTGAAGGTGCTGAAAACTTTAGAGCATGGAATTATAGGATCATGCTCATCCTACAAGAAAATGATCTAGAAAGATTTGTAAAGGAGGAAGTGAAAGAACTGGAAGAAGTTGAAGCCAAATCCAAGTATAATAAGGATATGATCATAACTAAAATGATCATAGCTCACTCCATCAAAGATAACTTGATCCTTCAATTATTCTCAAAGGAGACTCCAAAAGAAATGTTTGATGCTTTATCCGGTCTATTTGAAGGAAGAAACATCAATAGGAAGATGACCCTAAGGAATCACCTCAAAAGTGTAAGAGCTCAAAAGTCAGAGACCATGCATTCCTACTTTACAAGAGTATCTCAAATCAAGGATCAGTTAGAAGCTATTGGTGACATGGTTGAATAAGCAGAAGTTGTAATGACCACCTTAAATGGTCTTCCAAGAGATTGGGAAGCCTTCGTTCGAGGGATTTGTTCAAGAAGGAAACTCACCAAGTTTTGAAAGTTATGGGAAGAATGTTTTCAAAAAGAATAAAGAATAAAAACCAGAGAAGAAAGGCTAAATGCCAATGAGGATCAAGCGTTGACAGTTCATACCAAAGGAAAGAACAAAAGGAAGAGTCATGACCACCCTCCTATAAAGACTCAAAGGTTTAAGAAGTCCAAGAAATACTTCTCAAATTATGATTGCTTCACTTGTCACAAGATGGGACACATTGCTAACAACTATCCCATGAAAGCAGAAAGAGTCAAAAAGATGAAAATATTTCAAGACCATGTTGTTGAATATAGTGATCAAGAAGTTGAAGAAAAATCAAGGATGAAGACTCTAGTGAAGAATATGTATTGATATCTGCTCTTACAGGATCAGTCTCGCCAGGAAATAACACCTGGCTAGTGGATAGTGGTGCCTCCAAGCACATGAAATGTTATAAGGACTCTCTCTCATGTCTTGTACAAAAGGAATCTCCACACAAAGTAATGATTGGAGATGATTCCCAATACCCCATCAAAGGAATGGGAGAAGCATCCTATAAGTTGGAATCTAGAAAGTCCATGAAGATGAAATATGTCTTGTATGTCCCAGGACTAAATAAGAACCTTATTTCTATCTCATCCTTAGACAAGAAAGGATTCAGAGTTTCTTTTGTGGATGGAAAAGTTCTCATGTGGACAAAAGGAAAAACCATAGATGATGCAATAGAAATTGGAGTTGAAGAACGAGGACTCTACATATTAAAGGGATGTGTAGATTAAACATTAATGACTAGTACCATAAGCCCTTGTGCACTATGGAACAGAAGGCTTTCTCATTTACACTACAAAACATTTCCAATTGTGGGCAAGGTTGTGACTGGTCTACTAGAAATTCAGATAGATTATGAAGGAGTGTGCAAAAGATGTGCACAAGGAAAGAATACTAAGAACCCTTATCCAAACAGTGACAATAAAGCAAAAGGGATCTTAGATATTATCCACTCGGACATGTGCGGGCTAATGCAAACCACTTCATTATGCGGGTATGTTTACTATGCTTCTTTTATTGATGGCTATCCACTCAAGACATGGATATACTTCTTGAAAAAGAAGGATGAAGTGTTTGAAAGGTTTAAGGAATTTAAGGCCCTGGTAGAAAACCTCTCTGAAAAGAAGATAATGATATTGAGGTCAGAGAATGGAGGAGAGTTCACATCAAATGAATTCAATGGATACTGCAAAGAAGATGGGATTATGAGGGAGCTTACCATTCCTTGTAATCCACAACAAAATGGCATGGAAGAAAGAAAGAATAGATATATCATGGAAGATATACCAATGAACATATGGGAAGAAGCGGCCAAAACAATAGTATATGTACACAATAGAATCTCCTACAGTTCCCTTGGGAACAAAACTTAAGACGAAATGTTTTCGGTAGAAAATCTTGAAGTAAGTCACCTAAATACATTTGGGTTTCCTGTATACATACATATTCTCAAGGAGAAAATATCAAAGTTATATCCTTCAGGAAAGAAGGGATTGTTGCATTAAGGCTTTCACACGTGGTAGTCATTGTGATAGTTTTGGAACCTGTGTGGAGTTTTTTGTCTTGACACGTTTTGGACTGCAGAGTTGAGTCCATCTTCAAAGAAGGATTGTCTCTCAAAGGAACAATTAGGTTTATTAAATGTCATAAATAATTTATTTTTTTTAAATGTTTATTTTAAATGTCCTAATTAATTTTTTTATGTGTCGGCTTGTTTTTAATAAATGATTATTTAGTTAGGCTTTATTAACTCAATATTATTTAGTTTTATATATTTAACCATTTAGTCTTAATTAACTATATGAGTTGTTATTTGTGTTTTTATTTTATTATGTTTGTCTCTAATTAAATCAATGTTCTATTTCTTATTAATCATTATTATTACCCCTATATATCAATAATTATTTATTTAGTTTATGCTTTATTAACTATTTATGTTTATTCTTAATAAGTTTTATTATTATTAATTATTTGGTCTTTAGTACTATTATTATTTGTTTTTTTAATTTTATTATGTATGTTTATTATTATATTATCATTTAGTATTAAATGTTTTATTATTATTATCAATTCACATTAATTTTGAATTTTTATTATCTATCATTTTTGTTACTATGATCCTCCTTTAACCTTATGGCATGAATAATTGGTTTCCATGCCTCACATGGGATTAGGCTGTCATCTTTGTTGAAATTTCTTGGATGTTTCTCTATTTATATTGCTTCTCGTATACGTCATTTGTTATAGTGTTCTTTGAGGGCTATGAACTTTGCTTCTTCAATGCACACACGGTGGTTTGTTCTTGATGAATGTTCTGCCACGACTGACTTCTTGATTCTTTCATGAATGGTGTCTGCACAATGTTCTTTTAATCTTAATTTTATTGATTGACTCGTTTCACCTATGTATACTTCACCACATGAGCAAGGGATTGAGTAAATTCCCTTTCTTAGCTTTGGGTCAACCGTGTCTTTTGCTTTGTCTAATATGTTCCTTAGGGAGGTCGGTGGACAAAAAATTGTGCTTATTTGTTTTTTCTTCAAATCCTTGGCAATTTTGTCTGTCGTCCCTTGGATGTATGGGAGAAGAACCTTTGTTACTCCTTCTTGTTTGTTATGGTTTCTTGTTTCTTTCCTATTGTTCCTATGTTTGTTGTTTTTGTCTTTTGCTCTTTTGAATGCTCTCCCAATATATTTTTTGTTATAACCATTATTTTGAAGAGCTTCTGATAAGTGTCCTAGTTCCTCACTCAGGCGTTCATTATCCGATATTCTGACAGCTCGTGTAGCAAGAGTGTGTAGAATTCCCAATTTTTGTGAAGGGTGATGATGTGAACTAGCGTGTACATATATGTCTGTGTGGGTCTTTTTTTGGTACACTTGGTGGGACAGAGAGTCGTCTTCCCTCTTAGTGATTAGTACGTCAAGGAAAGGGAGGTAGTTGTTATCTTGGAATTCTATGGTGAATTTTATATGGTTGGATTGGCTATTCATATGTTTCATGAAATCGTCTAAGTTCTCCCTGCCTTGGGGCCAGATAAAGTTAGTATCATCTACGAATCATTTCCATTCTCTTGTTTTTAGAGGTTAAGAGTCTAATGCTTTGTTTTAAAAATATTCCATGTAGAGGTTGGCCACTATAGGTGATAACGAGGATGCCATCGCAACACCGCTAGTTTGTTCATACATTTAGCCTTGGAAGGTAAAGTAAGTTGAATTTAAACAAACTGCTACCATATTGGTGATTTCTTTGCTTGTGATTTCCTTTAATACTTTGAGGACCTCTTCTACCGAAATTTTCGTGTAAAGGGAAACCACATCAAAGCTTACAAGCATGTCATTCTCATCCAATTTCAAATTCTTTATTTCTTGAATAAATTGTGTTGAATATTTGATATATGAAGTTGTATTCCCAGCTAATGGTTTTAGGGTTTTGGCAAGATGTTTAGCAAGATTATAAGTTGGTGACCCGGTAGTGTTCACAATTGGTCTCAATGGTGCTCCATTTTTGTGAATCTTTAGGAGTCCATATATTCTAGGGATGATGGGGTTTTTGGGAATGATTTTTTTCTTTATTCCTTCATCCAGTGAGGAGCCATTGATGGTTTTTGTGACATCTCTTATGATTCTTGTGCTTGGTTCTTTTGATAGTTTCTTGTAACATCTAGTTGTTGTCAAATGTTCCATCATCTTTGCTTCATAATCAGTGGTGTTCATTACAACTATTGCATTACCTTTGTCATCCTTCATGATCATTATTTCTTTGTTGCTTTTTAACTTTTTTAATGCTACTGCCTCACTCTCGGTGATGTTTCTTTTTGGCAGTTTTCCTTTTCTTAATATCACTGCACACTCCTGTCTTATTTCTTCTGCAGTGTCTTTTGGGACTGTTGTGATGCCATTTTCTATGGAGCATATGATTTTTTCCGCTGGGATCCTATTGGGTGCAATAGATAAACTCAAACCTTTCTCCAAAACTCGTAAGGCATCATCATCTAATTATTGATTTAGGACATTTAATAAACCTAAATGTTCTTTTGAGAGACAATCCTTCTCCTAAAGATGGACTCAACTCTGCAGTCTGAAACGCGTCGAGACAAAAAACTCCACACAGGTTCCAAAAATATCACAAAGAAGGGATTGTTTGTAGGATATACTGAGCAATCAAAATATTATTGAATCTATATCCCAGGATACCGTCAAATTGAACTTAGCATAGATGTCACATTTGACAAAGATACAACCTTCAGAAATTCAAAGAAAGATAAGGAAGATGAAGAGGAGTATGAAACTCCCAAAGCTACAGAAATTCCTAACCCAGTTAGGAACGAAGAAGAATAACATATGCATGTGGATCATGATATGACAGAACCTCAATTACCCGAAGATTTACCTAGTGAAATGATTTCTCGAAAGAGAAAACCCTCATGGGCTTGTGAAGTAATTGAAGAAGAAAAAAGAAACAGTACCCCAGAAGGAACCATCCGAGAAAGAAAGAAGCCAAATACATACCCTAGTTATGTGGCTTTGATGTGTGATCTAGTTGATAAAGAACCAACACATTTTGAAGAAACAATAAAACAGAAGGAGTGGGTTGATGCAATGGTTGAGGAGTACCAATCCATTATAAAGAATGATGTATGAGAAATAGTACCAAGACCAAAAGACAAGTTAGTGGTATCCTCAAAATGGATATTCAAAACCAATAACTCAGTAGATGGTAGTATAGATAAGTACAAGGAAACATTTGTAGCTCGAGGAGTCTCTTCGAAAGAGGGAATCGACTATGAGGAGAGCTTTGCACCATTGTCTAGGTACACCTCAATCAGAACATGAAGTGTAAGTTGCATTAGAAGGATGTGAAGACAACCTTTCTTAATGGCTTGATTGAAGAAGAAGTATATATTGAAAAACCGCAAGGGTTTGAGACTAATGATCATAAAACTAAGGTATGTAGACTCAAGAAGGCATTTTATGGGTTAAAGCAAGCACCCAGCTCCTAGTATAGAATAATTGATGGATTTCTAATAAGCTTAGGATTTACCAAAAGTAAAGTAGATTCCAACCTCTACTGTAAATTTGAGGATGATGATATTATGATATTAGTACTATATGTAGATGATATATTCTTGACAGGTGCAGACAATCCCATCATCAAATGTAAGAAGAAGCTTGTTGCATAGTTTGAGATGAAAGACCTTGGAATGATGCATTACTTTCTAGGCCTTGAAGTATGGCAATATTCGGACGAGATTTTCCTAAACCAAGGAAAATATGCAATAGAAATCCTGAAAAGATTTGGAATGATAGCAAGGCTATGAATACTCTGATGACAAAAAAATTGAATTTATTCAATGATGATACTTCAGAAGCAGTTGATGCCACTTTATACAGACATATTATTGGTTCACTAATGTACTTAACCAATACAAGACCAAATATATGTTTTGTTGTAAACACCCTAAGTCAGTATATGGTGAATCCCAAACATATTCACTTAATTGGAGAAAAACATGTAATGAGGTATCTAAAGGGAACTTTAGATTATGGTCTCAAATATGCATCAAGTGGTGAGATCAGATTACATGGATTTACAGATTCATATTGGGCAGGAAGTGCCAAAGATAGAAAAAGCACCTCACTATGTTTCTTTAGTTTGGGATCGGGCATGATCTATTGGTTCATTATAAAGCAAACTAGTATTTCACTTAGAAAGACAGAGGCTGAATACATTGCAACATGTTCAACCTATAGCGAAGCAGCATGGCTTCACAAGATGTTGGCAGGATTATTTGATACAAGAGATAGATGTCACTGATATCCTTTGTGATAATCAGAGTTGTATCAAGATGACAGAAAACCTAGTGTTTCATGATAGGAAAAAGCATATCAAAGTTAGATATAATTTAATCCGGGATGTGGTTAAAAAAGGAGCTATAAAGCTCAAGTATGTTCCTATAGAGGAACAAGTGGCAGATGTGTTGACTAAGCCTCTGGCTCATGTAAAGTTTGAATACTTTTGAGGCAAGCTTGGTGTAGTCCAAAAGGACCTCTCTCGAAATAGGGAGTGATGGTAGATGGAAGGAGGATGCATTGGTAGTAGCTTAGTCTAGAGTAGGGTAAGTATGGCTAGGCTTGTTGGACCGAAAGGGTTAGTAATTTAGGGGAGGCATGTTGATCCTGGGGGGATTATTATGTATGGATAGATCAGTTTAATCCAATTGGGTTTGTAAGCCATGAAAATGCTTGTTGGTCCCCATGAATATCCATATGTCCAACCGTGGATTGTTGGATCAAAAGGGTTAGTAAGTTAGACAAAATTTTCGAATGGATCTACCAGATATCTCACCGTGATACTGCTCCGAGGTAGTTAGAGGGAAAGATGTCTGCTTCAGTATTGTTATATCGATGATTGTTGAGATGTTTGCTTCAATATTGTTATACTGATGATTGTTGAGTTGTTTTCTTCAGTATTGTTATACTAATGATTGTTGAGACAATTTTAGTATTATTATACTGATGATTGTTGAGATGATTGCTAAGATAGTTTCAATATTCCTATATTGAGATAGAAGGTTCAATATTTCTATACTGATGATGATGATTGTTTCAACATTTTTATGTTGATGATGATGATGGTGTTCCAACATCTCTATGTTGATGATGCAAATGATGATCTAGCATTATAGATGTTTTTTTTAGGACTAAGATGTTAATGAGGTTGTTATTGATGTTTCAGTATCTATATAATGATGTTGGAGATGATTTTTTAGTATCTGTATACTGATGTTGCAGATGATATTTCAGTATCTATATACTAATGTTGCAAATGATGTTTCAGTATCCATATATTGATGTGATAGAAGATGATCCAAAAGATGATTCAGTATCCATTTATTGATGTGACAGAAGATTATCCAGTACATATAGAAATGATTTAGTATTCACATACTGCGATTGCATAATATGATCCAGCTGAGATCGATGATGAACATGTATGATGTTGTTCCAAAACTTCCTATGACATATAGAGACTCACCAGTCAGTTGTATAGTTGTGGTAGTATTTGCTACCGTGGTTGAATACCTTCCTAGTTAAGAGGGACTGTTAAAGTATTTTAACTTCGGAAGATATTCCAAATGTATTGATTGTATTCCTCCATTAAGAGATGAGTTTGTTCATGTAAGAGTTATTGAAATAATCAATGTAAACCTTCGGATGTAAGTCGAGCCAATAGTACCCAAGTATCGATATAATAAATGTTATTTTTGGTGTCTTGCTAGGAAATTTGGCCCTCTCAGTTAGATAAGTCGGCCCTGTTAGGTTCTAGGTCAAGTCAACTAAAGAATATAAATAGGGAGATGCTCTCCTTCATATGTACACACTCACTCAGACAAGTTTTTCAAGAGAGAGAGAAGAACAAGTGCGCCAAAAAGAAGATAGAAGTAGTTGTCTAGGTTTTACACTGCTCTGGTTGAGTTCTATACTGAGGAAGTTTTGCGAGGTTTCTCCCCCGTGGTTTCCCTGAGGAAAATATTTGTGTTCTTATGTTTCTGTGCTTGTTGTTCTTTTAGTGATCTTACTAGTGACAATTTGTTTTAAGATATCATCTAAGAAATTTAAGAAAAATTAACATGTCTTCTGTCTCCATAGGGTTAACATCATGTTTTAACAAAAATTCTTTTCTATCAGAGAATTTTCTTCTCTTTAATCGATATTTAGACAGATCCGAAGGCCGAAACTTAGTTGGACCGAAACGATTATTAGCTAGAGATTGATCCCAACTTCTGCCAGTTAACAATAATTGATATTGAACCAACATCTTTACTAACCCATGATGAAATAAACTATGATCTCAATTTCTTATAGTAATTTGTACTGCATATGATATTTTTCTGATACTATTTAGTAGAAAACAAGGGAGATTCAATTTTGACCCTTTAAACGCCATTAACAACCTCAAATGATAAAAATGTACAGAAGAGTAACGAGCATCGCAAGTTATTATATACCTGATAACTACTTAGAGTAAAGGTCGCCATTGGGGTTTCAATAATTTTGTAGGAAACCCGAACTTGTCATCAAAATTTGCAGATAGAGGCAATAAGAACGGTTTCCACTAAACCTTATCTATTTCCCCTCTTTTAAACCATATTTATCCAGTTTGAGGTAACTATGTTACCTTAGCTACGAAACCCTAAGAAATAATAAAAGTCAAATCTCCTATCTGTGTTACATTTTCTTTCAGGGATAACGTAAATCTACGGGTTACCTCAGTGTTATGACCATTGAAGCTCCTAAAAAACTTTCCCCATCCAACCTTATTAATTAGCCGAGAAGCCTCTGGCTCAATATCCAACAACTCATCACCAGCCGGTTCGACCCCGCAAAAGGGCGCCATTGACAGTATTGAGTAAACAATAAGGGTATGTGCTAAAGGATATTATGCACCAATATATTCGTTCCTCCTGCTGTAAAAACCCTAAAATCCATATCATGTGCTACCAAAACACAAATAACTCCATTCCAATGGTGTGGAGAGAAAGACCACAATGATACAAACAACGAAATCATAACACTATACATGAATCATAAATGAAATTGATCTACAAAATCATATCAACAGAATGAATTGATACAATTATGTACCATAATCACATATTTCTAATCATGATTAACGTGTCAAATCCAATATAGAATAGTCACTGTATGTGGTATTGATGATTTCGATTTGCAAAATTGTCAACATAGTTAGAGTATGATTCAAAATGTGTTTGCTCGTTGTTTTGATCATAGGTTTATGCATAATTCAATTTGTACCTTTATTATATTAGTTAGGGTATGGTCCTAATGATAGTTTTGATGATTCACTTAAGCATAGTTATCATAGTATTTAAATGTTTAATGTTTAGGCATAGTTTTAAATAATCCCATGTTTTAATTTATAGAAAATCAATATATAAAACATGAAATATATTGTTAATATGTTTCCTAGACATTATAAATCAAATTAACACAACCCTAATGAAATTAAAAGATTATAATAATGAGAAAAATATTCATAGTTGAAAATCATAAATGCAAGGCATATCTGAGTTTTTAGATGATATTAATAAGTTATAATTAAAATTTAATGAAGAAAAATGGATTATATGAAAAATGGATTTTCAATGATAATTTCAATAATTCATCACAAGAATCTTGAAAATGATTTTTTCTAATGAAATAGATGTTTCAAGATTAAGAGTACCTTCAGAATTATAGATTCTGAAGTCACTCTTTATAAATTTCTCAAGAATTTATAAAGATATATGTTGTTCACCATTTTTATTGATTAAAACAAAAACAAAAAGGTGAGAAGGTTGTTTCCTACCAACAAATGGTGACATACCTAGGCGAACCAGTTATCTCTGCCCATATTATCTCAAATAATTATGCAAGACATAATCTTAAGATTTGCTTTGGAAAAACCACAGAATCTCAATATGATAAAACCAATATTTAATGATATCTATTATGCAAATATTTTTCAGAACTATCCTCATTTCTATTAATAGAGATTTTTGTTGAAGATGAGCCAAACAGTTATCCTGTCAAAATAAAGTACTTATAATAAAGATAATCCAAATCATCAGTATAAAGATGCAACAATTTACTTCTCTGAAAAATTTCTAAAATCTGGCCCAGTTATTAAATTGGTTTATTTATCTTTTTTTAAAGATAAAAGATGGAATCACTGACCTAGCTTGGTAACCAAAAGACATCGTCACTCACAAATATCACCAGAAAATGAATCAGCTGGCTCATTACTGAGACCCTTGATCAAATAACCAAGAGCCACCACACGATTTCTTAGTAATGTCATACCAGTGATATTCATGATCCTAATCGGACCGACTCATTATTGAGACCTTCCATTCCCAATTTCATATTATTAAATTTTTTGATTGGAACATATCCAGAAATTCTTTAGATTGTAAGTAAGCTTAAGGACGACTAATAATTCAGATTGATAAGGATTTCTAAGTACTAAGCTTTGAAAAGGTAACCAAATAGCTATATCTACTATAAATAAACAGATTATAGAGGATCGAATCTAATCATATTTACAAATATTTATAATATTGTAACATGTTGATTTCATATTTAAGAAGATCTAAAAATTCTAAGCAAATTTAAAGATCATAATTCATCACAGCGATTTTAAATAAATGAACAAACTGAAATTCAAACAACCAGGGTTTATCTATTTACAAAGACCCTCTCTGATAAGAATATGTACACTAAAGATTTAAATATTGTGAAGAGTAGTGATGAATATCAATCTTTACAGAAAATTAACTTTGAATGATCTGAGGATATTTACAAATGAAAAGATAGAAAGAAAAATGTATATTAAAGATGTGTTATGAATATACAAAGAAAATTTAAGTGTTGTATAATTATTTACAACATAAAAAAATTATATACAGATTAATATTTTGACAGAATTAATGAAAATATTAATTACGAATCATCCCGTTTACCAGAAAGGTTTCAGACTGACCCTCCAAAGTCTGAAGTCGAAAAGTACTTGGGCCTAACTTTTCAGAAATGATATAAGGACCTAACCAAAGACGCTAAAATTTAGTGTGTTCACCTTTGTCTTCGTGAGCTTTATCTCACTTCAATACTAAATCACCAACTTGTAAATCTCTATTGGAAATTGAGGCTTGGTCAAACCATGATTTTACAATTTGTTGATGTTTCTCAAAGTGTTGTTTAGCTTTTTATCTATCCTCCTCTGATTTAATCAAAGTATTGATTCTCTTCTCCATAATAGAACAATTTACATCTTGAATGGACTGTGCTAATTGTAAAGAAGGTAGGAAAAGATTAGGAGGTAAAATAGGTTCAGTGCCATAAACTAGGAAGAAAGGGGAATTTCCAATTGAGGACTTTGGTGTCACTCTGTCTGCCCAAAGTGCATTATATAAGGTGGTGTTCCAATTTCGATGATGTGTGACAATAGTTTTATTTAGAAACCAGAGTAAGTTTTTGTTGGTGGATTCAGCCAAGCCATCACCCTGAAGATAATAGCTTGCATAATATATGAATCTAATTCCCTTTTCCAAAGTAAATTATGTAAATTCCACAAAAGAAAATTAAGAGGCATTATAAAAAACGAGAGAGTCAGGTACACCAAACCGAGTAGTGATATAAGATTCTAAGAAAAGCACAACTTAACTAGTGTTTACTACACACAAAGGTGCAGCTTCTTCCCATCGAGTAAAATAATCCGTTGTAGTGATAGCATATTTGTGTTGCATGGATGATGGAGGGTTGATTGGCCCTACTATGTCAAGACCCCATTGTTGGAAATGTCGTTCAATCGAAACCGGTTGAAGTGGAAATGCAGGTTTTTTAACCCTTCTTGTGGCTGTTTGACAATCTTGACATTTTCTAGCATACACATATTAATCTCGGAAAAAAGTAGGCCAATGATAACCAGCTCTCAATATTTTGTGTGTAGTAGTTTCTCCACCAAAATGTCCACCTGCTTCACTAGAGTGTAAATCCTTCAAAATTGTTTCAATTTCATTCTTATCTAAACAACGCAGTATTACTCCATTGGAATTTTTCCTAAAAAGGACATTATTAATCAATTGATAAACAAATGATTTTAGTCTTAGGGCCCTTCTCTTTTTTGGTTCTAGGTTACCCAGGGTATTACCTGTTTCAATAAAAAAATATCATGTCAGAATACCAAGATTCTTGCGGAAGAGGGAGAAATAGATTTCTTTTTTTAGAAAATATTCATCCATGTTATCATCACCATTATATTTCGATAAATGAGTTGATTCTACTACAAGTTTACAAAGGCCTTGTCCTCGAACCATCGAGGAAGGTTTTCCCATTGCATGCTATAGACCTGATGATTAATTGGAGTAAAGGTCGCCATTGGGGTTTCAAGAAATTTGTAGGAAACCCAAACTTGTCATCAAAATTTGCAAGTAGAGGTAATAAGAATTGTTTCCACTTAACCTTATATATTTCCCCTCTTTTAAACCATCTTTCTCCAGTTTGAGGTAACTGTGTTTCTTTAGCTACGAAACCCTCAGAAATAATCAAAGTCAAATCTCTTGTTTGTGCTACATTTTCTTTCAGGGATAACACAAATCTATGGGTTACCTTAGTGTTATGACCATCGAAGCTCCTAAAAAACTTTCCCCATCCAACCTTATCAATTAGTCGAGAAGCCCCTGGCTCACCAATCGGTTCGATCCTGCATAAGGGCGCCATTGTGACAGAACTTAGTAAACAATAAGGGTACGTGCTAATGGATATTATGCACTAATCTGTTCCTTCCTCCTGCTGTAAAACCCTAAACTCCATATCCTGCACTTCCAAAATACAAATAACTCCATTCCTAAGGTTTTGATAAACGGGCAATGGTGTGGAGAGCAAGACCATAATGATACAAACAACAAAATCATAAACCTATACATGAATCATAAATGAAATTGATATTTGAAATGATATCAACATAATGAATTGACATGATTATGTACCAAAATAGCAAATATCTGATCATGATTAACATGTCAAATCCAATCTAGAATAGTCACCATATGTGGTATTTATGATTTCGATTTGCAAAGTTATCAACATAGTTAGAGTATGATTTGAAATGTGTTTCATCGTTGTTTTGATCTTAGGTTTATGCATAATTTGATTTGCACCTTATTATATCAGTTAGGGTATGGTCCTAATGATAGTTTTGATACATAAGCATAGTTATCATAGGATATACATGTTTAATGTTTAGGCATAGTTTTAAAAAATTCCATGTTTTAATTTATAGAAAATCAATATATAAAACATGAAATAAACTGTTAATATTTTGTGACATTATAAATCAAATTAACACAACCCTAATGAAATTAAAATTCTATAATCATGAGAAAACTATTCATAGTTGAAAATCATAAATGCGAGACATATCTCAGTTGTGAAATGGTATTAATAAACTTTATAGTTAAAATTTAATGAAGAAAAACTAATGAAATTAAAATACTATAATCATGAGAAAACTAATCAACAAGTTGGAAATGAATTTATTTATTTTAGTGGATTTGCATGACATGAAAGAATGATTGAAGTATTGCAGAAATAATGCTTGAATTAGTGTTGTAATCAAATTCAATTTCTTAACAGATTACATATGTGGCTATAAAATACCAGCTTCTATCTTACTTTAGTTACAATCTAGTTTTGAAAGTGTAGCTATTTTTTCATTGCTTACAAATGATACTGTAATATGCCCCAGGTTTATGCATTACTGGCAAATGCAATGAGTATGCTTGGATTATACTAGTAAATTATATAGACAAATTGATATGCAAAGCATAATTTGGTTTGAAACATTTGGTTTGCAGGCACATATTTACTTAGCAGGCTCTGGAACATGTGGAGCTTTTCTTGATAATATTAATATCTACTCTGATGCAACTATGAAGTTTAACGATAACTCTTATCATTTGGATGCATGGTCTGTTAGCATTCTCCCTGATTGCAAAAATGCAATGTTCAATAGTGAAAAGGTACAGTTCAGACTTGCACTTAGATACAATTCATAGTTTTCGCTTAGAACTTGGAAGACACTTACAAAAATTAAGATCATGGTTTTTAATGGGTTGAGGGTTACTAGTTGAAAACAATTGAAGGATCCATCAATTATTCGAGCAATAAAAATATTATGCAAAACATGTATAATAAACATGGATTGGATCTTAATGAGAATGGAAAAATTGAATTTAGGAACACTCTACCTTGAACCTCCATGACCATATATGAATAATTATGAAATATATGTTGTTTTATGTCGTTTGGTGTAAATTTTAGTGGTTACATGCATATTTTATTTCATTTTTTGTTTTATAATCTTCAATTTACATGTCATGCAAGTTGTAACTACTTGTTTTTCTGATATGGCATACAGTCTCGACCCTTGTGGAAAATTTAATAAAAATCCGTCTATGTATCTTATCCAAGTAAAGAGAATTATCATCAAAGAAAAAAGGTTGTGTGACGATCTCTCTGATACTATCCTCATGAATTCACACATGAATGCCCATGCATCATCTAAACCTGGGTTCTACTTCTTTTATGATGACTAATATAATACTTTTGGAGATTATTTTATATTTTGTTTTCCTTGTGTGGAGAAAATACCAGTTAGCATGTTCTAGTGACACATAGAAAGTGACAACTTTTGACAGTATTGAGGTGATAAATACAGTGACTAACTTAAAATAGCAATTTTTTAATACTAAATAGAACATTTTATTTACAATCAACTATAGTTTTTGCCAAGATTCAAGGACATATTTTGAATCCAGTTCCTATGATAAGACAAATAGTTCTAAGCTTGAGTAGCTATAATGGTCTAGAAGTAGAACCATTTAGTTGTTGATGGACGCCTGTAGTAACTCGTTGATTCTTAGGACTAATAACTATATTATTGGGTAAGATCTACTTTAAATAAAACAACATTTACCTTAAAATCTGGATGATAATATGAACAAGTTACTGATTGTTCTCCAGGATTGAGGGAAGTTGTATTGTGTCAACGTAAGTATTAGAATTTGAATGACATTTAGATATTCAAGAAGATAGTTCTAATAATGTTTGCAGTAAATGGAGAATGAATATACAAACTGAACAAAACAAAACACATAGGTAACAAACAAGTATTGCTCAGGAATTTACAGTATCATTCACAATAATAATCCATTGTTACAATAGTTTACAAATAGGAAGAATTCAAATGCATTAGGGAGCAATTTGAATCTACCATGTGGATCTGACTGTATCTAACTGAATCTCTAACTCATGGTGTCTCAATCAATATTGGAGTCCAAAATCAACTCCCAGATGTCCAACCGACTCAATCAATCAGTGATAGCTAGTTAACTCAGTGCAACTGAATGTGGTAGGTGGGAAAAGGCACCTGCTCCACATGCAAGGCATGCGCTAGATAATTGATTGTGAACTAACTGAAAGTAACTGGGGGATAACTAAGACTAACTAGTACTAACTCCAACTAGCTGATGTAGGTTGGTTTCGGGACTCCGAATGGCTCCTAAAATGTATGGATTGGTCTAGGAGGCACCCAAACTAATGCATGCACATGTAGTAAGTGGCAGTTAACCTCTATCATTGTTCCCCGCACTCCAGCGACTAGTACATGTGGCCCCATTAGGTCAAGTGGACCCAATTAATTAATTAAGGTTCCTAAGTTAGGAAAAATTAATCTAATAGACATTTGACCAAGGGAGGATTAATAATCCTAACACCCCCCCCTAAATTCTAACTTGGACAACTATGGGCCCTGGTAACAAGATAATAGGTCACCCAAATATAATCTAAAGTATAGTAAAAAAAAATTCTTAATACAATCGAGGAAACAGGGGAAAACCTCATGGGAACCCCCCCCCCCCCTCAAAATAAGCAGAAATACAATTTTTGAAAAAACTTGTGAAATTTTTTGTTGCTATTTGCAGCAGTATCTTGGTTCTTCTGTGCAGGTAAACCCATGAATCCAAACAAAGTTCTTATATCTAGAGGAATATTCCTCTTTAGAAGAAGAACAATGTACTCAACTGAATCAGAAATATAAACAGTTGCACGGTGAAAACTGGACCCGTGTAGAGCAGCTGAAATCAACTGATGAGAGAGCAAAAATTCTTGAGAATTCAAACCATGTGAGGAACACCCAAGAACCTGATATATTTCATACTTGAACAGCAAACCATGAGTGGAAAAATCAGCCCCAAGTGTTAGGAGCAAGTGTCCAGGCAGGATGTAGAATGTCTTCCTCTTTACTAGTTTTGTGAGGGGATGAGCATATGACCAAAGGTAGAGAAGCCCTGGGACTGTGGAGAGTGAATGCTTGAGCTCCATAATCTGATATAGCTTCATAAATAACCAATAATTCACAAAATATGATATCATAAAACTCATAAGAGAGAACTAACATCGAATCCTCAACAACAAAATTGAAGGAGACTTGCAGTGCTTGATTTGTCACACCAAAATTGATGAAACTAGTTACAAGAAATATTGAAAGCTCTTGAATATTAAAAACCAAATCACATATTATCAGATCATAAAATAAATCATATCCAAAACTTTACTCCACCGAGATGGTATATGCACAATTTTCTCCTTCAAAATTCTGATTTTTGGTGCATGCAATCCTGTAGGAATTTACTGGAAGCTCTAGATTAATGAGAGTGAATGGACCACTCTTATAATCTGATATTATTTCTAGAATATCAATTGTATTACTTATATTCACACTAGAAACATCATTATAGATAGATAAATCAAATTCCTCTACTGTTTCTGAAAGAGTCACCGGTAAACTATGCACAAAATTTAAAGAATTACTAGAGAATTTCTGCAAAGAATAGAAGGAGTGTTTTTCTTCACAAACAGAGATTCAAATGTCTTCTTCTAGATCAGGAATGTGAGGAGGTGATATATTAGATATCTCATACACTTGTGTAGCAGCAGGAGAAGGAGTCACTTCAAGGAGACTTTCTTCCATTCAAATTGACTGTAGGGGAAAATCTGCTTCTTCTTCATCTTCAACAATTTGCTTTTTTGTAGGAGAGGGCATGAAGTCATCATGTTGGATTTTATCTGAACCTCTCTCAACATCTAGGATTTTAGATTCATCTCCCATATGACTGCTAGGTCCTCATGATAGAGGGAAGGTGATGAAGGATTCCCTAGAAGCAGCCATGTGGTTGGATGCTCCAGAATCTATCACATAAGCCTTCGACGGAGAGAGGCTTGCATGCAAGCATATCTCATCTTATTCAGTCTGCTCTTCATCATCTGACATTACTGCTCTTTGTGGAAGGGAAATATCGTTTTGTACACATATATATTTCATCTGGTCGAGGATATTCTTTGTCCACGAGTCTTCTGGATGAAAACCCCTCATATAGTAGGGACACTTTTTATTTTTCCTCTTAGAGTTGGTGGCTCCTTCGGAATTTTGTTGATTATGTTTAGGATTCGAATCGGCTGCTTTTTGCTCCTTCTTCTTTGATTTCTCCTTTGCTTGCACTTTGGAAAAGTCGGTAACTAGGATAGCTTGATCTTTGGAGGTCTTGATGACACCCATTCGAATCAACTTGTCTTGCTCCTTGATTAAGGATTCAGAAAAAGAATCTAATGAAGGAATTTTCCAATCAGGAAAGCTTTCCCGATTGGAATGACATATGGAAACAAATATAGAATACTCAGAGCCTAGTTTGTTGAGTATGGAAAGGACATTCTTCTCATCCTTCCGCTCTATTCCGCACTGTCTGCATTGAAGTACCATAGACTTGAATTTATTAAATAATTGCCCAATAGTCTCGAAACTGTTGGGATGTAAAGATACCAACTCATTCTCTAGAATGTATCGCCGAAGATCATCTTATTTTTTAAACAAGCTATCAAGCTTCTCCCAGACTTCTCTAGGAGTCCTCAAGCCTTCTAGGTGGAAGAGGATATATGTGGATATATAATTACATAAGTACCCGAATGCTTCATCACAATGGTTCATAAACTTGTTCCTTTCAATTGGCTGACGAGGTTCAGGTTCCCATCCATGTATGATCCTGTGGTAGCCATGCTTACGCAAGGCCAGTGCCTATCAATCCTCTAATCAAGATAATTGGAATTTCAGAGGATCTGTGGTTCAGGAGTTTGAGAACTCATAATTGCTCCAGCTGAAAGACTACAAATACTTCACACAAGCTACGTAGCACCAGCTGTCAATTTCACTGCAATAACACACTAAAACATATGAACTGTTAGAATCATGCTTTTCCTCTCGACATGAACATATTTTCAGGTTCCGTCACGCCCTCTCTGCTGCTCTGAATAAATCCAGAGCTAGCAAATCATCATAGGGGACTTCTGTGGAAACCCAGCTACTTCTGATGTTTGATGGGGAGAAACAAGCATGAAACCTTCATGAAAAGGCTCTGATACCATATTAGAATTTGAATTCCATTTAGACCTTCAAGCATATAGTTCTAATAATGTTTGCAGTAAATGGATAATGAAGATACAAACTAAACTAAACAAACCACATAGGAAACAGACAAGTATTGCTCAGGAATTTACAGTATCATTCACAATAATAATCTGGTGTTACAATAGTTTACAAATAGGAAGAATTCGAATGAATTAGGTAGAAATTCGAATCTACCATGTGGATCTGACTGTATCTAACTGAATCTCTAACTCATGGTGTCTCAATCAATATTAGAATCCAAAATCAACTCGTAGACGTCCAACCAACTCAATCAATCAATGATAGCTAGTTAACTCAGTGCAACTGAGTGTGGTAGGTGGGAAAAGGCACCTACTCCACATGCAACTATGCATTATCCATGCAAGGAATGCGCTCGCTAACTGATTGTGAACTAACTGAAAGTAACTGGGGGCTAACTAAGACTAACTAGTACTAACTCCAACTAATTAATGTAGGTTGGTGTCGGGATTCCCAGTGGCTCCTAAAATGTATGGATTGGTCTAGGAGGCGCCCAAACTGATGCATGGACATGCAGTAAGTGGAAGTTAACCTATCATTGTTCCCCACACTCAGTGACTCGTATATGTGGCCCCATTAGGTCAAGTGGACCCAATTGTACCAGTGGACCCAATTAATTAATTAAGGTTCCTAAGTTAGGAAAAATTAATCTAATAGACATTTGACCAAGGGAGGATTAATAATCCTAACAATAAGAGGTACTATAATGTGTAAGTTGTACTTCAAATTAGAGAGTATGTAAACATATCAGTGGAAATTTAAATTTTACTATGACATCACTTCTTTTTTCATATTAATTTCATTATCTATTTTGAAATTTTGTCCATTTAGATACAAAACTAATTCTAGGTTACCTTATCGAGTCCTTTGTGGTTTACTATACTTTGGTTTGTATCCCCTTTTGAGTGAGTACTTTTTATTCTTAAAAACAGAAATACACCATAGCAATTGTAAGATTCCTTTGCAAGCAAAAGTAAATATAAAATGGAAAACTGATCCATTTTAGTAAAATTAGGGTTTCAGTAAATAATAATATTTATGCCATAAGCATTGATTATCTCTAATTTTAATCTTAACTTATCATGCATAATGATCTCTAACTTTAATATTAATATGTCTTACATTCAGAATGATCTCTAAAAACCATTGTGAACACCCTATATAGATAGGGGGTAGTCATATTGACAAAACTAGGGAAGAAGGTAGTCATTTTGACAACTTAAACTATAAATTAGCTATATCATTTAAAGTGGTAGACAATAAGCCTTCTTCTCTCATCTACCACTTCAAATGAAATAGTTAATTTATATATTAAGTAGTCAAAATGACTACCTTATTCCATAGTTCTGTCAATATGCCTACCCCTATCTATATAAGGTGTTCGCAAAGGTTTTTAGAGATGATTATGGGTGTAAGCTCCTCTCCCCAAACATAAAGTGTTCTAGATCAATGGAAGAGCACTTGATTTACAAGCAGGAGGTTGGTGGTTCGATTCCTCCATGCCCTACTAATATTGCAATATATTTTTAATAAAATATTTTTTACGATGATTTATAAACAAGGGGGGTTTCAAACCATCTTTGTATGTTGTTACGAGGGGTTTTCAAAACTGTCCATGTAAGTTCCTATAAGGGGTTTTTAAAAATTCCTATATATTTTCCTTTGAGGGGGGTTTGACACTAGCCTTATAGGTATATAAGAAGGGGGTTATAACCGCCCCCATATATTTGTCACAGGGAGTTTAAGAGGGAAGTTCAAAACCTCCAGCGAAGGTTTGTATGAAGGGGTTTCAAACCGCCCCTGTAGATTTTTTGAGAGAGGATTTTAAGGGGGTTAATAACTGCCCTTGTAGGTTTTCGAAGACGATTTTATTAGGGGGTTTAAAATCACCCTTGTAGGTTTTTTTAGAGTCGCTTATAGGTGGGGTTTGGAACCCCCGGTAGATGTTTTGAGTGGGATTTTTATGGGGGCTCCACAACCACCTCCATAAGTTTTTAAACAAGATGTTTTAAGGGGGTTTTTAAACTACCCCCAAATGATTTCTACCAAGGATTTTTAAGGGGTGTTCAAACTACCCCCATATGTTTTCTAAAATTGTGTTTTAAGGGGGTTTTGAAACCTCCTCCATAAGTATTCTATAAGGTATTTTTAGGGAGACTTCACAACTGCCCCCATCTGTTTTCTGAGAGTGAGTTTTATGGGGGATTCCAAACTACCCCCATAGGTGTCGGAATAGGGATATTTGGGGGGGGAGCTTGGAATCGCTCCCGTATGTATCTACGGGGGGGATGGGTCCATAACCGCCCCTAAAATTCAATTTTGAGGGGGAATTTAATTTTTTCAAAAACCACCACTAAAATTCTGCACTTTTAATGTTGGTGCCATTGGGGGGGTTCTTATGATTGCCACTAAATCCAAAACTGCCCCCAAAAGTGACTTTTGGAGACTGAAGGCGATCCCCCCTAAAATTCAAATTTGTTGTACTGAACCAAGTTATTTTGGGTCATATTTTTTCAGTGACAACATTTTGGCTCCTACTAGGGGACATAAATTCCATGTGATTCTAATAAGAACCACATATTTAAGAAGATGAATGCTTTGTTTCATTGGTATATGTACTCAAACAATGGATATTAATTGCATTGATATGGTTGTAAAAAACGTGTGCTAGGTTTTCTAAAAGTATTCTTAGTGATATCTAAAGGTGGATGTCTATTGTATCTCATGATAGGAATCTCCACGTGGCTTCAAATTCTCATAATAGTTATTTTTGTGAGATATATTCGCTTGCCATTATGGTCTTAGATCACATTTTACATTATCCCTTGTGTAATAAGAATGTCGTGAACTTTTCAAATTCATATTGAGGGTTATTTCTATTGGTTGGAAATCAACTAATAATACAAGGTTGTAGTATATTATACATAGAATTTTGTTTCATGTTTAAAGTCCTCCTGGAGGTCTTTCGGTGGAACGAATAGGCCTACTAAAATGCTTAGCATGATGTTTTCCTGCCTATTTTCAATTTTAGGAAAATATGCGCTCATGACGCTTTTGGGTGAAAATTGAACTATGCACAATTGTATGATGGTATATATGACCTTTCTCGTGCTAAGAATTTTTGCACTCCTTTGCTTTATTGCAAATATTTTGCTTGCATAGTATTTTTCTCTATTTTTTTAAACATGGTAAAGTAAGAACCTAACAAGAGACCTTATAAACAAAACTTCAAGGTAAATTGAAACTAACAACTATTATACAAAATAAGGAAGTCTTAACTCCCAAAGCTAATTTGTGAAAACACACTAACTAGGTAAAATGCCATTGCTAATATAATTGGGGACAAAGTCTATTTTACTAAGCATGCCTCATGAATACATTTGATTGACATGGAAAAACATAGCTATGGATGATTATGAGACTAGGTGGAAATGAAACCCCGATGTACACCCTATGACTACAACTCCAAAAGTTTTGAAAGTATTTGAGGCCTTATTAAGTAGGATTGATTCTAACTATAATTTGACACGTTCTACATGAATTTGAGGATATGGCCAAGGAAAATTTGAAGCATCCATACTTATATGAAAGTGTAGAAACTCGGTGAATGTTACTAATTCTTAAAATCACAACAATAAAATGTTTGGTAATATTTTGTAAATATTTCTAAGGATTTTATAGAGTTTCTATAATAATACAATGTAATTTATAGAGGAAAATACTTTTATCCTATAGAATTTAAGAAAATCATTAATGGAAATTGATGATATTTTTTTGTGAAAAAAATATATGAGAAATTAGCCCATGGGTGAAATTTATCCCCCAAAATTCTCCTTGGATATGGCATAAACAACGAGGATAAAAAACCCCACTCCTTCCCAAAGCATGCCTTGTTTCTCATAAATGATGATAAGTTCCTCCTCTCCTTTATTGTCGATCCAAAAATCATAGACATCATATTGTTTTTGAATGATGGCAGCTTCTTTTTCCATTCTTGGATTCTAAGTCATATTTTGTTGGATGTCCCTCTTTTTAGCTTAAAACTTCTAAACATGCACCACACACTAGATGATAATCACATATTTTTACTTTATAAAACAACAATTTATCAACTTCAGCATGCCCTTCTTCATCATATTACATATTTTCATCAAAGGAAAACCCCACAATGCTCTTACATACTTCTTGTTTATCCCATTTTTTATTAGTATGCTTATCAATACTTGGGAGGCAAAAAGAAATAGTGTAATCATATGCAATGAAGGGCCATGCTTCTATTTCAACTTTCCCCATATATAATGCTTGGAGTGTGAAGAAGAAGACAAGTGTCATAGGAGTTACTAAACCACTAAGATGAGTTGGAGGAAGCATATGGAGGGAAATTAGACCTTAGTATGCCTCATGAATTTAATAAAATTATTTATTAAGGAATTAGAATAGATATTTATCATTTTTTAATTGGCCTATGGCATTTTGGAGAGCTTTTTCTTATCCATTGCACAGTGAGTGTTCACTCTCCCTGCTTGTGAACCAATTTCGTGGGAGTTGGATTCCTCTCCAAGTTGGTTGATGGAGAGGCCATTAAGAACTCTCATTTGAGCTGAATTAAGATGTTTTGTTTTTAGGTTTATTTTCCATACAGTTTGATATTCCATCTATCTCCCCCTTCTCTCATCCCTACTTCACCATTCCCCATACTTTCATGTGATGGAACACTTGTTGGAGTGGTGCTTGCACTTGGTTGAGTCTATTTGATGCCAAATATTGTGTATTTTATGTATGGATATTTAATATCATTTCCATGTACTATATAAATCTAAATATCAATAATCCATATGTGAAAAGCTTGCATTTCCATGCTATTAAACCACTAGTTTTCATGTATTTGGCTTCCATTTCGAAAGAGTTGTATATCAGATCTGTATGAAGGAATTTATCTATTTTTTTATGCTATTGGGGAATAAATTTGTATTTTTTATATTTTCTCTATTTATCATTCCATTTTATGAACTATTCAGTATACTTTTTAAGAGTCAAAATCGAGCTAGTAATGTCATTTTCCCTTAAGCAATTTCCCTGAAACTTGTCATATTAATGTTGCACATTATAATCCGTTTTCAGAGCTAATAACCATGATTAATGATATACCTTGATGTCTGAAATTAATTCCCACACTATTTTCTTAAATTTCGGAGGGTTGTACTTGATTTGGGAATCAAATTTGGCCTCCACCCCTCAGGGGAATTTGACCTCATTTTCCTAGAAATATTGCACTTTCTCTCATTAGCCCAAAAACAAGTTGCAGAGGTTTAAAGTCAGACCCAAAGTGTTCATAGGTCATATTGGGATGTACTAATACTCACCATACCATTTAATTTCAAATTAGGGAGCATTTGGTGTCAGTTGGAACCCCCTAGAGTCATGACTAGTTAAGCTCGAATTTGCCCAAATTGTACTTTTCTCCAAAAATTCCAAGTAGGGTTATTACAGTGGTATCATAGCATGGTATTGGAACTTATGTAAGTTCTCTATTCATGTTTCTTGATTATTATCTCCCTCCATTAGAGACTGAAACTGAATACATTGTCAGTGGAAGAGAAGAAGGTGAAGTCAATTCTGCCTTAGCATCGTTTAGGGATTAACTAGGAGTATAAATTATGGATGATAAAGAGGAATTTAATACATTCATAAAGTAATTATTTTATGATATGGGAAAACATCTCATGCAAGGTTTAAAATAGTTGGATATCCAACTTGGGGGCAAGCTGGTAGTAGGGAGTAGTAATAGTTCACATTATGAAGAGAAGAAGACCTATGGGGAAACTATTTTCTCGAAGACATGACCTCACAATCAAACCCATGACTTCAAGAACTAGACCAAACCTACAGTTCATAATTTTTAATATTCTATATAGAACCTTGAAACTCCTTATGGCATGAACGAAGCAGTAGATGATTGGTAGCAACTAAGTGAAGAATGTACAAAAATTTTACCTTTCGATCAGTTATTCAAGGTCTCTAGCAAACTTAAGTATGGAGAAAATGGAGATAGGACACATTTTATAAATCGGGAATTTAAATATACCATAGGAAAGGTAACTATTCCTTCCTTTGATGGCTCTTCCCAAATGTTTACTAGTGCTTGGATACAAAAACTAGATGTGTATTTCTAGTTGAATATTATGGTTGAAGAGGATGTGTTGAAAATGGTCATTCTACATCTTGAAGGAGAATCCAATGAATGATAGTTACATGGTCTTAATACCTTAGGACATGATCATATTTCATCCTATGAATAGTTTTCCAAAGCATTAGTGGAGAGATTAGATAGGAAATACCTTGAACTTCCTTTCAAATAATTGGCACAGTTGAAACAAACCGGGACCCCATCAAAATCTATCAGTGATGGTTTATGATATCTCTATGGGTCAGTTGGTTCTACTATACACTGAGGGGTTGGAAAAACATTTGAAAGGGCTGTTGAAATCCCATGATCCAACTACATTGAAGGATTTCATAAATTTGACAAGAGATCTACATAATGTGTTGCCAAGGACTCGATATGCCCCCTAAGCCTAATTTTCCTTCCAAATTCAAATAAGGGAGGAAACCATGGAAAAATGAATATTTTGTTAAGGAAAATAAGGGGGACCAAGAAAATAAGAACTCAAGAGGAATAAATTGTGTTTCACATGCCAGCATCCTTGGGTTCCTAGACATAGGTGTGCTAAGGGGAAGGCACACTACGTTGAAATATTCTCTGAAGATGATGAGGAGGAGTTGGAGGAAGAAGTACAACTTGTAGCCCAATAAGATGGGTATGAGACAATAGAAGAAGAGCATATTTCTCTTGATAAAGGAAAAAATTCAGTACTTTCAGGTGTACCTTGATTTCACAACCTTAGACTCAAGGGTTCCATACAAGGCCAAAAGGTTATAGTGCTAGTTGATGGAGGAGCCACTCATAACTTCATATATGCATCCTTGGTGGAAAGGAGAGATATACCTACTGAAACATTTGAAGGATTCATGATCATCATCCTAGGTAACAATTCTATGGATTGTTCCAATTGGATTCCAAAGCTTCAGGTTACTATATGAAATTACATTGCTACTAATAATTTCTATGTAGTGGATGTGGATCATACAAATGTGGTTTTGGGAGTCCAATGGTTATATTCTATATAGGATCATACAGTGAACTATCAAGTCCCTAAACTGAGGTTCAAAAATTTAGAAGGGAGATCCATCTTGTTGAAAGCAATGCACATGTACCCTCATCAATTGGTGTCATCTCATAGTATGAGGTCTATCTTGAGGCATGGGGACATTGAATGGGATTTTTTATGTTTGATAACATCTACCAAGCCTCACTTGAAGGTTTACAAACATCCAAAGGAGATAAAACAATTGTTGAGTAAGTATGAAAAGGTTTTTGGAGGCCTCCCTCTAGGAAGGGCACCTTACAAAGGGGTGGAGCATACCATTGAATTAGAGATAGGGACTCAACCTATCAAATTCATACCTATAGAAAACCTAAAAGGATTGGAGATGAGTTTGAGGAGGCCATTAAATAACTCTTCAAATTGGGTCTCATAAGACCTAGCACAAGCTATTATGCCTCTTTAGTTGTCATGGTGAAGAAAAAGGATGGAACCTTAAGGATGTGCATTGAATTTGGATAATTGAACAAGAAGATAGTGAAGAATAGATATCCCATCCCAAGGATTGATGAACTCATGGATGAGCTCCATGGATCCAATTTATTCTCAAAGATTGACCTTAGATCTGGTTATTATAAAATTTGAATGAGGGAGGAGGACATAACAAAGGTTGCTTTCAGATGTCACTATGGTCACTTGAGTTCCTTTCCATGCCATTTGGCTTGACAAATGTTCCTGCCACATTTCAATCATGCATAAAAAATATATTCCAGAAGCAACTTCGTAAGTTTGTACTATTTTTCTTTGATGATATTCTTATCTACAGTAATACATGGAAGGAACACTTGCATCATCTAGAAGTTGTCTTGAAAATTATGCATGATCAATCTTTGTTTGCTAAGCTATCAAAATGTGAGTTTGGTTTGACAAAAATTTTGTATCTTGGACAAATCATTGGTCAATATTGTGTGAAGGTGGACATGGATAAAATAAAATCCATGATTGGAGTAGTCCATTAGAGTAGTCCTAAATAAAGGAAAACAACCAATAGCTTTCGAGAGTAGGATTCTATAGCCACATGAGAAGATTTGCTCTATTTATGACAAAGAAATGTTATCCATCATGCATGATTTGATCAAGTTCAAACAATACTTGGTGGGAAACAAGTTTGTGGTCAAGACTGACCATAATATCTTAAGATACTTCCTCACTCAAAAGGATCTAAATCAAAGGAAACAAAAGTGGGTGAGTAAGATTCAATCATTTGATTTTGATATTGAATATGTAGAGGTCAAGAATAATGTGGTAGCAGATGCCTTATCTAGAAGACCCTCTATTTCTCTAATGAATGTTGTAGAAGATTGGAAAGTTATATTAGAAGTAGAATATGCCAAGGATAAGTTTGCTTGTGAAATTTTTGATGGGAATAACCATGATGATAGGTATAAGGTGTTGGAGGGAATAATATAATACAAATATAAAATCTATTTGGTCCCTGGTTCGAGCTTGAAGCAATAAGTTTTGAAGAGTGCTCATGATTCTACTTTAGCAAGCCACCCTGGTTTCTTCAAAACATATAGAATGTTGAGAGAAATATTAACTTGGAAGGGGTTGAAGAATGATGTTCTGAAATATGTGAATTAATTCCCAACATGTCAGCAAAAAAAAGTATAGCACAATCATCCATCTGGTCTCTTGCATCCCTTTCATGTACCAGAACATAAATGGGAGAGCATTTCCATGGATTTCATCACTGGTTTACCCAAAGTGCTTGGTAAGGATTGCATATTTGCAGTGGTGTATAGAATCACTAAATTTGATCATTTATTTGCTATTACACATCCTTTACTATTGCACAAGTGGATGAGCTATTCTTTAGAGAATTTTTCATATTGCATGGGATTCTCAAGAGCATTGTTAGTGATAGAGATAACATATTTTTTAGGGCATTTTGGAAAGAACTCTTCAAAATGGTGGGAATAAACTTTACTCATAGCACAAGTTATCCTCCACAAATTGATGGCCAAATAGAGAGCGTGAACCAATGGTTGGAAGGTTACTTGAGGAACTATGTTAGTGGGTAAAAAAAAGCATGGATCAAATGGTTGCATTTGGGTGAAGTTTTGCTATAATACTACTTTTAATATGTCCATTGGCATGTCTCCTTCCAAATTAATTTATGATTATGATGCAAACAATTTCATTGACCACATATTTGGTGATAGTAGAGCTCCAAAATCCAAGGATTGGATTGAATAAAGTCAAGATATTTTGAAGGTTTTGAAAGATAACTTGCAGGTTTCCCAAAACCAAAAATAATAATATGCAGATCAACATAGAGTGGAGAGACATTTCCAAGTGAATGAGTTGGTTTATTTGAGGTTTCATCCCCGCAAAAAACCTAGTTAAAAGGAAAAGGTTCAGAAAATCTCAAACTAAGGTTTTATGGTCCCTACAAAGTGGTTTGAAAGTTGTAGAAATGGCATATGAATTGGAACTTCCAAAAGGAAGTAAAATCCATAATGTATTTCATGTTTCATGTCTTAAAAAGGTGATAGGGTAGCATATTTCAGTTTTAGAAACATTACCTCCCTTGGACGATGAAGGGAAACTCATTCTCATTCTAGAAAGAATAGTGAAGACAAGGGAAAGAAAGCTAAGGAGTAGAACCATAAAGGAATACTTGGTACAATGGAAGGATTTTCCTAGTGAGGAAGCCACTTGGGAAGATGAAAATTTTTTGCCACATCTGAACTTGGCATTGCTTGAGGACAAGCAATCTTGGGTGGGGATAATTGTTATGTCCCCATCCAAATAAGACTACTTGCCAACAATGTTTCACCAACCTACTAGTTCCCTAGGTTGAGGTGGAGGCATAAATTTTGTAACAAGGGAGCTATGGGACCGAAAAGGACCTAAGTTTACCATATTCACATTAAATTTGGTCACATAAATAATAAATGTTAATAAAATAATGTGGCATTGGTTCATAGAGACAATTGGAGGCTTATGGGGTCCTTGGATGGCTAGATTCCCCCACACACTTGGCAAGGCCTTCATCCAAATTCGAATCCATGGGTAATGTAAAATTCTTGGAGGGTGATGTGGTGTCACATAGCATGTCATGAACCAATGAATTCGAATTAATATAGGAGAGTAACTCCCATGGAAGAGGAAGAGACTAAGAAGACAATGGGTGCCACTTGGAAGGACATTCCATGCACTCTATGACAACAAATGATGGAAGATTCAATGAAAAATATGAAAATTTTAGAACTGATTGCAGACATATGAAAAATATAACATGATAGGTCTAAAAATAGCCACCAAGAATTTAGGAGTTGTATGCATCCATTCAAATTGGGGAAAGACTTGGATCATGATGAAGAAGACAAGTGCCATACGAGTTACAAAACCACTAAGATGAGTTTGAGGAATCCTATGGAGGGAAATTCAACCTTATTAGGACTCATGAAGTTAATAAAAGGATTTCTTGAGGAAGGAGAATGTATTTTTATCATTTGTTAATTGGTCTTTGGCATTTTGGAGAGCTTTTTCTTGTCCATTGCACAGTGAGTGTTCACTTTCCCTGCTTGTGAACCATTTTTGAGGGACTTGGATTACTTTCCAAGTTGGTTGATGGAGAGGCCATTTATAAATATAATTGGAGATGAATTAAAATGTTTTATTTACAGTTTGAAGTTGCATACATTTCAATATTCCATCTATCTCCCCTTCTCTCATTCCTACTTCACCATTCTCCATACTTTCATGTGATTGTGCACTTGTTGGAGTGGTGCTTGCCCTTGGCTGAGTCTATTTGATACCCAAGATTGGGTATGTGATGGATGTCTCTGTAATATCATGTCCATGTACTTTGTAACTCGAAATATCAGTAATCCATATGTGAAAAGCTTGCATTTCCATGCTATTAAACCACTAGTTTTGATCAATTTGGCTTCCAATTTGGAAGAGTTGTATATAAGATCTGTATGAAGGAATTTCTCTGATGTTTTATACTATTGGGGAATAAATTTGTATATTGTATATGGTATCTATTTATCATTCCATTTTATGAACTATTCAATATACTTTTTATGAGTCAAAATCGAGCTAGTAATGTCATTTTCCCTTAACCAATTTCCCTGAAAGTTGTCATATGAATGTTGCACATTATAATTAGTTTGTAGAGATAATAACCATGATTAATGAAATCCATTTATATGTGATATTCATCCCCATAATATTTTCTTAAATTTTAGAGGGTCATACTTGAGATGGGAAGTCAATTTGGCCTCCACCCCTGGGGGAGAATTTGACCTCATTTTCCTAGAAAGTTTTCACTTTATCTTATTAGCCCCAAAACAAGTTTTAGAGGATTAAATTCAGACCCAAAGTGTTTATAGTTCATCTTGAGATGTAATAATAGTCAGCATACCATCACATTTCAATTTCAAGACCATTTGATGTTAGTTGGAACCCCCTAGATGTTGGTTGTGGAGACTGATCTTCCAGATTCAAAGATGGTATTGTTTAGTTGTGTTTGTACCCCAGTTTTAATGCACACTCATCCTATATGGGGGGTGTGAGGGTGCATGGGTTCAGGGGAGAATACCTTGAAATCAATTTTTGGTATGTTTGTTGGCCAACAGTTTGCGGACCCGTGGTATTGGGTGACCCGTAGTATTTTCCCATGGTAATTCCCCTATAAAAGGAAAGCATTGTGATACAACTATGAATTGTATTGAAGCATTGTATAACAATATCTGTGATTATGTGAGAGATACTATGAGAGTGTGAATAGGAAGTGTAGCGGGGTTGTTGCAGGTTGTATCCCTTCATTTTTGTTGGATGGTATAATAATAAAGGAATGGCAATTTATGTGTGGACATAGCCCATCTTGGGTGAACCATGTAATATATTTGTATCTCTTGTAATGTGTTTAATATTTGCATCTTGTTTAATTGTTATTGCTCTACGATCTTGTTTTTCTAACACTAGAGTCATGACTAGTTAAGCTCAAATTTGCCCAAATTGTACTTATCTCCAAAAATTCCAAGTAGGGTTATATTACATTATGGGATTGTTGGAAGCAACCATAAGCACCATGTGGACGCAAATTCGGACGGGAGCAATGGAAATCCGTCTATATCCAACTAGAACCAATAGGGTGTTAAATTTCTTTGTTAGTTATGCTATGTTTTACAAATGGTTTTATGTTTTATGCCAGTATATAAAAGCCTTCAATACTTGTCAGAGCACTTCTTTTATTAGGTAAGGAAGAAAAACTATGAAAAATACACCATCATTTTGAATTAGATGAAACAACTCTATATCTACTTTGAAATCAGATTTTGGATGTACTCCTCTAGCTGTTTGGTTCGCAACCACCACCCTTTTTTATATATAAAAACTATATGTTATTGTGAAAAAATGGAATAAGAGAGCATTGCATATTCATGAGGTTGTTCCTATGCAACATTAATCTCTTCATAATAATAATAATAATAATAATAATAATCTATTTTTAAGGTCATCGCCAAGCGAGACACCAATTTGGTGTATGAGACCCCCTTGTTTGTGGGACAAGGGACCCCCCTCTGTGTAGTGATTTAACTGCTAAAGTATACAGAAGTGTACATACACTACCCCCCTCTAGATTTGAACTTGTGATATCCTAAGAGGAAACACATGCTCTTAACCATTAGGCCCACTCATGCTCTTATACATTTGTTATTGCATAATTTTCCTTGTGCATAAATTCCTTCATCATGGATCTCAATAAGAATTGAAGCTTCAAAAAAACTAGGAAGACAAGAAGTGACACTTGGAAAATTTTGTTCCCCTTCTTAAAATATGGAATGCCTAGGTATAAACTCATATCTACTCTAGACTTTTGTCATCATCTTTTCCAAAATAGTTTTTAACTTCCATATGGAAAATTTAAAAAGTACATCCTCATGGTCTTTAAAACAATCCTCATATCCTCTTTGTTGTGATTTTTGTGCAACCATTAATTATTTTTCATATAATGTTTAATAGAGAAGCATTCTTGATAACCTATAAAACTCCTTTCCAAGGTATAGTCTTCTTTAGAAATACAAAATGCTCCAAACACATTTTGATTTTGCTTAATTTCTTTAGGCACTCTCCTAAGGAGTAGGACATATCTCTTGATCTCTTCACATTGTTGATCTATTTCAATCTCCTTGATCCCTTCTTAGAGAAAATGGATACAAGCAATGATCTCATTTCATTGTTATTCAAATAAATCAAGCCACTTGAATAAATTTTGTTTTTATCACTCATCTTCAAGAAAACCAAGTTCAATGAATACGTAGTGTCCAAAATGATAGATCAAGAAAACAAATTTCAATGGAGTTGGAAGGTGAGATAGAACTTCTTGATATCATTCGGTCCTTCTTCACCTACAAGACAATATGGTTTCTCTCTTTGTCTTTCTTCTAGGGGAGAAAAGTCTTAATTGAAAACAACGCCATTTGGGATGTTGTTCCTTGAGATGTTCCCCTGAGGGGAACTGTGTTGAGAATTCAATGGAGACGAAAAACTTCCTTATTCTAGGATGTAATTTGGGTCTTGGACCAAAATTGTAACCCTTATTTCTTGAAAATATTTTTCCTTCATGTCACCTTAAACAACTACTCTATTCTCTATTATAAATTTTCTTGCTAGATTTTGTTGAGGCTCACATACTCTATATTTATAATGAAGTTCAATAGGTAAAACCAATGTCATTATTTGTTGTATTGGTTTGAAAATATGGACTAAGAAAGAATTAAGAACAAATTGACAAAAGAGGAATAAAAAAATTACTTGGTGCCTGAAGGGGTTGGATCCATTTGTGAGGAGTGACGTGTTTTTCACTAGTGGGAAAGATTTAGTTCCCATGAGAGGTTATATTAGAGCAATGAGGTCACCTTGAGGTAGTGGGTGAACATATGGTTGCACCCAAAGATATCATATTAAATAATTTCATAATCTATGAACACATAAGTGGATCGAATCCCACCCCTTTGTCCTTCAATTTAATATTCCCAAAGTGTTTGGATCTATTGGTCAAGAGTAAGGAAGTTTTCACTAGCGGGAAATGTTTATTTCTTGTTAGGTTTGTCCCTAAAGCCATGGGGTCACCTTGAGGTAGTGGTTGAACGTGTGTTTTCACCTAGAGAGATTGCATAAAATGATCTCATGACCCATACACACATAACTGAATAAAATCCCACCCCCATGTCCTTCAAATTTTAAATCTTCAAGGTTACTGCAAGTGGTGATGAGATAGAAGTGAGATATACCCTCCTAAAGTAGGGGAACTCACAGGTTCGACACTCTTTATCCTATTGAGGTTAGTCTCGATAATCATGGCTGATAATTTACTTTGGTTACCACGCATCAATAACAGTGAAGTATTTTGGGGTTTCGTGTGCATGGTTACATGGAAAAAAAACTCTTAGAAATATTTCCCACTATACATCTTTATACCTAATGACAAGACATATACATTTTCAAGTGCATGATTCAAAAGATTGTAAATAAGACAAATATCTTTGAGGCATTTAAGAGTATGACAATATAGGAAAACCAAATATTTCATAAGGAATAATTTTTTGAAATTATGAATAAATTAATCTTTTGTTGAAAACAAATCCCATGAAAGAAATAGCCATAAATGACATCCAAGGTTGTAAATAAATAAATCGATTTCGTTCACTGTAGGGGAGAAAGGTTTGGAAACTTGAGTACATAAGTTGAAAAATATGAATTTTATTTTTAAGAGTCAAACACATAAAATCAAGGGAGAGATATCCTCAAAATATTAGAAATACAAAAATAAAGGTGCAGAGCCACTAAACATTATAAATATATATGAGGAATTTACAACAATGGTGGCAATTCTAGATATTTGAAGAAAGGGTGGAAATGTCTAGAAAGATTTTCTTTAGGAAAATAAGTCTTGTAGGTAAATGATTGATCCATTGGTTTGGTTTCCCGACTTTTGGATCTCCTTTTGCTTTGATTTTGCACTCTATCAAGGAGGTTACCCCAATAATCTAAAGCCCTTTCTTCTTTCTGAAAAAACTTCATTTTATGCAATATTTCTCCCATTTGATTCCAGAACTCTTGCAAACATTCCATCTTTTTCATAACTAATCAACCACCAAATTCTCAAATGACTGAAATGCAAATTTGTTTCATTACTAAGAAATGTTTCAATGGTTGTTTTGAGTGGTCCAAGTTTGATTTGTAACCTTTCATTCTCTTTTATAAACTCATTTTATATTTTTAAATTAGCATTTCATTTCATTTAGTGTAAATAAAGTTACATTATTAATTAATGACTCTATTTAAAATATATAGTCTTTTAATTTACATAGGCATACATACTCTATCCCCTTTAAATTTAAGCTCCAAGAAGAAAACACATGTTCTTTATAGTTAAACTCGCTCAAATTGTGTTTAATTTTAAAATATATGTTATCGATGAAATTTTTATGGAAGTTACCCTTAGTCCATG
Organism: Pseudotsuga menziesii; assembly: GCA_001517045.1. Lineage (NCBI taxonomy): Eukaryota > Viridiplantae > Streptophyta > Pinopsida > Pinales > Pinaceae > Pseudotsuga > Pseudotsuga menziesii. The sequence continues at coordinate 162,776 of LPNX010268809.1, read as the reverse complement.
ATGTATACAAATAAAAACTACTCCATACTAAAATTTGGTTAATCACTTATTCCCAACGTATCCATACCATAACACTCAATGCTCCAATGATTTTAAAGTCTAGGGTTGCATATCCTCCACCCTATGGCCCATAAAACCAACTATAGAAAATTGTATGCAGAGCATATGGTACCATTAAACATATACAAATTGAGGTAGTGTGATTAACATTAATCAATAATCTCCACCTTTGTCAATATGTCAATGAAAAAATAAGTTCCAATCCAAATTGAGAACCCTTGCATTGAGACCCTTCCACACTATCTCTCGAACTCTTTTGGTGCCAAAATTCTACTGTTAATACCAAAATAAACATAAAAATTAATGCATTGTGCAAAGGAATGGAGGAAAGATAGAAAATTTATGTATGAATTCTATGGTTTAAGGGTGATCTAATACCATGTAATTTTAGTCATAGAGTAGTCTCATGGAGAGTGACAATCTTCTCCTAGGGATTTGCAAACAACTCATTGTGATCGGCAAGCTTTGTTGTTGAAAACCAGAGGAAACCGAGACAAGAAAAACTACTATTACACTTTTCTCTAGTTGTCACTCTCTTGGTATGTGAAGATTAAAAATGCACCATCCTTATGTCCAGACTTCGATTTTTCTTATGAAAGTGCTACAAATGTTTCCCTCTTACAGAAAAAACCACAGTGAAATTATTTTTACTTGTATTCTGATTATGTTTGTGAAAATTGGATTGTTGGTTTCTCTTACCATAATATCCAATAGTATTGTTGGTATTTGCACAGAGAATAGTGAGGTGCTCTACAACCAAGTATGAGAGATGTTGTAATGGTGTAACATGTTACCAATACTAAAAATTAAAAAATTAAAAAAATTAAAAGAATGTCTGCTAATGAATAAAAAAATCAAATCCAACATAGATCCTTGTTGAACCCATATCTATGAAGTACCGAGAGGGATCAAATTTATTGAGTTGTCAATTTTTTCTTATTGTGCAAAAAGTTTAAGATAAAAAAATTTACACCTCAAGGAATTGGATCCTTCTCGATGCTTTATAGATTTGGGTTTAAGATGTGTTTATGTTAGTATTAGTCAAAACCAAGTTTTTGCATATGGAACATTGTTGGGTGACGTCCACTAACAAAATTCTTACATTGATACAATGGAAAAATTACCTTTGAACACATAAATATAATCTATGTTTAAACACAATTTTTGTGTTATCTTAACAATTAAATCCCTCTAATGAATTTCACACATACAATTCCATCGTTGAATGTAAAGTTGGAAATTCATGCATAATTATTCATTATATTCAACATGTAAACCATAATATATAATAGCATAAAATGTGTGACGAGATAAACACTAAACAATAAGATAAATGAAAATTTCTTAATTAGTAATTAGCAACAATAAGAGTAACACTTATTTTCTTTAGAATTCATCACTTGCTACAAACTAGCTTCTTGCCCAACTATAGGCACTCTATTGTAGAGGCCAGCTCCATCTTGGGGATATGACACCACAAGGACAAAAACTTATAGAACCCAAACCAAAATTCTTAGGCATTGAAGATATCATTGTAATTTCCTATAAGTGTAACAATCCATCTTTAACCAACCATTATTTCTCCATTTTGCCTTGCACAATACCAAGGAGTTCCCTTTTATGCAATTCGTTCCTTGAGGAAAATTCCTTTCCCTCTAGTGCTCTAGTGTATGTAACAAAATCTGTTTTTTTGTTACTATTGATTTCCATCAATAAAAAATTGTTGATCTTCCCGCTAGAACTCAGAGGGATTTTCAATCATGGTTTTGACACTTGCATGCCTTCATTACAGAGTAGTATAGACAAGAGAAATAAGGCATAGAGTCCTAAATTCAAGGGAAAATAGAGAAAATAAATGGTGAAGAACCTTGTATAGCTTCCCAAAGGGGTTGGATCAATTCACGAAGGGCAAGGAGTTTTTCACCAATGGGTAAGGTTCAATTCATGTGAGAATCAAGCTTGAATCCATGGGGTCACCTTAATTTAGTGGCCGAATGTGTGGTTTCACACACAGAGATTGTGTTAAATGATCTCAACTCGTGCACACATAAGTGGATCAAATCCCACCGCGTGTCCTTCAACTTTTAAATTCAAGCCTGACTTGGGAGGTTGGTATTCGAGGGTTTTTGTTTGTTAGGAGACCTAGGGTTCGAAACTCAGCAGTGATGGGAGGAGACAACCAAAAAGTATAGCCATGCTTAGGGTTGGTGTGGTCCAGGTTAGGTGCGATCCTCAATTGATTTTAATGGCTTAGATGATCATTGGTCATGGTTTCTTAGACCAAAGGCCAATCCCACAAGTTAGGGACATTCAAGAAAAAACAAAATAAAAAACTTGCATAACTGAAAACATAGCTTAAGTACTTCTAAGGAAATTAATACCATGTGCCTTCTCAAGGACTAGAATGTGTATCATTTCCTTAGTCAAATATCTTCCAAAGATGAAAATAATTCGTTAGAAATAAAGTAAAGTTGAAGAAGTAAAGATAAAGTCATGAAATAATAAAATATATTAATTCTCCTTAGCCCATTTCTTCCCCTTTCATGGTCTCCTTTCCCGTTATGCTCACTTGTAGTGTTTTAGTGTTTTTAATATTATATTCGCATTGAACCTACATACAAACCAAAATACACCACGGGAATCATTACTTGCTTGGTGAGCAATTAGTGCAACATGTCATGCTTAAAAATAATACCGCATGCCTAGGATTCTATTCAAGTTATCATTAAACACACATTATTTATCTCGCATAACCCAATGGTCAAAATTAGGGTATTACAATGTGAGGACAAAATTGGGCTATGAACTCATTCAGACAATGTAATCAAAGGGTAAGAGAATACAGGTTCCAAGGGAATCACTCTTGGAAATGATGAAGAGTTATAATTTTGAATTGAGAAGATATTGACAAAACTTTCTCAATAATTAGTGCCTTAAATCATTGTTATATGTATTGCATATCACATCCTCAATAGTTTGGATATTGAGCCTAACTAGGAATTCATATAATTTATCAAAAGCACTTCAAGTAGGAAGTAGAAGAGTCACTAAGAGAAATATGTTACACGTTGTTTTGGGAAACAAGGTGGAAAAACTCCAACTCTGGAAAATATTGAAGACGTTGTAGATCCTCAAGTATAATGCAATCACACTTAAGAAAATTTTCTTATGTTTGGAGCCTTTGAAATTGTATTTCATTTTATTTTCCTCTCATGTACAATCAATATGTGTCTACTTGATCTAGGTTTGAAGGTTATGTTTTGTCCTTGCTTGAAAGTTATTTATTCACCTAGCTAGAGACAATTTTGGTCTAATAACAATAGTTGTAGTCTATAAGAGGAAGTGTTATGGGTATAAAAGCAATTTTTTGACCTGAAAATTTAGAATTTTTTAGGGCTAGAAATGTGTTCCAGTGTATATAATTAACACAGTGATCTCTCATCCAGTGGTTAAACTTACGGTTGGGGAAGCATACACACAGAGAATACAAGTGGTACTTAGTCACATTTGTTGGACATTGTTGTAACATCTATTGGCACCCCTTTGAGTAGTAACACATTAGACAACACATGTATATTAAGGGGTAAGAAATACCAATCAAGTCATGTAAAGAAATATGGAGTTCATCCTCTAGAATATTAGACTAAGGAATGTCTTCCACGTGTGTATGAGGGACTCCATGGGTGCTAGTGTAGTCCTCATAAAAATTGTCCTCTAAAATGACCAGCAATAGTTTTTTCTCTTTACATTTAGATCTAGGGGAATATTTCCCATCACAATTGTATCCAATACCTTTGCGTTGGTGCTTTACCATTTCAAATCAGGTTGATCTGTATATTGTCATGGATATTCCACTTGAATAGTTCGTCACAATGGATCTTACAACTTAGTTCTTTTTATTAGTTTATTTGCATTAATTGCTAAATAAACTAGAAATATGGAACTATAAGAAAAATAACTAGAGTAAATAAATACACAATCCACACATTCAACACAAAAGTTACCCTGGGAAAATACACTATGGGGAAAAACCCATCGAGAAATGAAGACTATGCCATGATCTTTTATATAGAATGCAAATACAAATCAAAAGGTGCTCTCTAGGGAGTTACCTTGGACACTACGACCCATATGGACACTAAATGATCTAATATCCACTCCCTTAATGTTGCTTAGCTATGGAAAGATACAATAACATCATCAGAATGGAACCCCTTCTTCTCCTAATGACCATGTATTTAACATAGTCTGATATCCCTCTAAGGTTAACTTTAAGGTTTTTGGATTCCTCAATCCCTAATTAGGGTTAGGGTTTTGGACCTTCTAGAATGCTCTTAAATGTCCACACGTGACTAGATCTACATGTGTGAGAAAATAGAGTTTATATGGAATCCTCTTGGTACCATGGTAGTCGACCTGATATGTCAACATGAAAGAGGCATAACTTCCTCGCATGAATTCTCTTTGAGGCGATTCTTGCACCATTGGAAAGGTCTCAGAGTATTGAATAACGTCAAGGGAAATTTCACAAGAGATTAAATTTTGACCCCAAAAAACATCGGTTAATCCCTCAAATAGGAACTAGAAGGTTATGGACCCCAATTCTACAAAGTGAGACCTGCCCCTAAAATGGGTCTTGGAATCCAATTCATCCAATCTTTCCACCCAAAAAGCTCCAAAATAGATGACACATTATATATTGATCCATTTCAGATCATGGGTTATCTTTTGGATCTTTAGAGGTGGAGAGTATGAGGAAGGATTAGTGGAAGGGAAGGTAGGTGGACGAGGATGAGGAATAGATGAGGCCGTATATATTTGAGCATTCATCATCTTTTGGGATTTTCTATCTCTTTGAGTGGAATCTATCCAAGTAGCATCATGATCCATTAAGACTTGTGCATGTATCTCTTATTCCAAACCCTCAATGAAACATTCCTTCTAAAACCATTGGACATTCCTTTTGTGCATATGACTAGCTGTTTACAAGATGAGATGAAATATTCAACTATGCTAGATTCTTTTAGCTTGGTTAGATTCCCAAATAATGTGTTTATTTCAAAACATTCATAGAGATCAAACTGTGTCCAAGTAATATAACCATTGTAATCTTTCTTGCTCCATTGTTACCATTTCCAACGTTTAAGACCTAAATATAAGACACCCACTCTAAGTTTCATCATATTATTTGTGATGCCATGTAAATAAAAGTAATGTTCCATATAAGTGGCCCATCTTGTGGAGTTTGACCCATCGAATTTGGTGAGATCCACATTAGGAATTTTGTGCCACATTTGAGTCATCGGATCATGGACAAGCAAAGGTAAGTGAGGTCGATGGGGCTTGGATGAATCAACTCCTTCCCTACCACATGTGAGTCATCAGATCAAAGACAAGTGGAGTGAAGTAAGGCCATGGGGCTTGGATGAATCAACTCCTTCCTTTTGCGAAGGTTGCTATGGCTTGGATATCTTGAATATTATGAAAGAAAGAGTGTCATTAACAAGGTTATCTACTAAGAAAGCGACTCCAATTTGGTAATATTTTCACAGATGTCATCAAGATTTTTTTTAGTAGAGTAGTTACGATTTAACTTATGTTGCAACTCATCATATAGTGTTGCTAGGTGGAAATTTTTTTGTGAGATCTCATCTTCTCAAATGTTAGCCATTGAAGGAAATGGGTTCTAGACAAAANCCCCCACCTCTCTCTCTAACTAGGATTCTAGGGTCCTGACGGTAAAGGAGTGTTAGGCACTACAACTCTTTGATATACTTGCAAGGTCTAATAGTAGTACTCGACCCAGTATCTTAGGGAACTAACTAAGGAGGCTTAACCATCCCCTTATTTGTACTACCAACTACCCTGGAACTAGAGAGTAATTTTCTTGAGTATTGTGCTCAGTGTAGCCACTGTAGCAACAAGATGGTTGATTAGTTATCTAAAGCTAGTTTCGGGTTGCCTAGGAGACTTCCAACACCTAAGGGTATGTGGAAGTGAAATATTGTATACAAGTGTTGTTTGATGTGGTACTATTGGAAGGGGTACCAATAAAGGTTACAACGGTATCCAAAAATGTGACTAAGTATCAATTGTATTCTCTGCATGTATTGTTCCCCAACTGCAAGTTTATTTACTGAATAATAGATCATTGTGTTATTTATAGATACCAGAACACATCTCTAGCCTAAAAAAAGTCTAAAATTTTCAACTTAGGAAAGTGCTATGATGGAAGATGTTATGTACCTTAACAACATAATTGGATATTCAGAGAAAAAATAACAAAATAAAGTAAGATTTCAGTATGAAGAGAGTTCATAATTACCGCAACAATAGACAATTTTAGATAACAAAATATTGCATTAGTAATATATTTATTAATGAAAGCTATGTTCACTTACTAAGTCAAGGGGGAAACCTCCAAACAAATCCAAGATCCATTTACAAAATACTTCAATATACATATTGTTTCATTGCTTCTACTCCTATTTATAGTTTCTGGTGAAGTAACTTTCTAGTAAGCAGAACCTTCTAGTAAATATTCTTAGTGAAGGGACTTTCTAGTAGGTGGAACCTTCTAGTAAGTATTTTTACAAATATTTCTTTCACAATCTATCTATTTTATTATCCTTATTTAATATAGATGAAATATCTATTATGTGGGTTAGGATAGGACCATAACATGCTTTCCCCATTAAAAATAATAATTTCCTCAAGGCTAGAAATGTGGAAATTGTTGAAGTATATGAGTTGTTTCCCATGTAGCATTCTTAGGATGGGTATCTTTCCACTAGATGAATACCTCTTGGATGGTGTGATGGAGAATACAATGTTCCATTTTTTCTAAGATTGCCTTGGGATGCAACCAAATAGAACCTTCTTCATCCAATTTTAGAAGGCTAGTTTTAATAGGGAAATGTTGGCGAATCACTTTCTTCAAGTAGGAGACATGAAAGATAGGATGGATATTGGAGTGGATAGGTAGATCCAATTTGTAAGATATGGGGCCCACATGTTTAAGGATCTTATAGGGACCATAAAACTCAAGGTCAAGCTCATGGTATTGGTTTTCCTTAAGAGAGATCTTCTTAGAGGGAAGTAGGTGATGAAATACCTCCTTCCCTTCTTCAAAATGGTGTTTGGAATGATGTTGATCATCTTGTTGCTTCATCCCATTCTAAGCAAATACTAAATTATCATTGAGAGTGCAGATAATGGTGGCCCAAGATGTCAGTGTGTTGTAAACCTCCTATACCATAGATATTCCTAGTAAGTATAATATTATTGAAGGGGTATTTTTCCATAGACAATTTTAAAGGGTGTGATCATTCAAGTGGAAATATGATAAGTTGTATTATACCACCGTTTTAATAGAGGTAACCATTGATCCCATTGGGATTTCCTCTCTGAAGTAAAGCGCTAAAACATGCTTCCAAACACTTATTGACAACTTTAGTTTGACTATCCATTTGGGGGTTATAGGAAGTGGTGAGATTCGGTGGAGTTCCATAGAGCTGAGACAATTATTGCCATAAATTGGTAGTGAAGGTGGGGTCATGGTCTGTGAAAATATTTTGTGGCATACGATGGAGTTTGAAGATATTATTGATGAATACTTACACTCCCATAGATTCCTTGAAGGGGTGTTATAGACACAAGAATGAACATATTTGGAAATTTGGTCAACCATAACCATGATTAAAAAATTATTGCTAGATTTTGGTAACCCTACAATGAAATCCATAGAAATGTCAGTCCATATTGTAACTAAAATTGGCAGTGGTTGAAGTTCACTTAGATTTTCCATGTTCTGCCCTTTATGTATTTGGGAAGTGTCACATTTAACCACAAACGTGTGGATGTCCTTCTTCGTGTCATCCCAAGAAGATGATCATTTGATCCTTTCATATGCTTTATGAAATATTGAACGACCAACTATGGGAGATGAATGGAGTTTAGATAACACCTATGATTTCAATGATGATTTATTATGCAAATATAGATGTCCTTTATAATGAAGCACATCAATATTGTTCCAAGTACAAATTGGATATGCATAGGGTTCCTATAAAATTTGTTGGATCATGGTAGAAATTGTGGGACATGTCAAACATTCATTATGAACAACATTCTATTAGTCTGCAGCGATGGAGAGGAAAAATATGGAACCTTCTTCTTCAAAGTGTTCAGAGATAGCATATGCTACCCCATTATCGTTTACCCTCCGATAAATGATCTCATAGTCATATCCCAACATTTTCGTGAGCTACTTTTGTTGCTTAGGGGGGTAAGTTCTTTGTTCAAGAAAGTATTTCAGTTTGTGATGATTGTTTTGATTTAGAAATGTTTCCCAAGTAGGTATGGATTACAGATGTCCAATATAGCATGTAATATGGGCATTTACTCTTTTTCATAAGTTAATTTTCCCAAGTTCCACTCACAGAGTTGTTTGTTGGTAAAATCCAATGATCTAGGCTTCTTGTATGACAATTACTCCTAGGCCTTCTTTACCTGATGCATCACATTTGAGGACAAAGGTTGTAATGAAGTTGGGTAAATCGAGTACTAGAGTGGTACACATAGACTCCTTTAAGTCCTATAAATCCTTTTCTACTGGATCATTCCAATTGAAGAATTTTTTTATGAAAGTTGTGAGTGAGGCTACAATATTACCTTAGTTCTGAATGAACTTTTTGTAATATGTCATGAGATCCAAAAAACCTCTAAGGCTTTTAAGAGTTTTGTGGTGAGGTCAATCCTTCATTGCTGCAATTTTCTTTGGATCCACATGCACACACTATTGGTTGACAATATGGTCCAAATATTCCACTTCAAATACACCAAAGGCACATTTGTAGGACTTGATCCACATGGGCTAGATGGATTTGCCAAGTTTATTGTAAATCAAGATGTTATAAAAAAAATCAAGGACAAATTTACATAGAAAGGGTTTAAATATTGTGTTCATGAGGCTTTGAAAGGTGGAATGTGCATTGCAAAATCCAAAGGGCATCATTAAGAACTCACAACATCCTTCATGACTACAAATATCATTTTTAGGATTATTTGCTTCCTTCATGTGAATTTGATAATAGCCTTCCCAGAGATCAAGATTGGTGAAGAAGTGAACGGGCCTTGAACTCATCAAGAAGGTCAATGACTAGAATGGGAAACTTATCCTTGACTTGTTCAATACATGAAATTTAGGACACGTGCGCAAAGTTCCTTCTTTCTTGAGGACCATAATATCTTAGAAGAATAGGGACCAGTACTAGGGTGACTGACACCAGCAGATGGCAATTCATGAGTGATCTTTTTAATTTTATCTTTTTGGGTAAATGGATGGTGGTACATACATTGGGTGGGAGGCTACCGGGTATGAGTGTAATCATTCTCACCACAGGAAGGGAGAGCTTCTTTATGAGTGTTAAATATGGATTGGTGCTTGTATAAGACTAACTCCGTGTCAAAAGGAATGGGTTGAAAAGAGGTATCAAAAGATTGAATGGCATGGAATTGTGCCACAATGCCTGATGTTCCTTTTCAAGTATATTTTCCATATAATTTGAACTAATAATCTCTGTATATTCTATTGTAGTTTGTTTGAGACTATTTATGCATTGCATGTTTCAAACCCGTGTATAAAGCATTGAAATCCATGGTGATGGGCCTACTATTGGTAACCATTCAACACCCAAGGCAACCACCCATGCCCATAGAAAACATGTGAGATTTGAGGGAATAATCACTTATTTGAAGCCACACATTTTCACAATGACCCCCACATTTCATATCTCCTACATTTGAAATCATCATTTGAAGGTTTGTTACAACATGGCTTTAGTAGCGTGTTTCTTGGGAAACATGACGATGAGTAAATTTATGTGTGCTACCATTGTCAATTAAGATGATGGCCTTGTAAGGTTTGAGGTAGTGAATTAATTTGAGGGTTTGGGGGGTAGGAAAACTATTCAGGGCATGTAAAAATATATAGGGTCCCCCCTCTTGTCGATTAGGTTGGGAATATCATCCACAAGTGTATGAGGAAATTCATGGGTGGTAGCTTCAATGTCCTTTGAAATGGCCATAAAGGATTTTTGTTCCTTACATTTATGTCTTCGGGAATATTTTTAGAGAATGTTTTTCATCATAATTGTATCAAATACCTTTGAGTTGCAACTCCACCATTTTAGCACAGGTTAAATTTTGGATCTTGATAGGCTTGAGAGGACGAGGAAGAATTAATGGAAGGGAAGGAAGGTGGATGGGGATGAGGAATAAATGGGGCCTTTTTTATTTGATAATTAATCAACTATTGGGCTTCTGATCTATCTCTTTGAGTGGAATCCAACCAAGTAGTAGGACGATCCATTAATACCTATACATAGATCTCTTATTTCAAACCACTGATGAAACATTCTTTTAAAAATATATGACATGCCTTCAATGTACATGGTCAGCTACTCAAAATATGAGATGAAATATTTTGATGTTTCAGATTGTTTGAGCTTTGTTAGTTTCCTGAAATAATGAGTGTATGTTTTAAAATGTTCACAGATTGGAAACAAATTGTGTCTGCGAATTTAACCTTCGTAGGATATCTTGTCCCATTTCCACCATTGCCAATGTTTAGGATCTAAATATAAGACACCCACTCTAACTTTCATCATATCATATGTGACGCCATGATCAGAAAAGTAATGTTCCATTTGAGTGACCCGTCCTATGGGGTTTGACCCATTGAATTTGGTAATATCGACTTAACGAAGTATGTGCCACCTGTGAGTCATTAGATCATAGAAAAATATTTCAGAGTGATACCCATGGGGATTGGAATAATTAGCGCTTTCCTTGTATCCTGCAGATGATGAAGGAAAGAGTTCAATTTACTAGCCTTTAGCCAATCATAAAATGACTCCAAGTTGGTAATCTTGCCATAGATGTCAACAAGGATTTTGTTGAGTAGAAGAGTGGTTTTGATTTAACTTGTCTTACAACTCAACATATAATGTTTCTAGAAGGGAAATATTTTGGGAGAGCTCACCTCCTTGAGTGTTAGCCATCAAAGGAAATAGGTCCAAAAAAAGGGGTACTAAAGATTGGTACTAAGGTGATCAAAACAATGCAAGGATTGTGATGAAATAAGGGTATAAACATAACCTGAAATCCCTTGTCTCCCTTTGTCTCCATTTCTTTTAATACAAGGATTCTAGGGTCCTAAGGGTAAGCGAGTGTCAAATGTTATATCTCTCTCATATACTTGCAGGCTACAACAACGGTACTTGGCGCAATATTTCGACCTTGCCCTTAGTCGTACAACATGACTACCTAGATACTAAAGAGTAATCTTCCCAAGTGCTATGTTCAGTGCCACTATAGCAACAAGACTGTCATCGAATTATCTAAATCCGTGTTTCATGTTTACTAGGGGACTTTTGATAGAGAAGAGAATACGTGGAAGTAAAATTTAATATACAGGTGTTGTGTGATGTGATACTACTCAAAGGGGTACCAACATAGGTTACAACAATGAATTAAAATTGTGACTAAGTACCCATGGTATTTTCTATGTGTATGCTTCCTCAACAATAGGGTTACTCATCGAACGACAAATCACTGTGTTATTTTTACACGCCATAATACGCTTGTAGCCTAGAAATATTCTAAAATTTCCAGCTTAGGAAAGTTCTCTGATACTAGATGTTTTGTATCTTAATAGCATAATTTGAAATTCCAATCTTAAATAACAAAATAAAACAATATTTCAATATGAAAAGACATAAATACCACAACAATAGACAATTGTAGATAACAAAATATCAATATAGAAATATATTTATTAATGAAAGAAATGGTCCCTTGCCTTTTTTAGGGGGGAAACTCCAAACAAAGCCAATCTCCAATTACAAAATACTTCAAAAGACTTATTGTTTAATTGCTTCTAGTACTTCTATATATAGTTTCTAGCGAAAGAACCTTCTAGCAAACCTTTAGATTAGTGAATGAACTTCCTAGTAGGTGGAACCTTATAGTATGTCTTCTTACAAATATTTATTTCGCAGTATAGAGACTTTCTAATAGGTGGAACCTTCTGATAAGTCTTTTAACAAATATTTCTTTCACACTATATCTACTTTATTGGCCTTATTTAATATAGGTACCCTATCTATTAATGGGGTTAGAGTAGGACCCTAATAACATGGGAGGTAAATTTAATGTGAACAATCATTTTATCAAGAACACAATATACTCTTACAAAATAAGCAATGTTAACAATAAAATCACCGAACTCTAGTTGAGAATGAGAGAACATGAACACAACCCATATTTGTGTTGTCACATACATAGCATCCTCTTTCCATGATCGGATACCACCGGGTACTCAATTACACATGAATTTATTTTTTCTTGATACCAATTCTGATTTTTTCTTTCCATTGACTTATTATTCTATTAATTATTAACAATGAAAGTAAATAAATATAGTCATCATTTGAACTAAAGTACCAATTCTAAATATGCAAGCATGCATACCATGAATGCATCATTCCATTTTTATTAAATTAATACACATAGACATTTCGAAAAATATTAATTTAAACAAACACATAACATAAATATCAACCATGGATTTCATACACCATTTAAGAAACTTATCTTTAAATGTCCTCCATCTAGATACAAATGAATTACATTCCTCCTAGTCAGTATACAAGGGTAAAGTTTTCCCAATTCTTCTATGAGCATTTTCACACAACCCTCTAGTGGAAAAACCCACTCTACAATTGTCCCAATCCTCTAACACTCACCCCCCATCATCCCGCACAACAAAATGAATGGGACCCCCTTATTTACAATACAGTCCCTTTGGATGTCCCTATTCCTTTCTAGTGCTTCAACACATTTTAACTAGGGATTCTTTGTGCTTAGACTCCAAGGACCTAATTTGCAAGCCAAGGTTTGATTACAAGGGAACCATGCTCATTAGCACCAATTTCCTAGGGTAATTGGTATGAGTGGTTTTGGTAGATCTAGTTAGTATGCAATGATCCTCTGAACTCAATTCCTCGACATGTATATGCATGTTGTGAATTTGTCATGTGGACCCCACTTTCCGTCTTCTAGTCCTAGTTTAGGATAATACAAATTAATTAATCTTCTCTCATAAACATGGTTGTATGGATCTTATGATAAACTCACTATATCAGGTTTTTAAGTAGGGATAATGACTTAAATCAATAATTCACTAGGTTCATTTCCCCCTTTTCCCCCCTTTTGCTTGCCCCTCTTGTGGAATCATAGCCCCCATCTCTTCTTCATATTTTTTCATTTTCAGCCATCAAAGATTTTACATTAAATATCAAAAGTATATATGTATAGTACATTTAGTAATCTGAGAGCATTTATTATCTTCTAGCCTTGCATCATTACATAAATATTTACATCATGGAGTAAAAAAATGGGGTGTTAGATTCCCCTCCCCCTTAATTTATGCATTGTCCTTGGTGCATATCAGAACTACACACATTTACAAAACATTACATTAAATTTTTCAAAATAGTTGAAGGTATGCCTACTGCATAGCATTCTCAAGCTCCCATGTTGCTTCTTCAGTGCTATAGTGGGTCCATTGGACCTTTACCTACCCAATTTCTTTATTTCTGAGCAACATGACTTTCTTGTTTTGGATGCGTACTAGTTGCACTCTAATATCTCTTTCTAGTTCGACCTGAATCAAATCCAAATCAATAATATGGTTAGGATCAAGTATATACTTTTTCAACAATGAAACATGAAACCCATATATACTTTTATGCAAGCAGACAATGCAAGCTCATATCCAACATGCCTTGTCTTATCTAAGATAACAAATGTCTGACAATATTTAGCTGATATCTTAGGAAACATCCCTAGCTTCAGGGATCTCTTCTTTGGCATAACTTTCAAATAGACATGCTTCCCAACCTAAAATCTATGGATATTCCGCCCTTGTATGCATAACTCTTTTGCATGTCCTGTGTTGTTTTCAAATTATGCTTGGTCTTAAGCATATTCTCTTCAATTTATTTAAGCAATTCTATCCAAATTACTACTGTGTTTAGTGGAATGTCCCAACTAATTTGGGTATTGCATTTTTTTCCATACAAAGTTTCAAATTGATCCAACCAGCAACCGACAGGTTCGCCTTAGCAGCCGACAGGTTTGCCTTGACATGTTTAACTAACAAGTTCACCTTCGAAAGGTTCGACCTCGACAGGTCCACCTCGAATACAACATACCAACATGCTCTGTGACGGTTGAACTTCTAAACCGTTATAGCTTCTTGTAATTGAACGTAGAGGGTAGTCACCCAAACGTCTCAGCATCCTATATAATCATGTACAATATGTAATATAGACATCTTTCTGATCATCATTTGATTCCTCCATCTTTCATGGAGCAGAAGTAATAAATTGGTTTGAATTCTTGCATATTGTCTGTGTATATTTCTTGTCGACCTAGTGTGTTTCCTACTTTGTTGTTCCTTTTTATATGCTTCTGCCATAACAGAACTCGACTCATTCAGTCGATTGTTGTCCCCGGCATGCACCTGGGCGCGACCTGGATCATTGGTATCAGGGCAAGATATTGTTCAGAGTCTTAAGTTACATAAGCACTTCCATCGAAGTTATTTAGCTTGTTCCTGTTCAAACACGCCCACAATCCCAAGAACACAAGCAGACACTTCCTTCGACTTCAGAAAATATGGTCGAAGAAGCAAACAATAGATATGCAACTGATGAGACAGAGGAACTCATAGAAAAATCACTGGCTCGCTAGCGAACCGAAATGTTTTCCCAGTTCAGCGAAATTCTCATGAGAGTCACTTCGAACTCAAGGGAATCCTCGACACGATCTCACTCTGATAAAATCATCCCCTTCAAAGTGCAAATGAATCTGGACATACCGAACCTTGAAGGAAATATTGACACAGAATTCATCGACAATTGGGTACAACAATTAGAATCTTACTATGCGGTAAATCAACTCTCCAAAGCGGAAAAGATCACCTTTGCATCCTTGAAGATGTCAACATTCGTACACTGCTGGTGGGAGAATCTTTTGACAAAATGGAAAAAGAATAAGACCCCATAGACACATGGGTAAAATTTGTCGAATATGTCTGGAAGGAGTTTTATCCACCCAAGTACCTTGAACAGAAGTAGAAGAAGTGGTAGTAGCTAAGGCAATGGAAAGACCAGTCCATACAGAGTTACACTGACGAGTTTTATCGACTCATGGCTAGACTTGGTGTCAAAGAAGAAGAGAAATTACTTGTCCTGAAGTACGTCAGCGTTTTATCCCCATACATTCAGCAAGAGATGGAGTTTTTGACTGTCAGCACACTTGCGAATGCATTTCATTACGCTAGCAAGCTTGAAGCTAAACAAAAAGGAAAAATATGTTTCGTGAACAAGCCAACAGGTTGAACATCTGACAAGAAGTCACCAGCTGACTCTGACAAGTTCAAGAATCCTTCTCTGCAAACTCCACCAAAGCCTAATCATCAAAAGAATAACTTTTAGAAAGACAAGAGGGATCGCAGCAAATAGAACCCTATCGGGAAATGGTGTGATTATCACAGTTCATCATGGCATGATAGTCAAAATGCAAATCTTGGAAGACATTTTTGGAAAAATTGTCGACATCTGACTTGTCCGACAGAACCCTAGTAGAATCTAACCCAGATGCATCAACCCTTCTAGCTTCGACCTCGACCACTCCAACAGCCTCGACCATCATCGATGAGGAGGAACGAGAGCACCTATTCCATACACAGATATGGGTTCAGAACAATCCATTACATCTGATTATGGATAATTGTAGCCAGAAGAACTTTGTTTCTGAAGATATTGTGAATAAATTAGGTCTTGTCACCACTCCACATCCTCGACCTTACAATATCGGTTGGATGAAGGATGGGCAAGAACTAAGGATCACATGACAATGCTGACTCGCCTACTTCAGTAAGCCTTTTGAAGATGAAGTATTATGTGACGTGGAACTGCTTTCCATAGCCGACGCCCTATTTGGTAAACCATACCTATTGGATCAACATGGTACATATTAGTCATGGCCTCAGAAGGTGATTGTCAAAATCCGAAACCCATGGTATGGCATACCAGAGCGACAACCCACATCAACGGTTGCTATGATATCTTCCAAGCAAACAAAGAAGCTTATCAATCATGCTCAAAATTTCGCATTAATCATGATAAATCCTCAACATTCCAGGAATACTACAGCAACGAGTCGACTCACCGACCAGTGCAACTCCTGACAACAACAACAGATCAACATCATTCTTGAAGAATACCATAACATATTTCAAGCAGCAGACGGAGTACCTCTACACTATCAAGTAAAACACTCCATTGAACTTGATCCTAGTTCTTCATTGCCTAAGGCATTTGTTTACAGAAAATCCATTTTCTAAAATGAAGAGATTCGTAGACAAATCCAGGATTTGATCGACAAGGGTCATATACACCCCAGATCCTCTCCTTGTGGAAGTCCAGCCGTCTTAGTTCCAAAGAAAGACGGGACTTGGCGCATGTGCATCGACTATCAGGCTCTCAACAAAATTTCAGTGAAGAACAGATACCCTCTACCACAGAATGATGAACTCGTCGACAATCTGAAAGGTGCTAAGTTTTTTACGAAACTTGACCTCAAGTCAGGATACCACCATATTCCTATCAAGTCCACCGATGTATGGAAAACGACTTTCAAGACCAAGGAAGGATTGTTTGAATGGTTAGTCATGCCTTTCGGTTTAACCAATGCACCTGCAACCTTCGTGAGATATATGGATGACCTTCTATGACCTTTTATCAGTAAATGTGTCATTGTCTATCTCAACGATATCTTGATTTTCATTCGATCATGGGAAGAACATGTCAAACAACTTCCGCAAGTTTTCGACACTCTCCAGCAATATCGACTATATCTGAACATGGACAAATGCTCATTTGCGATGACCAACATCAAGTATTTGGGGTATGTAATCGACTCTGCAGGAATTCATGTCGACCCAAAAAAAGTACAGATCCTCAAAGATTGGCCCATTCCTCAAAACATTCATGAACTAAAAAGTTTTCTTGGTTTGGTGAATTTCTATCAATGATTCATACTTGGCTTCAACCACATTGCATGGCCTTTGAATTAGTTGACAAAAGGAAATATGAAAACTACCTTCAAATGGACACCGACACAACAACAAGCTTTTGAACAAATCAAAAACAAGTTTTGTACTGCATCGGTACTTGTATTACCTGATTTGCATCAGCCCTTTGAGATTGAGATGGATGCATTGGACTATGCCCTCGGCGCAGTGATCACTCAATCAGGTCACCTAGTTGCGTTTCATTCCAAGACTTTCAACGACATAGTCAGAAGGTACTCGACGTATGAAAATTAATTATACTTCATTGTGGAAGCTCTCAAGCAATGGAGACACTACATTCTTGGTAGGGACACGGTCATCCTCACTAACCATAATCCTTTGCAGTTCGCTCCGACTCAGTCGAAACTACAAACAACTCAATAACTCAAGTGGATTAATTACCTACAACAATTTCAGTTGGTAATTAAGTATCAGAAAGGAAAATCCAATGCTGCAACCGATTTTCTCAGTATACCACCCATTACTCTACTATCTACAGTGATGAGTATGTAGGGTTATGACACCACTACTTGACCGCAATTGTATTTGGTAGACTGCCATTTTTCTACAATCTATCGACAGCTTCAGACTGACAAGTTGTCGACTACCGACTACTTCTTGAAAGACACCTTGCTATACAATCTTGGACAGCTTTGTGTATCGACCGGTGAGCATCGACAGAATCTCGTTTGGGATGCGCACTACAGCAAGACCGCAGGACATTTTGGAGTCGTAAAAACACTTGTTATCCTCCAAAAATATTTCTACTGGCCTTCACTTAAATCTGACGTCAACAAGTACATTCGATCATGCGTGGTTTGTGCCATTGCTAAACCATTGAATCGACGACAAGGACTGTATGTGCCCCATCCAGTTCCTAGTCGACCATGGGAATCTATTTCTATGGACTACTTGACGGGATATCCTACTACCAAACATCAGCATGACGTGACACTAGTAGTAGTCGACAGATTTTCCAAGATGGCTATACTCATACCATGTAAGAAGACTACAACAACATAGCAGATTGCTCAACTCTTCTTTGAACATGTGTGGAAACACTACGACCTCCCAATGACCATTATTTTTGACAGAGATGCTAGATTTGTTAGCACCTTTTGGCAAACTCTCTGGCAATAGCTCGACACGAGAATTTCTTTGTCGACGGCCTTCCATCTGCAGACAGACGGACAGATGAAAGTTGTAAATTGATTAGTCATACAATTGCTTCACATGTACAACCACAAGCATCGTCGAACATGGAATGACAACCTTCGATACATACAACACAGCTGCAATCGTGCTCAACAAAGCTCCACAGGAAATAGTCCATTTGAGATCTGTTACAGATTTCAACCCTCGGCGCCTATCGACTTAATCAGTTCCTCAACACATTCGAACGAAACCGACTTCGAAGGAAGAGAAGTGGAGAAAGCATTGAAGTTCAGAGGTCAAATCTACAACATCTAGAATCAAGCACAGGAAATGTTGCAACGAACAAATGCAAAAGCTAAGGCCCAACACGACAAGCATCGTACTCCTCATTCATTCCAAATTGGGGATCAGGTCTGGTTACATCTAAAGAAGGAGCACTTCACTGGTCCATACAGAAAGATGAAACCTTTGCGATATGGTCCATATAGTATCCTTAAACAGATTGGAAAAAATGCTTTCCAGCTCGACATTCCTGCGTGCCTTGGCCTACATCTAGTTTTCAATGTAGATCTACTTCGACCATACCATGCACCACTGTTGGAACAGAACGACTTGCAGACAGCAGAACCCGAAGACATCCATCCAGATGTTCAGGAACCTCTTCTTTGTGACACCATTGTGGGACGACGCATACGCCTTACAATGACGAATTTCATTCCCTTGTTTCAATTGGCTAAAGCAGGACAGCTACCCGCGCAAGGAAAATGGTACTCTACTAATGAAGTTGCCGACATGTTTCTTCACTTGAACGAATACACAATGGAGACCATTGTTTCTTAAGGAAGGAGGAATGATCCAACCAACAGCAGACAGGTTCGCCTTGGCAGCCGACAGGTTCGCCTTCGACAGGTTTGCCTCGACATGTTCAGCCGACAAGTTCACCTTCGACAGGTTCGCCCTCGACAGGTCGGCCTCGAATACAACATACCAACATGCTCTGCGACCGTTGAACTTCTAAACCATTATAAATTCTTGTAACTGAACGTAGAGGGTAGTCACCCAAATGTCTCAACATCCTATATAAGCATGTACATTATGTAATATAGACATATTTTTTATCATCATCTGATTCCTCCATCTTTCATGGAGCAGAAGTAATAAATTGGTTTGAATTCTTTCATATTGTCTGTGTGTATATTTCTTGTCAACCTAGTGTGTTTCCTTCTTTGATGTTCATTTTTTTATGTGTCTGCCATAACAAAACTCGACTCATTCAGTCGACTGTTGTCCCCAACGTGCACCTGGGCATGACCTGGATCACAAATAGACCCATCTTCATAGAAATATGATGTCCATTATTGTATGCAAACTCTTCTAAATACAAATAATCTCTTCACTTGGATAACTGGTCCATCACTTACATTCTCAACATATCTTCAGTAACTCAATTAATTGTCGCAGTCTACACATCTATCTTTGGATGATATGTTGTACTCAAATTCAGATTTTTTCCATATCCTTTGAATATCCCTTTCTAAAAGTTTGAAGTGAACTTTGGATCTATGTTCGAAACAATTTCCTTAGGTATCCCATGAAACCTAACAATCTCTTTCATATAAAATTATGCTTTACTAGTTGTTCTATCAGTTGACTTGATTGGAATAAAGTGAGCAACTTTTGTCAACTTGATGACACCACTACCATGATTGAATCATGTTGATTGGATGTCTTGAGTAACTTAGTGATTAAATTAACCGTCACCACATCCCATTTCCACTTTGGTTTTGGCAATGGTTGTAGCAATTATGTGGGATGTCTATGCTCAAACTTTACCCTTTGACACTCCATGGAACTTGCTATATACTAAGCAATGTATTTCTTCGTTCTTAGACAAAATTATTGATTTCATACCCTTGCAATTGTCTTTTGGTATTTAGGGTGTTCTACAGATGAAACCTTATGCATCTCATTCATTACTAGTTTCCCTAATTCAACATAAGTATGATCATAAACTCTATTTGTATGCATAAGAATTATGGCATCCTCCAATTTGTAGCTTTCATATTTATGTTCTACGATTTCGTAATGCAATCCTTCTTTTAGCTGAAGATAATATTCATCTAAGATAACAACCTCAAAATTCAGTTTCTTAAATATTTGCACAAGTTAAAGGTTGTGGCAGCCATTGCATGTATTATCCTATTGAGTGCATCAACGACCTCATTCTCTTTTCCCTTAATATGTTTGATATCAAAATCAAACTCATGAATAAATTTCAACCATCTTGTTTTCCTAGAATTCAATGCCTACTTCTCAAACAAATACGTTTGCCCATTGTGATCTATTTTTAACTCAAATTTTCTACTCATGAGATTATGTCTCCACGTCTTCAATGCATGTACAATGGTAACAAGGTCTAAGTTGTGTGACATATTTATTATCATGCTCCTTCAACTTAGGTGTACTCATTATGTATGGAATTTTGGAAATTGGGGCAATTCTAGGCATCAAATCAATAGAGAAATTGATGTATGTTTTTGGTCGCAATCCTTGTATTTCTTCAAACGCGTTTATAAACTTCTGCAACACTGGGAAGTTTTTCAAGCTTGGGATTTTACACTTTCTTTGCTTTTCCACATGAGATGCATAAAACTAACATCCTTTTCTAAAGTATCTCTTCAATTTCAAAGATTAAATTTCCCTTGTGCAAATAGGCCTTGGAATGCCTTTTGTTGTCCTTTGCTCAACTTCTTCATCAAGACAAGTGAGAGTCTTGTTACGGAAATCTAAAATAACATGTGTGCATCCAACCAATCCATCCCTATAAGGACATCGTATGAACCCAACAATATTATATTCTCCAAAGTAATGTATCTATGCATATTTATTTGACATCCCTTTACTAACTCATTGATTATCCTTTGTCCTAGAAACTTTGTCACCAAGGATCCATTTTGAGATGGATTGCTTTGTTGATACGAATTTGATTGGTTCTCGGAGAAAGGAGGTTTAAAACCTTTCTTTTTCTAATATTTCTTATCTTTCTTCTTATCTCTCCAAGACTCCTGAAAAATCCACCCTTCCTTTGTTTTGATCATACATGTGCTTTGTTGTCCTGATTGTCTCTTCAAGAGTCTGGGGTTCATCAAACTAAACTCTCTCTATAGAATGAAGGCAGCCCACTTAGGAGCCTATGTATCTTTACCTTCTATTTTATGATAAATCCAACTTATCTTAGCAATTCCAAAAATGTTCTTTCATATTCTTCCATGCTCATGTTTCTTAACTTGAGTTCAAGGACTCTTCCATCTTTTTGTCATAATATTGTTCTGATAGGTACTTTTGTTGGAAGTACTTTTTGAGCTACCTACATGAAATCCTATTTTCACTTATTTGTTCACTTTAACCAATTGATCCCACCAAATAGAAGTCTTAGCTTATAAGTTATGTAATTAGAGATATTTCCTCATCCCCAATAATCGACCTTCAACATCTTCTCCTTTCTTATTCTTACTATCAAAGGTTGGTGGCTTAATAGTCCTTAGTCCTCCTTGTAGCTCATCTTCCATGTCTTCTTTAATAATGTCTAACTGGGGACATTTCTAGGTTTCTCCCGGATTCTTCAAATGAATATGATTTCCTAACTACGCGACGTAGTGCATTGTGATGTTTATAACTCCTAATAGAATTTTTACAATGCTTAGATCTTTCATGAAATGAGATTGACCCAATTTGTATTTGTCTTTGTATTAAATTCAAGCTCTGGATTAGTAGAGTGTTCAATTGATTTTACTACTCTTGATCCTTTAACATTCTTTCATTGTCATCTCTACAACCTTGCACTTCAATCCTCAAGCTTTTCATTGTTTCCAACGCTTCTTCTATGCCCATTAGATTCTGTTTTTGCATTACACACATTGATGTTTGAACCTATAAACTCTTCCTCGTGATTTTATGGAATTTCCCCTTCATCCATTTCTTCCCCATTGATGCTCTAAGATTTTTGGTCTGTGGTTATATCTAATGCAATATTGTATCTACAATGTGTTCATACAATTAAGTTTGTTACATAAACTTTATGGAGTAAGCTAGCTATGGAACAATCCTCCCTCATCGGACGGAGGAGGAGCAAAGTCAACGTTGACTTTGCTCCTCCTCCGTCCGATGGAGAATGGATTGCTCCATAGCTAGCTCACTCCAAACTTTATTTCCAAAATCCTATTAAAGATTTCATATATATTTTAGAATTATGGAAACTACTAATTTGATAATTTTGTCAAATTAAGGTTGCAAGCCCCTTTTTTCCCAGAAGGATATAAAGCATTGCTTCTTGATCTATTTGCTTTTAAATGTTATCCTATTGATAATATTTTCAATTGTTGTACCCACACTCATTTTTGGGCTCAGAGCTGGAAGTTACGACTCTTCAAAACTTGCAAATTTACCCAATTTTGCATTGTTCTTGTAGTTGCATTTGTTCTTAGGGACCAACTTTTGGGACATATAGAAGAAAATATGGCAAGATTTTTAAAAAAAAACTTTTTTATCTAAGAGATGATAGCCCATGCGATTTTAAGTACTCATCCACTTCCATATCTCTAATATGTTGCTCCATGCATTTTCTACAAAATTTGGGAATTGCCAATTTTTTAATTTTTGCATTTCTTTTAAACATTTTTTAGCAAAAACGTCCATTTCACAAACCAAGTAAAAATGGAAATACTTTCTATAAGAAAATTTATTTCATTCATTGAGAAGGTAAAATATCAAGTAAATAAGTTTTTTGGTTTTGACATCTTGGGTCACTTTTACCTTCTCCAAATTTTCCAAAATCCCCCAATAGTGGTATTTTTTTTGCATCCATGTTCCTCACCCTTTGTAATTTGGCCAAACCCCCTTTGCTTTTATGTGTGCCTTTATGTATGCCTGGTCAAGGATCACACCATAAAAATTTGAGCCCTACTGGAGCCCCTACCAATCAACTTTGCTTTTATGTGTGCCTGGTCAAGGATCGCACCATAAAAAATTGAGCCCTACTGGAGCCCCTACCAATCAATTGGCTACTAGTCTTCAAAAGTCATTATTTCACATTTTTTTGAAAAACTAAAGTTAAACATTATATAACATGGTCTTGTTATTTCACCAAAACAATTTCCATTTTTTCATCAAAGTTACATAAATATTTTTAATGAACATCATATCACATATTTCATCAAAAACAGCTTACTTTTTCTCAAAGTTGCATAATTTTTTTTAATGAACATCATATATCTCTTTCTTCGTTGAACCAATATACATATTTTCTTCAAAATTACATAAATCTCTTAATGACTCCATATTTTCTTCAAAATTACATAAATCTCTTAATGACTCCATTTACATTTTTTCTTTGAAGTTATATAAAATATTTTCCATAACTCCATTTAGTACACATGATAGTGTTATTTCATCAAAATAACAAACATTTTTTCAATATAATTATATAAATATTTTTAACGACTCAATTTAAGTTGCACTAAATTTTGAATGTATATAACATATTGGAAAAAAAGTTGAAATGAAAACTAAAATAATGGGTATAACATGATAGTGTTATTTCATCAAAATAACAAACATTTTTTCAATACAATTATATAAATATTTTTAACGACTCAATTTAAGTTGCACTAAATTTTGAATGTATATAACATATTGGAAAAAAAGTTGAAATGAAAACTAAAATAATGGATATAACATTGATCTTCAAACTTTGGAGAAAAAAAATGAAATGGAAACTAAAATATTTAATGTCAAAAGATGGGAAAAAATAATATAAAAATTTATCTTAATCTTAAATATTTTTATTCTACTCTCCAATAGGTTTAGGGTTAAATAGATTTATGCTAAAATAATTAGCATTTACTCTCGAAAAGATTTATGCTTAAATAGATTTATGCTAAAATAATTAGCATTTACTCTTCAAAAGGTTTAGGGTTAAATGGATTTATGCTAAAAATAATTAGCATTTATTATGTTGAATAACTCCTTTTCATTAAAAGACGATTGAGGACGTTGAGGCCGAGGTGACTTGTGCGCAGCATCTAGAAGAAGAGCGAGCAGATTAGCGAGGTAGGCAGAGGACCTGGCAATTCTCCAGGCAGTTTGTCGGGCTGGTCGACCTGTGGGATCTCAGCCTCCCGGAATCGATGGTTTGAAGCGGCCCCGGAAGCAGCAAGATGGTGGAGGAGGTTGGCGGATCACCGCCCAACCGATCCGAAGCTTTTGACAGACTAATCTCTAGCCATGCCAAAAGATCAGGCCCAAGAGAAATCCCAAAGTTCGTGAAAAGAATTGAAGACGTGCCGGAGGTAGCTCTCCCCCCGGAGGAAACGATCCGGGTCGCATTGTCACTGGCAGACAGAGCACTGATTGGACACTTTACAGGGCTATGTTCACAGAATTAGGGTGTTTTGATCTCAATGTCAACTCGATAATAAGTAGGGAAATCCCTCCATAATCTGGCCTATGATTAAGGATGGGAAAATTCAAACTCGTTCAGTATCTTTCTTCTGATCCTTTCATTTTAATATAACCGTTTTTGTTATAAAAAAAACTCCTTTTCATTAAATATTCAAAACTAATTATACCACTTTAAAGAAAATCTTTCTACTTTACCCATTTTTTGATTCATTATAAGCATGAAACTTGGCTAATATTCTCAACTCTTAGTGCATAATATGCCAAATTTTGGAGAAAAATGATGGCTTCAATAAGTGTAGCTCGCATTTAAAGTCTTAGTTATCTTTTTCACACTGGATGTACTGAACAATAAGTCACATCTCACAGCTGTCACTTTTGATATTTTAGTTATCTTTTCATATTGAATATACCAAAAATGATTAAGTCTGATAATGGAGAAGTTAAAGAATACGAGAATAAGAAGAGAGAGTGGGAGTAAAATCGATTAACAGAAGATTCACACATGCCACAAATGCTAAAAGATCAATTACTTTGATATCATTTGTTACTATCCATGTCCTTGACACCCTTTGTTATGAGCCTTATGGTTTTAAGCAGATTATTCAGAATTACCACAATAAATATAATCACATAATTTAATATTCAGAAATTTGATATATATAGCGAGAGAGACTTCAAAATATAGATAATTATATTATATTATTTTACCATATTTAATATTATTTCCTATTATTAATTTCTAAACATATTATGACGTCCATTACCTAAACTTCCAATTAACAATCATATACACAACATAACATTGATAATAACAAAGCCTCCTCACTCGCTGAAAACCAGCACAAAAATCTGAATTTCATTAAGCATAACTCAATACAACACTCCCTCCAGATTGTTGGAAATTGAAGTATTATGCTCCAAGGGCCTCAGCATTACATAAAAATACAATTTTGTATATATGACAACTAACATCAAAATTGGCTCGGAGGCCAAAAATATGAGCCCTCCATGAGCTTTTGGTATACAGAATCATGAATTTCTAGAATGAAAAATTTCTACAACATTCTCTCCCAATAAAAATATGTCACGGCTTCATTCTTTCCATTCCTTTGAAGATGATAAGAAAGCAGACTTCAATATGCTGGTCATAGCAATCCTGTTGGCTTAATCCTTTTGTTCGGTTGTTGTTGTGCTACCCTGGAAATTCATTGATTAAGTTAGTATGGACTTCTTACCTGGCTGACAGTGCATTCCACCACTTAGAAATTAGGTTAAGCAAGACATCCAGAATTTATAACAGTTAATTAAAATCAACTGCTAGTAATTCAAATGAAATTAACGAATACATAATACAAATCCTCGAAAAGAAATCCCAAAGGTATGGAGTATTCAGTTTGAATTGTAAATGATAAAATCAAACCACCAATCCTCAAATACTGCCTGTGCAAAATAGCCCTAAATATATTTTTATTGATTAAGCATTCCTTAAAAGACAAAACATATAAAATCACCCCTTAGTTTAACCAAACAAAAAATTGCTCACCGTGTAGTACTCAAGCGCTTTTGGGCGCACTGGTTGATCATTGGTTTGATATTCTTAAGAGCCTCTTCTGCAGCCTGGAATCAAAGCAGGGCATTATTCTCATAAAAAAAATGAAATACAGGGCCAAAACATAAACCACGCTAAGAAAACGTTCATGCTTCCTTTCAACCATAAATAACTCGAAGAAAAGTTAGACCACTTAAAGTTGAGGACACTATAATACAACCAAGCCCCAATACTGTCCACGATATAAACCCCACTCAAAAAACGTTCATGCTTTCCTTTCAAACCATAAACATGCTTCCGTTCAAACCATAAACAACTCTAAGTTAAGGACCCTATAATACAAGCAAGCCCCAATACTGTACAGTGTAAACAATATAACAGAATTGACATGTGCCACTGTATATTAATCTCTATGGACAACCAAAAGTTACAATGCAATGTTCAACATAAATATTGAAAAAAATAAAAACAAATTATATTAATGTCCACATATGACCTAATTAACTCAATGGGACCCAAACCTACAACAAGAGTCAATAGCAATGCAAGAGTTCCTAAAGCGTCTCCCGAAAAGGAGCAAGAAAAATGTGCAATAAACAAACACCTTAACTTACACACTTATAGAAGACGAACAATGAACAAAATAAAGAGAAAAGAAGAACCTATAATCGAGAAGAATTGACCATTTGATTCAGATATAGAGAGAAAATATGAAGAAAGAACAGTTCCACGAATGACAGACAATGAGGACAACTGGACCTACCCTAAAAAGTCAACTAGATTTGGAAAATGGAGAAATAAGCTATATTATTGTCACAAGTATGGAAGTAGGAATAATAAAGTATAAAATAGTTACCTGCAGCTTGGCAGCCTCCCAAGTTGGACAGATGCTTTTCCCTAGGATTTGTCCTGCTACTTCAACCTAGCACAAAAATCTTATCCTTCATTCAAGGCCTAACTTCCATATCTAATGGAAAAATAAAGATCCTGCACTTCGTATTCCAGAAAAATGCAAAACATACACTGAAAATACATAAAAGTGAAAATAACAAAATGTTTCAGAGTAGGGTCACTACTTCTGCATGTGATTCTCCAATGTTTGCAGCCCCATTTGCAGGCGGGTTTTTAAAAACAAGGCTAAACCCCTCCTTTGTGCACTGGAGACAAAGAATTACATATTAGATTTTTAACTGCAGCAGTTGTTAGAAGATTTTCAAAGAAATCACAATAACCTGGAAGCGTCTGTACTCTAAAAGAAGTAATGCACCAAGTTACAAGGATGGAAGCTCCTTCTATAAGAAACAAAAAGAACATATTAACACTGAAAAGCTATTACTCTTATGACAAGATTTTGAAGAGGATCCTCGTACCAGTTCCTTTAGTGCAACAATCGGATTATATGATCCTTTCCTGTTGTCATCTAACCTATACTGGACACTTACTGTCTGCTCTGATGTACTAGCAACTTGTATGTCACCTGGACAAGGTCTTCCAACAAGCCCTATAATGTTTTTGGTTTCTCTCAAAGATAGGTCATCTCCTCTTCCAGAAAAAGCCTCTGTATTCCTGCTAACACAAACATAATCAATGCATTTTTACTGTATTGATGTACTTGCAATAGGTATGTTACATTGGATAAACAAACAAGCCCTGTGGATATTTGCAATTCTCTTAATTGTTGTTCACCTCACCTAATATAGCTATTCCCACCTCCAGATGCTATGAAACCAGGTTGTGGGACATGGTTCCCTGTAAGAAAAAAAGATATTGTTTGTGGAGGTTAATTTCACTTGGACTACACAGAAACCAATGAAAGGATACAAACAAAAGAAGGAAAGAAGCATCTAAGATTCTGATAGAAGATGCATATAGCAAAGGAGAAACACAATTAACTGATTTCCCGTGGTAAATCCAATTCTTAAGCTTTTTAAATAAGATCGTTGATGTAAAAGAGATAGCAGATAGATTTTACATAGTAACTGAAATTCTTCAATTATTGCAATTAATCATTCTAGAAATCTTTCAGAGTGTAAATTTTAATGATGTTTCACTAAAAAGTTCAATTGGAAGCAATGTGTCTGTAATGTTCCGTTTTTTATAAAAAGGAATAACTGAGGACTAATAGCACTAGGAGCAGAAAGGTACATCAATTTAGTGTTATGAAGTCATCAGTGTAGAAAGAAGGCCATCAGAGTTCATATCCTAAAGCATGCAGAGCATGCAGGCCTTGTTTAGTCAGTATTAAAGTCAACATCAAATTGAAATTGCATGCATGCAAAAGTGAAGCTTAAACCCTAAAAGTGACATGCAAACCCTAAAAGCATATGAAGATCTATTTAAGAAGGGTTATGGGACTAAAGGATATATCTATTGTTATTGTTGATTGATTTTGGAGTTTCGAGCAGTAGCACAGCGTGCAACCGCGGCAGTTGGGGTTGGAGACGGTGTCTTCAGCGAGCGAGGGTTCGACAATGAGCTATCTGCCCTAGTCTCTTATTGGGATAGATCATCCAGGTTTATCCATTGCATCCATCATATACTACAGTATTCGGAGATCCAGCACACTCCGAAGGGTTATTACCAGATCCACGTTTGCAGCCGGAAGTAGCAAGGAAAACACAGAAGGATTCGCTGAGACCACAAAACCCAGTCTTTCCTCC
This sequence comes from Pseudotsuga menziesii, assembly GCA_001517045.1. Classification (NCBI taxonomy): domain Eukaryota; kingdom Viridiplantae; phylum Streptophyta; class Pinopsida; order Pinales; family Pinaceae; genus Pseudotsuga; species Pseudotsuga menziesii. The sequence continues at coordinate 133,687 of LPNX010268809.1, read as the reverse complement.
ACATGTCAGCTTCCTCTTTCTCAGCAGGCCTATCCTATGGTATGCAGTGATTATCAGCCATCAATTTGCTCACCTGGAGCAGCTATCATCCAAACAGATCAGTTGGGGGCGTGAGCAACAGAACTACTAATCAATTCACTAGGGCACTTAGAGGCAGCCAAACCTCTGCATGTGCCAGGCCATCTCTCCGGCATCAACAGAAGGACAAGCTCAAAAAGTTTCAGCCCGAACGGACCTCTCCTCCTACAAAAACGTCACCTTCAGTCTGGAGGGTTTTTACGGTACTGCGGGGCGATAACACCAGAGGAAAAGAGCATTATTAGACCACCCATCCAGATCATTATGCATCCAGTTATCTCTAGAGTCATTATCAACCAGACTATCAGTGGTAAGTGTTAATTTCTATCTGCAAAACCCTAACCCTAATTCAACTATATTTTAGGGCATTTTTGCATGGCGAGTTTGCCTACACAGTTATTTTGCAAATTTGTATGAGATTGAGTGTGCGAGTTAGCACTATCATAGAACATTAGAGAATATCGGTATTTGGGATATTACAGTGGTATCAAAGCATGTTCTTGGCCTATGGGCATGCAAAAGTATAAATGAATTCAGAAAACCCATACAACATTACTTATCGGAGACAAAGGTTTAGAAACAGTGATAGAGGAAAAGAGGAGTTAGAGGGCATAGAGTTGGGGGAAAGAGAGTATCAGTTCAGAAAGGGCAAAGAAACAATGGCCGATGATCATAAAACAACTTTCAATAGTCTCATATCAGCCATAAAAGAACTCACTATTGGGCAAAAAGAAATGATGAGTACCTTCAGGCAAATGACAGAGAAAAATGGGCCCACCCCACACAGTCCCTTGTTTCCCAATAGTGATCGGGTATCCGCCAGTAGTAGTGGGGAGCACTTACATACCAACATGCAGAGCAATCCCCATATATACAACAAGCCTTCCCGACCTACCATGCCTCAATTCTTAGATAGTCCAGTTGCAGTGCCTCTAGCACAAGTAGAACCAGAAGAATCCATGAGTACCTATCTAAGAGAGTATAGAGCTTTAGGAGATGACTTCCATTCAACCATGACCTTCATTGACTTCTGCCACTTTAAAAGTAAGAACAAACCTAGAGCTTACAATAGGCCATTCACCCAAAACTATGAGTTACAGCGCACCGTAAGGAAACTGACTATCCCTACCTTTGAGGGTACCTGAGGTGGCCCAGCCCAAAATTGGGTGCAGAAGTTGGATACATACTTCCAGCTCAACCCCATGATTGAGACAGATGCCATTAAATTGGCTACTTTGCATTTGGATGGAGAATCCCATGAGTGGTGGTACCACGGGTTAGTGACACTGGGTCACAATACCAACACATCGTACCTAGATTTTACACAGAGGCTCATTGAGCGGTTTGATCGGAAGGACCTTGAGGTACACTTTAGAGAGCTGGCACAACTCAAGCAGACAGGTAATGCAGATGCATTTATTTCAGAGTTTCAGAGGATAACAATACATGATGAGGATGTGCATGAGGAGATAGCATTAGAGCCATCTTGTGAGTCTAGAGTCACAAGCACATTCGCTAGTCGGATTGTGGACAAGCCGTGTGATGAGTTGGAGTTGGTACACTCTTCATCACCTACAACAGGGGCCCAGACAATTATGATAGGTGAAATACATGAGGTACAAGGCAATGAGCACAGCAGTCGAGACAGTGAGCAGTCACACGTGGAGGTTAGGGAGAGTTTATACAGTTATGAGATAGAGCTTCCAGATGATAGTCACCAAAAGAAGATTGAACGTGTTAAAGAAAGCATTCTAGCAATGAAAGAGAGGACCAAGATACTTCGGAACACCATATTACAGAGAGATGTTGAGCTTACAGCTCTTCGAGTTGTATGTGCCGAGTCAGCGATCAGGCTTTCTAGTATTGAAGAACAGCTGGATTACTTGATGGGGCAGCAGAAGAAACATACTATTGAATTTCAAAACAATCTTCTTCAAGAGTACATAGACAAGGCTTGCCGTAGCTTGAGTCTACATTTGCAGAATGGCGGATGGTTTTTACAGGTTGGCTAGGATCGAAAAATTGGGCAGCAGTATATGAGCATTCTAGTTGAAATCAGAAGGGCATAATGTCAGCTTGGTAAGATTATTCCTTGTGAGGGTGCTTATGGACGAGGTCCTTTTCGGGGGTTGGATTGGAGAGAGAATAAGAGTTGGTGTCCTATTGAGTGGGCGATTCTTGGGAAGACATTCCTAGCCAAGGGTATAGTCCCACAAGAGCCTTCGGATATTTGGGATGAAAGATGCACAAGTTCGCATTGGGATCCAGGTGGGAGACCTTATGAGGGATGGATACAGTGTTTACTGATGGCGTTACTTGGGAGTCCATAGGATGCTCCTGGTGTCGATACTACACAGGGTAGCGGTGGATGCATTTTGACCTCTGCAATTCTCAGATTGATTTGGGACCCTGTTATTATAGTGACTGGCAGTTTAGTGATTGCTAGAGGATGCTTTCAGGAGGTCTCTTGTGATGGTACCTTGTTTTCATCGTGGTTAGTCACTCTACTTACAGGAGGCTTCCATGGGACATTTTTTGATGGTACCGTGCAATGCTTTGAGCAGAGGGTGCTATAGATCTCCTAGGATAATTTGGGACCCTGGGATCATCCCCGGATTCAGTTGGTTCAGTTTGATTGATTGTGGAGTTGCGTTGGCATTGCTTGAGGACAAGCAATGTTTTTGGCGAGGGAGGAGTAAAAGAGATAGCAGATAGATTTTACATAGTAACTGAAATTCTTCAATTATTGCAATTAATCATTCTAGAAATCTTTCAGAGTGTAAATTCTAACGATGTTTCACTAAAAAATTCAATTGGAAGCAATGTGTCACTTACCAAGTTAATTCTCTTATAGATTGGATAAAGACAATACCAAGTAAATTTTATATTATGTTATAAAAGAGTTGATTCTCTTATAAAATGGATAAAAATAATCTCAAATAAAATATAACATCAAATAATATAAAATAATGATATTATAAATTATAAATAATAATCTTATAAAAATAGTCATAGAATACTTTCGCAATCCTACAATAGAATGCCCAAGGCTGCTCCATTCAAAATTGCATATAATTCCCCCAGCATCAAAGGGATGAATGTGCATGAATAAAGCTTGAATGGATGTAGCCAAAGTTTCAGAGAGGTGAATCATTAGATAAATCGACACAATTACAGTTTTGTCGACAAATGCATTCATCCCCTTGAATAAAAAAGCATAAAAAACTAAACTGTCTCCCTTAGTAAACGTAAATATCTAGCTAGTACTTCCTCTGATGGTTGAAAAGAAGAGGAATCTGGAATACCTGGAAAAGAAGAGTAATCATGAAACATGAAATCAGGCCTGATCTTGTTATTGACACGAAAGCCCTGCAGGGAGACACTAATTAAAGTTTAATAAAACTTGTCAAATAAACCAGCTATATTGTCAATTTGAGAAAATTATTCATTATCAATGGATATGCAATACTAAAGCAGTACATTGAAAACATGAATCAGCCAATTTTTTTATTACAAATCTGTAAAAATACATAAATGCTATAAACTGTATCCTGATATGTGCTTCTAATAAGAAACAAGTCTCAGAGTTCTTCTATGTACCTCTTTCTGCATCCCCCTTCTAGAGTCGCAATTATGCCTATCCATGCCATGAGGAAATTCTGGGCCACCATAAAAGGAATTCTTAGAATGTCCTGTATTGATAGTTTGAGGTTCAGGTCTAAAGGCTAGCCCTTGTGATGATTTTGTAGGTTGGGGGCATATTGTCTCTTCTGATCCTACCCATCCAAAGGGATGTTGATTAAGTTGGGGTTTCCTTTGTGGCATAAACATCAAGGATGATGGGGGATCTGCAGAGTTGGAGTTGTGTGCCCCATTGTCTTGTCCATGCTGTAAAATCAACAGTCTCCTCCTCGTATCTGGATCCAACTCACTTTCGGGGATTTCTCCTTCTTCTCTACCTGGTGAACCATCAGCACTTGCTTCTGAAGCACCAACAGTTGTAGAATGAGAAGATTCTATATGTGGAACTCCATGAGAATGTTCAGTAACCTTGTCATGTGGTTGGGTCTGGATATCAGATGGAGGGCTGACAATTGGTTGTTCTTGCTGAAGGGGAAGCATAAATGATTTTGGATCTTGAGTGTCCACACTACAGGCAGCGCTAGATTTTGGAAGTATATTTTCATCCTGAAGCAACAATCAAAATTGTAAACAAGAGATTGATTTGCATAGTGGGCCCTAATGTACTTAAAACAGTAAACCAAGATAACAATGGGCAATCTGCTAGAACTAACAAATTGTTCTTAATGCTTGAAACTAATGACCAGTTATAAAATCTCATGCATGAATTACATTCTAGAACTAATCATTCTCAATTAGCAAGCTATTATTCATTATATAACCAACCCAGCATTGAGCTATAAAAAGGATAGAAATTACTTGTTTCAACCCTTTTTCAGATTCATAATAAATCATGGCATCTGGCACAGGCAAGTCAGTATTGCCATTTGCTATAGCTGCTTCATCCTGTACACCCCCCACAGAAGACAAAGAACAGGATCATGTCAGTTAGACTAGAATGTTGAAGCAGTCATGGGAGACACACAAGGAATATAATTCAACAGCAGAACATGAAAAATAGCATGACAAAGAGAAGCTAGAGAGTTTTCACCTCTCTCGCCAAGTAGTTGCTGACATCGGGTGCAGATGGAAGATCTGCCACATCAGTTTCATATAAGATTCTGGCCATTGTTTGAGAAAGACCCTCATCAAAATCTCTGTAATAACAAGCATCCAACAAAATTAAATCATATGTAGCTCCTGACAACAGAAAGGGTATTTCCATTAATCAAGTAGAACATCAATGAATTTCTTTCTTGTTGGTGCACGTAATTTTTTTATAAATGTGTAATCAATACTAGACCTTTATCATCCAAAATTGAAAAGAATCCAAAAACATATTACTCACTTAAAAAATCCACCTCTGACATTACAAGCTACATTTCTTGCAATACACAATATTGGTACAGGTTGACCTTTCTGCAGAGCACAAAACTAAGAAATTAGTAGAGATATAAAGTTGGACTCCTAGAAGATATGACTATCTCTCATAATACTAATGGATCAAAACAGTAGGAATGAACGGTACCTCTTCCAATGGAGCATAGTATGGTGCAAAAGCTGGAACAACATGAACACGAGATTGATCTTTGTCCTCCCAAACCTTCAATCGGTCATCAATTACCATTGCAATCTTGGGGTGGCAAATACCACTACGAAAGACATTAAGTAAAGACTTTCTGAGGCCTATTTCAGATGAACAGATTTAAAAAACAATCAAAGATCCAACAGTCAGGGTGATACATTTAATAGAAATCTGAAAATTTGGTATGCCTTTGACATCACAGAATCAATAAAAGCATGACCAATTAAATGAAAACGCTAATTTCAAAAACAACAATCAAATTTTCAGATTTCTATTTCAGATGAACAGATTTAAAAAACAATCAAAGATCCAACAGTCAGGGTGATACATTTAATAGAAATCTGAAAATTTGGTATGCCTTTGACATCACAGAATCAATAAAAGCATGACCAATTAAATGAAAACACTAATTTCAAAAAACACTAAATAATGCGTATATGAACCACTCATAAATATGAAGATATATTAACCAATATAGTGCTTGCTTTTGGCTAGCAATATTACCTGGCTTTACACAGACAACACGATCAAGGAGTTCGCTATGACTGATTAGGCTTCCCTCAGGATCAAGAAGCCTCCACATCTCCAAAGCATAATCTCTTTCTGACATAGTGCAAATATAAACCTCAAAGCGTTTGCGTCCTTTAGCAATAAGGTAATTTTTCAAATCTTCCCAAGCAGGGCGCAGTCTAACAAGGACACTAGTATCTCGAATCTGAAATTGAAAGTGAAAGGTTAATGCTAATATTAAATTAACCATGGCAATAAGTATTATAATTTTAATGCATAATAGAATGCACACTCTAAGTTCAAATAAGAGAATAAAAGTGAAAACTGTTAAATCAAAGATTTTATATATATCCCATGTAAATGATAGGCGTTTCAGAAGGAATTGTGAAAACAAAGCAAACACAGACAGATTCAAAACACATTAGTAGAAGTACATGTACCCTAAATACAGCCAGCTTCAAAAATCCCTTTTGCCAGCAATAGGTAATGGAGAGGAAAATAGGATCCAAAATCCAAAACATACAAAAAGTAAAATGTTTATCTTTCTTAAAGATGATAGAGAGGAGAGAACAAAATATATGAAAAACTGAATGATAAGACTTACAAGCCTTTAGCAGTTCCGAATGGCAATTTGATCTAATTACAGTGACTTGCATACTAACATAGCATTATATGGGGAAAACAACAATAATATTAGAAATATTCCTCCCCCTAACTAGAATCATCATGACTTGAATTTCACAAATATTGAAGCAGAAAACATATTCCCATTCAATCACAACACCACCATCATGAAACCCATCAACAGTGTTTTGCCAGTAAACTAGTCTGCTTACTTTTGGATTGATGCGTGTCAAAATAGTATCTCGGTCATGCCATCTTATAACTGGACGCATAACAGGTACATGGCTATCAGATGGAGGACGGACAACCTCTAATTGAGACTTCATCAACTTTCCGTTGTTGCAAACTTGGTCACTCTCAATGTACTGCTTTAAAATTGCTCTATCTTCCTGATATCTTTTTATCTCCGCTGACAATCCAGAAACTCGTTGGGGATCAACCTCTTCTAACATCTTACGTCTAAGAATTTCAATGCGGTCTTCAAAAGAACGCATCGTATTAGCAACAACAAGTGTTTCATCCAAATCAAAAACAATTGCTAAGCATCTAAGGTTTAACATTCCAAGACAAGAACCATACAGTCCAGAAACAACATTGAAACCCCAAAAACATGGCAGCTGATTCTGTCTATCTCCAGACGACATTGGTACTAAATGCAGCTCATTCCCTCCAACCAGCACCACAGCAGTCTGCATACACAAAAGAAATGCCACAATATATATTATCAGCATTGAAAACTTGATTCTGAAAAAGTTAAACCAAAAATATTCTCCTCAAATTAACAGTGTGATGTGAAGAAGCAACCCTAATACTCATGTTCAATAGTCACCACAACATTATGTAGCATTCTTCACTTTAGCATGCTTCAGCCTCATTTATCACAATATGAATGTTTATTGAGATGAACAACATACCAGGCAATCGAGACCATTAAGTTTTGAAGTAACCCCACATTACAAAGGTTTAAAGTTTAAACCAACTTACTACACACTATTCATTGCCTTCGAAAACTATACTTAACATATAAAAGAGTCCTGTCAACAAAAACACTGAACTGATACTTTGATCACACTGAACATGAAGAACATACCAGGGGAAAAAAACTAATATTGTCTTAAGCAATCCTACATTACAAAGGTTTGAGCAACCCTACATTACAAAAGAATGTTTGACAGATAAAAGAGTCCTATCCGCAAGAACACTGAACTGATACTTTAATCATATTCTAAATGCAATTATCAAACTGAACATGAATGGCATATCATGGAATAGACACCTTTCAGCTTTGAAGTAACTATACATTATGATGGTTTAAACCACCTTTACTACACATTATTCATTGTCATTGAAAACTATGCTTGACATATATAAGTGTCCTACCCACAAGAACACTGGACTGATACTTCGATCATACTTCAAATGCAATGATCCCACTGAACATAAACAAGATAACAGGGAAGGAACACCATCAAGCTTTGAAGCAAGCCTACATTAGAAAGGTAATTCATTGCCTTAATCATACTGAACATGAACAACATACCAGGGAATCAACAACACTAAGTATTGAAGGAACCCTATAAGAGTCCTATCCACAAGAACACAGAACTGATAATCTGATCATACTGAGCATGAACAACATGCAAGGGAAGCCATTAAGCTTTGAAGCAATCCTACATTACAAAGGTTTAAGCCACCTCACTACATACTATTTATTGCTTTTGAGCTTTGAATCAAGGCTACATTAGAAAGGCTATTCATTGCCTTAATCATACTAAACATGAACAACATACCAGGGAATCAACAACACTAAGTTTTGAAGCAACCCTATAAGAGTCCTATCTACAAGAACAGAGAACTAATAGTTTGAACATACTGAGCATGAACAATATAACAGGGAAGCCAGTAAGCTTTGAAGCGATCCTACATTAAAAAGGTTTAAGCCACCTCACTACATACTATTTATTGTCTTTGGAAACTATGTTTGACATATAAAATAGTCCTACCCACAAGAAAACTGAAGTGATACTTTGATCATATTCCAAATGCTAATGATCATACTGAACATGAATATATCAGGGAATGAACACTATTAAGCTTTGAAGCAACCTTAAATTACAAAGCTTTAGGCCACCTTAATACACACTGTTCATAGACTTTGCAAACTATGTATGACATGTAAAATAAGTCCTACCCACAAGAACACTGAACTGACACTTTGATCATACAACAAATACAAATGACCTCTTATGTAGCTTAACTCTAATTAAAACATGGTAATCCATGTGAAACATGTTTCCAAAAGAAATATAATCCCACGCAAAAATATGTTGCCAGATGAGCGTCAAATAGAGACAGGTACCTTTGCTTCTTGCACGCATTCATTATAGAGAGAATTTATATTTGTCTGATCAGGTTGGGACTGCTGTTCCTTCGGCTTCATTTTGAAACAAACCCCACTTGATGCAATGGAATGGAGCACAACCAAAGGTAGACACCTTTTGCTCGGGCTCGAAAAATGGGAGATCCGAATCTCGTTCTTAATTATGTTCATCAACTCGGTATCTTCATTTTGAGGGTATATGGACATTTCTCCCATGTAAGTATCTCCATTGTAAAGGATAGAGCTAAACTCTTCACCACCCATTTTCACTGGTAACCTGGCAACTCCTTACTTTTGTAAGAACTTTTTAAGTCTGTTACAGATCCAGGAGGGCAATGTAAATTCTCTCTTATTGCTGTCTATCAGCATCCACTCTTCCTTCCTACACACGAATTGACTAGATGTGAGAATGAAATTGCGCTTAATAAAATTTCATTTAAACTGTGAATTGTTCTCGTCAGGGGTCCCTTTATCAATACTGCCTCAGAGTTACTATCCAAGTGAACAAGTATCCTTAAAATGATGGAACCTTTTGGCTCTGAATGACCATAATTGTAAAAAGGTACCTGCCTATTCCAGTGCCGTGATCCACAAATGCAAAACTTTCGCTTGTGAATCCAAACAACAGGGCAATTTATACTCTTGACACTTATCTATTCACTGCCCTGAATTATTGATCTAAACAGGTGCTATGTCAGTGACTGGTCTGATTCTACACCAAAACAATACTCTAATTCTAGACAAGGAAATAGCATTTCCCCCCAGTTTCAAGATGATTGACACGTTAAAACATAAAGCCTTTTTTCACAAGGCCTTCAAGTTTCAAGTACCCATTAGTTTGTTCTGCAGCTTCGGTTGCCCTTGATTAATTCAAAAATTAAAATTAGCTGCGTTCGCCTGTTTATCCCAATGGTCTTTCCACTTGGTTTCCACCTCGTAGGGTTTCAAGGTTAATGGCAAATTTTGCGAGAAAGATCGGGAATGGATGACCTGGGCTCAAACCCAAAGTAAACCGTACAATTTCTGATTCGAAACCCTAAAGGCATTAAAGGTCTATGCCAAGAAAACTCGCAACAACCAACTCCCACTAAAATACCCCAAAATGTGTACACTGCAAATTCATTTTTTACAGTGCCAAAGGCTAAGATGATTTATACGAATCAATGATTCTCAGTCTGTCTGAAGGTCATGAGAGACCCTAACAACCATCTAAAGGATTTTTCTGGCACAGCAGAATTTACACAATGTATATATTAAGGACGCCGCAAACACTAGGTTTCATGTCCATTTGCCATGAACAAACCCAAACCCAATATTTATAGAAAAATACGAGGGATTTTGGGCAATCAATGGACGACGTGGGAAAATAACTTACCAACTGTTCCAGCCCTAAGATTAGCCCTTTGGGGATCTAAGCTTCCCCTACACAATCGTTAGGGTACAATAAATCTCTTGAAACAAATCTCTTGGTACAATACATCTCAAAAAAACAAATCTGTGGGTGCAATACATGTGATCATGGTACAAACCTTTGTTGTGTGACTCATGTCGATGGGTCGGCATGCGCTTAGAGCCAACGAGAGAAAGAAAGTGACACGTGTTGGAACTTAAGGAGTGTTTACACACAAGTTTAGTGGCACATACAAGTGGTTTAAAAGTGACACTTGCTCGAACTAAAAATGTTTTACACTTAATATTTCGATCCCTTAAATAAGTTTAGTTGAACATAAAACTTGTGTTTAGGAAAAGTGTGGTTTTGGGTGGGGATCCATTGACCATTGACAAGAAATGTAATGTTTTATTCAATAATAAGTTTTTAGGTATATTTTATATTCAATATTTGAAAATTCTAAAGAAATGTAGTAGTATATAAAATTTGCATTAAAAATATGGTTTGTTGGGAAATTATTAATGAGAGAAATATAATATTTTATTCATTAGGGAAATTAGAGCTAAGGAATATAATAATTTATTTATTATTAACGAAAATTCAGTCAACAATAATAACTAGAAATATAATATTTTATTTATTAACATATCTTGTTTTATGTATTTAAATAAGCTTAAAGGTAGAACTTATTTTTATAATATAATATGGAAGTTAACAATAACAAGAAGGAATATAATATTTTATTTACTTACTTAATATGTGTTATGATAGTTAGTAGGTGAAAACAAAAATTAAAAATAGCTTTCTCAACTAATATACACAAATCTATCCATACATGATTTTGTCTAAAACATAATGTTTAAGTGAAATTGTTATATCCTTAAATAACACTTAAGTAAAATTGTTTTATGCATCGATTTTTTTATTTTTTTTTGGCCTCTTTTTACGAACAGGCTGGCGATCTGCACGAGCTGAGCCCAGCGATCTGAGCGTTCTGCTCGAGCTTCACCTGGAGCGACCTGCACGAGGAGGAGATCTGCTCGTTGTCAGAGGAGCTGGGCTTGATCCGAGCCTGATTTGGATCGTGATCTGCCAAGGGTGGCGTTGAGATTGCTGCCTGAGGCCATCCTGGCAAAGCTGGAGGGCAAAGATGGGCTCTCCGATCCCTGAGGATCGAGATCCGTCCCAGGCTCCTCACCTAGATGAATTTGATCGCCTAATCTCATCTTACACCAAGAGATCCGGCAATTCCGAACTCCCGAAATTTGTCAAAAGGCTTGAAGATGTGCCGGAGGTTGCCCTCCCTCCGGAGGAAACCATCCGGGTAGCTCTTTCCCTTGCAGATCGAGCCCTGATTGGTCAATTTACGGGGCTCTGGCCTTCGCCCAAATCAACGGACAGCTGGGTTCAGAGAAACTGGAGACCCCTAATCTCCAACAATGTTGCTTCCTACTCCGTCGGGCGAGGTTTTTTCCTCTTCGACTTCGAATCCAAGGATGATAAAGAGCTGATCTTTCGAAATGGGCCCTACTTCATGGGGCCGCAAGGTCTTTACCTCAACAGGTGGACGCCGGACTTCGATCCTGAGGCTGACACGCCAAGAGCAGTGCCAGTTTGGGTCAGGCTGCCCAATCTCCCAATGCATTGCTGGAACCCTAAATCCCTCCAGGCCATAGGGACTGCGCTGGGGAATTACATAGATGTAGCGAGCCCGAAAGATCAATACGCTTGTGCTCGAATCTGCATTGAGGTCGATCTAGAAGCTGGTCTCCCGGAAGCTATCAAGTTAACCGTGGGAAGCTGGTCCCATTTCCAAAAACTTGATTATGAACAATTGCCCTTCAAGTGCAGAGGATGCCATGAGTATGGGCATTTTATTCGCAACTGCCCAAAAAAAACTGAGAACCAGCAGGACAAGGCAGAGGGATGGCAAAAGGTGTCAAGATCTAAATCCAAACATCAGTCCGGGAAGGGGGCTAAAAAAGGTGAAGGGACCAGTGATACAAGGGCCACTAATCTTGAAGGCTCAGTGGAAGCAACCAAGACTAAAGCAACGCCGGAAATAAGGGAAGACCTAACTGAAACTGGTGAGAAATCCAGCAATGAAGGGAACAAAGAATCTGAAGCAGAAATATCAGAGCAACATATGAAGGATCCAGAGGAAGAAAAAGGCCCGGTCACTGTAGGGGAAACCTTGGGGAACTTAGAAGAAGACACTGGATCAGAGGAAGAGGAAGAGGAGGAGGGGGAGATCGAAATAACCACTCCGAGAAGGCCTAAAACAAGGGGAAGAAAATCCAGGAAAGAAATAAGAGAGCAGGCCTCTTACAAGGATAAGCTGCAAGGATCTCAGCTAACTTTGGAAAAGCTCCTGAACTCTGCTAGGAACACCCGACAGCAAGGGCATGCCCAGAAAGGGATGCCTAAGCTCCCCAAAAGTAAGTAATGCGGGTCCTCTCCTGGAACTGTAGAGGTCTGGGAACTAAAATCAAAGAAGAAGCAATGTTAGATCTATCTTCTTTACGTAAGCCGGACATCTTCCTGATCCAGGAGACGAAGATGGAGGAAGCCGCCTTCCTCCAAGTCAGTCAAAAATTTTGGAAAGGCAAAGGAAAAGCTGCAATAAGCTCAAGAGGGGCTTCTGGCGGCATCGGAACCCTTTGGAATGACAAAGAATTTGATACGGTTGGTGTCAAGAACAGCAGCCATTGGATCCTTACCCAGCTTAGGCAGAAAGCCTCAAACTCTCTGGTAAGTATCTTCAACATCTATGCTCCCAATTCTGCAGCAGAGAAACACTCCTGTTGGGACCTCTTGCGTGAGGAGAAGAGTAATCTGCAAGGCAACATAATAATTGCAGGCGATCTTAATGTCACTTTAAGTCCTGAGGAAAAGAGAGGAGGGTCCTTGGTCAGGGACCCCATCAGGGAGACGGTTGATGAAATCATCTTAGATTGGGATCTCATGGACGTTAAACCTGCGGCTGGAAAGTATACCTGGAACAATAAAAGAGTAGGGCCTGGACATATTGCCGCAAGACTCGACAGATTTCTAGTTTAGGACTCCTTCCTCCTGCTGGGGATGAATATTTCCTCCACAATTCTGCCCTTTGGAGTCTCAGATCATAGGCCCATTCTCCTTGAGATGGCTGTTATCAAGAATTGGGGCCCAATTCCTTTCAAGTTTAATCCACTCTGGGCAAAGCACTCTGACTTCCTCCAAATTGTAACCAATTCGTGGTCCCCACCGGTCAATGGCTCTGCCTTCTACGTATGGGAGGAAAAATTAAAAAGATTGAAAATCTGCCTTAAGCGCTGGGCCAAAACTATACCCTCTCCTTCAGACCAGAAAACTCAAGCAGAGAAGGAACTTGAGGCCCACCAGGCTGCGCTAGAGGCCAAGGACGTGACTGCTAAAGATCTCATTGATGAAGCCGTTCTACATGCTAATCTTCACCAAGCCTGCAAAATCGAGTCTGACTGGTGGAAGATTAAGGCCAGATGTGATTGGCTGGTTGATGGGGACAAAAACACTAGATATTTTCACAAGCAGGCCGCTGCCAGAGTCAATTTCAATCATGTGAAAGGGATCCATGCCCAAGATCGTGTTATAACCAGCCAGGATGAAATTAAAACTGAAGCTTCCAGATATTTCAGTGAACTCTACACGGCCCAGCCTGCTAAGGAGGACGCTGAAATCCTGAACCTAATACCCAGCTCCATTAAAACCAGCGATAATGATTCACTTACCCAGGCTATTTCGATGGAGGAGATTAAGAGAGCTATTGATGGAATGAAGGATGACAGGGCTCCGAGGCCGGATGGTTTTAACGCCACATTTGTTAAACTGTGCTGGAACATCATCAAGAAAGACTTAATTAAAATGGTCCGGAAGTCCCAGAGATGCAATAAAATTGGCGGAAGCACCAATTCGGCATTTCTGGCCTTAATTCCCAAAGAGAAGGAGGCCAAAAACTTTGACAGGTTCAGGCCTATTTCTTTGTGCAATATAGGCTACAAAATCATCACTAAGGTCATGGCAAGCAGACTCAAGTATATACTTTCGAGACTGATCCTGGAGAATCAAGGAGGATTTGTAAAAGGCAGGAAGATTTGGGAAAACATCATTTTAGTTTAGGAGGCTATACACTCCAGCCTGAAGAACGGTGACAAGGGAATGGTGGTCAAAGTCGATCTGGCCAATGCCTTTGACAGGGTCAGCCATCTATTTCTTTTCCAGGTGATGCAGAAATTTGGTTTCGCCCCTGCCTTTATTTCTTGGGTCCGGGCTTGTATTAGCAACCCGTGGATTGCCCCACTTGTCAATGGCAGAGTTGGGCCCTTCTTCCAAGCCTCGAGAGGCCTGAGGCAAGGATGCCCGCTCTCCCCGCTCCTTTATGCCATCCAAGCCTCTGTTCTTAGCTTTCGGCTAGAGACTGCCAGGCTTGACCAGGATCTCCCCGGAATCCAAATAGCTAGAGGTATCAAAGAAATTAATCACGCGCAATTTGCGGATGACACGATCTTACTAGGTGGTGCTAGTAACATTATTGGCAGACGATTCAAGACTGAGCTGAGCCGTTACTGCCTTGCCTCTGGAGGCCAAGTTAACCTCAGGAAAAGCCAGATCTATGGCTGGAACATCAATCCGAGGGAAATGTCAGATATCTCCCGGAGCCTCAACATTGGCGGAGGCACTGACTGGGAATCCTTCAACTATCTGGGGGTCCCCATATTCAAAATCAAGGCCAAGAGCTCGGCCTGGAACCCGGTGGTGGAGAAAATTAAAAGCAAAATCCAAGGCTGGGGATCAACCTGGTTAAACTTGGCTGGGAAAGTTGTCTTAATCAAGGCTGTCTTGAACAGCTACTTGATCTATCAAAGCTCTCTTCTTCTTGCCCCAGCCAAAACCATCAATCAAATTGAAGGACTGATAAGGTCCTTTCTCTGGCAGGGGGGCAGCACTGGTGGAAGCAAGAAGTTTGCGTTGGTAAGCTGGAGAATTATTAAACGAACTAAGTCTGAGGGAGGTCTCCATATCAGAGATCTCAGGACCCAAAATTTGGCTATGGGAGCCAAGCTGATCTGGTCTCTGCTAGTTCCCAAGCCCTCTTGGTCCAGCCAAGTTCTGAAAGCTAAATATTTCAGGGGCAGCCGGCTCAGATGCCTGGAAGGTGTCCTTAGGAACCAGAATGGTTCCACCATTCACAAAATTTGTCTCAAGGCGCTGCCCCAATTTATTGATGGCCTGTACTGGATCCCCGGCAACGGGAAACGCATTAAAATTTGGCATGACTCTGTTCTTGGCAAGACTCCACCACAGCTTCCTCACCTGCAGCAAAGGATGGACGCGCTGGGAATGACAACGTACTGGGACATCTCCAAGTGGGAAAACTCTGCGAGCAAACGCTGGATTGGCTGGAATTTGCCGGACCTGCCTGATGATTTTGATGCAGAGAAATCTCAGCTCCTTGAACATCTGGTTGGAATCGCCCCTCTAGGCCAAAATCAAAGGGATAAGCGAGGATGGGGAGAACGTTCAGGCAATTACACTGCCTCTGAAGGATACCAGCGTTTTTCAGCTAACTTCAACGTTCCTGGCAATCCCAAAGTCTGGAACTATAATTGGTCCAACTCCACGCTGCCTAAGATTGACCACTTCATATGGACACTGCTGCATGGCAAAATTTTGACGGGAGAGAACCTGGCAAGGAAGGGGATCGTTGGCCCATTCAGATGCCCCCTGTGTGCCAATGCTGAAGAAACCATAACACACCTGTTTTTCCAGTGTTCATTTGCCAAATCAGTCTGGAAGGGCGTGCTTGACAGCTGGGGAGGATTAAGGAGGATGCCGGAGACTATTCATGACTGCATCAACAATTGGGAAAATTTGTATCCGGGCGAGTTGACTGAGAAGAGGGGCGTGAGAAGTTGCTGGCTTAAAATACCAAAACTGATTTGCTGGTGTTTATGGAACGAAAGGAATTACAGGATTTTTCAGGATAAAATGCAATTCACGTGTAAGGTAGAAGTCAAAATTCAGGCATTGGTTATGGAGGTTATTAATATTTCAAAGCTTCCGAGCAACAAAGGGACTCTAACCGAAAAAGAAAAAGAGAAGATGAACAATCTCACACCCCTGGCTGATAACTTAGTAGCTGCTAAGAAACTGGAGACGTGGGAGATCAGGATGGATAACTCTCAATTCGGCAATTGGCTGAAAGAGAGGAAAAATTTTAAGCTCTTCTTTGACGGGGCCTCCAAAGGGAACCCAGGGAAGGCCGGAGGGGGTGGAGTCATCATCAATCCAGACGGGGAAGTCGAGGTGGAGTACAGTTGGAATATTGGTTACGAAACTAATAACATTGCAGAGGCCTACGGGCTTTGGCAAGGCCTAAATCAATTGCTGGTTAAAAAGGTTGAAGAAGTTCTGGTATTTGGAGACTCCAGGATTATCATCCAGGCAATGAATGGAGGAAGGATAAGTGACAATAATAGAACTGATAGATTGACTAGAAGAACTAGATCTCTTTCCAAGCTGTTTCGAAAGATTAGATACTTTCATATTCTAAGAGATCTCAACGTCTTGGCGGACATGGCTGCCAATAAAGCCATAGATGTGGAGCTTAATGGATTATTAGTTAACTCGTTTGTTGACATTGATATTCCTCCTTAGATCCTCGGATGGACAGTGAATGTTTGAAGGGGTAGCGAGGTGAAATCTGTCATGTATCTCTCTACAGCAATTTACTGCTGATTTTTAATAAACTCCATAACCGTTCTTGTTAAAAAAAAAAATTGTTTTATGCACCAGCTTAGATCCAGCTTTACCCGGCTCTATCATGCGCCAAGAGGGATCAAATATTTCGAGGTGCAAACCCTTTTTTGGAGTGCAATTGTTGAAGTAGGGTTTGCACCTCAAAATATTTGATCCCTCTCGGCGCATGATAGAGCCGGGTAAAGCTGGATCTAAGCTGGTTCCAGTCGTGGGCGGCGACATTAATGTTTTGAATCTTATGCTGCATTGGTCGCACACTCTTTCTTTTCTTTTATTTTTTGCCTTTTTTTCTTAATGAAAAATTTACATAATTTTTTTATGGACTCCATTCATCTATGTATCTATGATGATTATCTCGATATTTGCCGAAACTACCTGAATATATCTTAATGCAAAATTTACATAATTTTTCACTACGTAACATAATTTTTCACTACATACGGACTCCATCCATCTATGTATCTATGATGATTATGGCGATATTTGCCAAAAACTCCCTGAATATACAAACCGATAAGCACCCTTATCATGAAGAACATATCAAATTAGAATATCAAATTGTTCAAAAACTATCTAAAAATTTATGTTGTTGTCTCCGTTTTGTTTATTTTAAATAGAGACAGACTACTACACATGAGTGCACAAAGGCATAATCATTTCATTAATTAATAATAGTAGAATCCATAGCCAGTAATGCTAAGAAATTTTGAATTGTCTATCAAATCAAATATCGTGTAGTCTATTATACATATTGGCCTTAATAAATTAATCTTGGAGCAGCCTCATTCTCCACGATATGTTCTATGGCTCTACACTGTGACATTATCTTCTACACAATTATTTCATAGCTATTAGAAGCTAGAAATCATCTCTTACTGAAAATTGCTAATAACCTTTTGTATGATGTCGACAATCCCTGATCCCAAAACCCCAATCCTCAACCATTTTCCAATTCCAATTAAGGATAAAAAATTGTGCCATTGGCAGATTGGGAAATATGCAAATGTCCTTTCTTAATAAAGTTCTCCATTGAGGACCCCATTTCATCTGCTCATGAGAGTGTTCCTCCATGTCAATGGTGAATCCATATCTTAGCTATATGAGAGTGTTCCTCCATGTCAATGGCAAATCCCCATCTCAGCTATATTTATCGCCCTTACCTAGCATTCTTCTTTTGTCCTAACTAAAGAAAGACCTTCACAGATTAGCATCCCAATGAAAGAACCCATAATTCATGGATTGGATTTAAATATGAATCATCTTAGGAAATGTCTGCATAATACGTGAAAAAAGGAATCCTCTTTCAATCCTGCATTTGAATATTGCAGAGATATTAAGTGATGTTCGATGGCAATTCTTACACCATGGCGTGATACTTTATGATACCAACTCCACCTACAGATTTAGCTAAGCTTAGCTAGTTTTTCCTGCTGCAATAGCGCATCACCTTGTCAAATGGCCAATCCACTGTTTGTCCACCTCTGTCTAAGCCCAACTCTTATTTAATAGATTCCCTATTGACATTTACAGCACCATTAATAGGGGATTTTGATGATTTATGAGTATGAATATAATTAGGATCGGCTTGTAATATGCTGGAATTTAATTTTGTTTTCTGGAGGTAGCCATTGCAACAATTTTGGGCATGAAATTTAGAGGATCCGGGGAAGGCAATCTATCCAATGGATTCGTTGTAGTTGTAGTCGTTCTCATCTTCCTTTACGTTGTATCATTTTCTAAGCTACTCTCC
>LPNX010268809.1:13253-106154 GCA_001517045.1 Pseudotsuga menziesii | reverse complement strand
ATAAAATCTGCCTTATTGATAGGTTTATTGTACAGCTTGAGCCGGTGGCCATTGACCACAAATTGACATGCTTCATCATCTATGGTTTGAAGTTTAACCAAACCATTGTCATAGACATCAACAATCTCATATGGACCAAGCCAATGAGTGGTGAATTTGGCTTTGAAATCTTTAAATTTTGAGTCAAATAATAATGCCCAATCACCAATATGAAATTGCTTTTTTTTGATAAATTTGTCATGCCATTGAGCTCGCTGTTGTTGGATCAGAATATTGTGTTCTATGGCAGCCTGTCTTATCTCATCTAGCTGGTTCAACTGAAGTATTCTTTCTTGCTAAGCCTCAGAAAGATCCATGCCCAAATCTGTTGCCAACTTGAATGTATGAATTTGAAACTCTATAGGGAGGAGGACTTGCTTACTATAGACAAGCTGGTAAGGAGAAAAACCAGTACTGTTTTTCCAAGTGATCCTGTATGCCCATAAAGCTTCAGTAAGTTTTGCTGACCAATCCTTCCTATGCATCTGAACAGTTTTGGTGATGATGCCTTCTAGGGTTTTGTTGGTAGATTCCACTTGGCCATTGGCTTGTGGATGGTAAGGGGTGGACTTTCTGTGCTTGATCTTGTATTTTTCTGCTATCTCTTGCACTAATTTGGAAGTAAATTGGGCACCTTGATCAGTTACAATTTCCCTAGGTACCCCAAATCTAACAAAGATCTATTCAAAAAGAAAGTTTACCACAGTCTACTCCGTGGCTCTCGGTAAAGGCTTGACCTCTACCCACTTAGTAACATAGTCCGTACAGACCAAAATATACTTCTTCCCTTGTGATGGTGGATTAATTGGACCAATGAAGTCAAGGGCCTGCTTTTCAAATGGTTCAATGAGGATTTGGGGATGGAGTGGAATTTCATCAGACCAGACTGGCCGTCCCATCCGTTGACAAGTATCACAACTTCTAACATACCTCTTAGCATCCTTGAAGATAGTAGGCCAATAATACCCCAGATTGAGTATCTTGTATGCTGTCCTTTTATCTGCAAAATGACCACCACATGGTTCGTCATGACATGCCTTTAAAATATCTAAGATTTCATCCTGTCGTGCACATCTTCTTATGATTAGGTCATATCCTGTGTAAAAGAGATCACCATTAACCCATATATGCCTAGCACTTTGTATAATAATCTTTTTCTTTTCTTTAGAGGTCATAGATGGTGGTAATTGTCCTGATGATAAGTAATTAGCAATGTCAGCATACCAAGGAGTGATAACAGAAATTGCAAACAGGTGTTCATCAGGAAAACTATTAGAAACAGGAACAATCTCACCAGTATTGTGTAAACGAGACAGGAAGTCTGCTACTTGATTTTCTTGTCCTGGTCGATCTAGAACAGTGATGTTGAATTCCTGCATTAGTAACAACCATCTAGTAATCCGACCATTAGTGATAGACTTGTTCATTAAATATTGTAAGGCCGAATGATCTGTATGGACAAAAATTTCATAACCAGTTATGTAATGACGGAACTTATTGACAGCATGAACCACCGCCAACATTTCCTTTTCATTGACTGTATAGTTTAACTCTGCAGGGGTCAGATTTTTACTTATAAAATAGATTGCATAAGTCAAAGTATCTTCTTTCTGGCCCAATGAGGCCCCTATTGCAGTAGCAGAGGCATCAGTAGAAATATGAAAAGGTAATGCCCAATTTGGTCCCCTTAAAATGGGTGTAGTTGAGAGTTTCTCCTTTAGTGTCTGAAATGTAGATTGACAATTAGTATCCCAATTAAAATTCACATCTTTGGAAAGCAATTTAAACAATGGCAGAGCTATCTTACTGAAATTTGCAATAAATCTACGATAATAGCCTGCATACCCTAAAAAGCTTCTTACATCTGTTTGAGTTGTTGGTTCAGATAAATTGTCAATAATTTGAATTTTATCAGGATCTACTTTTATACCAGATGCAGAAATGTGATGTCCTAAAACTATCCCCTCGGCCATCATCATAAAACATTTTTCTTACTGAGGGAAAGATTTGAGTCAACACACCTTTTTAAAATTTTCTCCAGATTTGCCAAGGAATCCTCAAATGTACTTCCATACACAGTAAAATCATCCATATAAATTTCGACACACTCATGAATTAGGTCTGCAAAGATGGCCAGGACTGCCCTCTGAAAGGTAGCTGGGGCATTACATAAGCCAAAAGGTAAAACCTTGTAGGCATAGGTGCCCCAGGGACATGTAAAGGTGGTTTTGTCCTGGTCTTCTGTTGCAATACTAATTTGATTATAACCACTGAAACCATCTAAAAATGAAAAGTACTCTTTGCCAGCTAGGGTATCCAACACCTGATCAATGAAGGGCAATGGGAAGTAGTCTTTTAATGTTGCTTTATTTAATTCCCTGTAATCCACACATATACGCCATTTACCATTCTTTTTAGGGACAACAACCAAGGGGGAAACCCATTGGCTGTCGGAAATGGGGTAGATAAACCCTACTTTTAACAACTTTTGCAGCTCTTCCTTGACTATTTCTTTTAATATAGGGTTCATTTTGCGTTGTGGTTGTCTAGGAGGCCTGATCTTATCATCTGTGTAAATATGGTGAGTGCATGTCTCATGATGAATACCAGGCATATCAGTGTACTCCCAAGCAAATGCATGTGAATGTGTATTCAATAATTTAATCAATTGTTCTTCTTGTGATGGAGTAAGATGTGCACTTATATTTAAACTTTTGCCTGGACTGATTTCAATTGTCTTACTCTGAATATCTGTGATTGAATGAACATTGAGAATATCATGAAGTGCCAATGCTAGAGAATGTATTGTGCAATTTTCCTAAAAATTATAACCCAAAACCTGATTTGCTACAACATATTGTATGTCTCTTAATTCTTCAGAAATATCAGGTTCAACAATAAAATAATCTAACAAACCTTCATTATTTGCTTCCTAAAAGTCATAGAACTGGTTGATACTCAAGACAGGCTGAATTACTTCTTCTTCTTGTTCTTTAGTTTCATTAATCCATGACAACTGATCTAATGTAGAAGGTCTTTGGGCAGAAGGGTAGAGTGTGATTTGTTTTCTCTCTGTCCCATGTGAGATAAGCATGCTACCTGACCTACACCCTATGAAGGCATCTGCTGTTGCCAGCCATGGTCTGCCAAGAATCAAAGGGTGACCTCCTAGGTTAGACTTTGGCTGTAGGACTATGAAATCAACAGGGTATTCCCAGGAGTCTAAAGAAACAGTGATATCTTCTAAGACCCCTTCAGGTGTAATTTTAGACCTATCAGCTAATTCCAAGACTGTTGTTGTTGGTCTGAGGTTTTTCAAATGAATGTATTCCATTGTCTCAAGTGTCATAACATTAATGGCAGCACCTAAATCAATCAATGTCTTTGGAATTGGAAAATTATTAATAGTAATTGTAACCATTGGAATCCCAGGATCCATATACTTTTCAATGAAAATAGTGTTAGACATTAGTCCTGCTAGATTGCCTACCACATGTATTTTGGATGGATCCTTCTTCCTTTTATTAAGACATAATTCTTTAACTGCTTTAGTGAAAATTGGAATATCCTTTATAGCCTGCAGTAAAGGAATTTTGACATATGCATCTTTTAACTCATTCAAAACATCAAAAGCAGGTAAGGAAATTGAAGGTTTTTCTTTGACCAACCTTTCTGGGAAAGGAGGTTCATATGTTACTAATGTTTTTCCTTTTTGATTTTGATTTTCTGACTGAGATTTTTCTGTATTTAATTTTTTTGGAGTTTTCTCTTTTTCTTTTTGTTCTTCTAAAATAACAGGAGATTCTTTTTGTGAGGTTTTCCCAGATCTTAAATTGATATTTTGCAGTGGAAGAACTGAATAGGGAAGTGCCATTCCATCATCAACATTATACATAGGTCTTTCTGTTTTATTATTTGGATTTGGAATTGGCTGAGCTAGTAGTTGGGTAGGCCGAGGTGGAGGTTGATTGGATGGCAATTGAAGTTGTTGAGGTGGTGGACCCAATTGAGGAGCCATATTGGGTTGTTGGAAAGATGGGACTTGGTAAGATGGGGCTTGATAAGAAGGAATTTGGACTTGATGCTGCTGGTATTGGGGATAGGCTGAAGGTTGTTGGTATGGCTGCAAATAGGCTTGTTGATATGTCTGATTACCATGGGCATAACCTTTCAAATTTGGAGCAGATTGGGCTAAGGGAGGAGACCAAGTT
Organism: Pseudotsuga menziesii; assembly: GCA_001517045.1. NCBI lineage: Eukaryota > Viridiplantae > Streptophyta > Pinopsida > Pinales > Pinaceae > Pseudotsuga > Pseudotsuga menziesii. The sequence continues at coordinate 101,904 of LPNX010268809.1, read as the reverse complement.
TGCCAAGGCATGGGTGCACTCCATGAATTCTGAATAGGAGTTTGATAATTTGCATTAAATTGTTGCATAGGGTCTTGAGACATACCTGAGAATCGTGGCTGCCAAGGTCTTCATTGTCCCATGAAGTAAAGAGACTCCATGCGTTGATTCTCCTCCATTTGAGCTGCCTGCAACTCTTTCAATCTAGGGAAATCATCAGTTTTATGATTAAAAGTACATAAACCACAAATTTCAACAACATTTAAAGGACATTCTTTGAGTGGGTGCTTCTTTCTACACTTAGGACAAAAGATGGACAAGGCTTGATCTTGCTGGTCCTGTTGTTCTTGTCTTTTCTTGGTTTTTGCTACTTCAACCTATGTGCCCAATGTACTCAATAAATCAGTCTTGAAATCTTCTAGCAGATTTCCAATCTCAGCCCTAGAAATACCACTGTTTGCAGACTTGTTTACTTTGGTAATGATGTCCCTTTTTCCAGTTCTAGCCTTCCCTCTCAAATATTTCTGACATAAATCCTGTATCTCATCAAAAGGAAGGTAAGAAATGTCACCTTTGCCCATAACATTTAAAATATCTAAATACTCTTCTCTTATTCCTTTCAGAAATATTGTTCTAATCATCTCTGATGTTAAAGAATTGTATTTAGATTTTTGTAAGTTATATGAGAACCTTTCCAAATACTCCTCCAAACTCTCATCTTCATGTTGAGTCATTCCAAAGATGTCATCTTTGAGATCCTTTGATCTGCAATAGGCCTGATATTTCCGAAGAAAGATCTGCCTCATTTCATCCCAGCTAGTAATAGAATGTTCTCCTAGGCCCATAAACCACTTCAAGGCAGCTGCTTTAAGGGTAGCAGGGAAAAGACGGAGCTTATGGGTATCATCAGTATACCCATAAGTTCGGCACAAGATGTCAAATTCAAATAGGAAAGAGTTAGGATCTTCAGAGGTCAGGCCATAGAAGTTTGGTAAAACAGAGGGTGGAATGTTCTTCATTTTTACATCTTCCCCTAGGATAATACTAGTGTCCAAAATAGGAAACTTGAAGGTAGCTTCCTGATCTTCTCCTGTCTTTTCATCTCTCTCATGTCCCCTTTCTTCTTCTCTTTCGTGTCTCCTTTCTTCTTCTCTCTCATGTCTCCTCTCTTGTTCTCTTCTCTCTTGTCTTCGTTTGTTTTCTATCTCTAGCATCCTCTCATACTCCCTTCTCTGTTCAGCAGTTGGGCCTTTTGATGTTTCTTCCTTAGACATTTTAAAACTACCAACTGTTGAGATAAATCCTTTTGGAAGAGAATCTCCTGTTACTTCTGTTTTTGGGGGGGTTTTAAGAAATCTTCCTTTCTCGTCTCTTAGTCTTGACATAAAAGTAAAACCTATTCTATGTTTTTGTTTGAAATTTTTGTTTTTATCAGAAAACTAAGGTTCCTAAGTCTGCTTCTACAGTGCCTCCCCGGCAACGGCGCCAAAATGTTGGGCTCTGATCTACCAATGTGAATCAGAACTTAAATTTAAATCAATCCGGGTCAGTAAGCTTCGAGACACATCCAGGTTTTAGGACTTAGGGGCTAGACTTATCTGCAATTTAGCTAACTGTGAATTAAATCTACTGATAGGTGAAAAATACTGCAACTTAAAGATACCAAAAATCCTTTTACAGGGATAATTTCATTTGTTCCTTTTTAAGTACACAGTAATTGATTTATGAAAGCAAAAGGACTGAGATTAAAAAGCAATTTAAATAGCAAATCTAACCCTAGGATACATACTACAAGGTTCTGCCTGATATTCAATGCCTGAATGAACAATTATCCATTAAATTCCCTTACAGGACATTATTCATAATTTATAATTGTTTTCTTAACACTTCTTATTTAAATAAACATCAATATATAGTGTACTGAAAGCGTGGTCTTAACCATCAATACCTTCAGTATTTAACCAGTAAAAGAACAACGTTTATCCAATATTGCCAGTGATTGTGCAGCATATGTAAATCGTAGCTTGAACCATAAAATACAAGAACAGAGCAGTAATAAAATTGATCAAAAGCTTAGCTGGATTTGTTCTGTAATGATAAACTAGAAACTACAGGGTAACACATACCAATGGCACGATTTAAATAGCTTGCACCAGAATGAAATCGCTGCAATCACCCAAATTGCTACACCGGCAATGTAAAAGTGTGTGAACTCAACAATGGGGGCCCTCCAAAACCTTGCTCCACACACAGTTAAATATTTACAAAACTAAAACTCTGAATATATTCACCATCAATTTGTTTACACAGTAATGAAACCACGCAGTTCAGAAGCAAATGCGTTCTTCCCAAAATCGTGATAGTTCTTCATTGTTTTGTGAAGGATTTATACAAATTCGAAATAAAACTGGAAATGCTATAATTCTGCAACTAATTAATGAACATAGCTAAGGAGATCCTCATCAGAATCGTGAAACTCCACAAAATCAAAATTGTTCCTTCTTTTATGCTGGATGTAGAACAGGTGGCCGCCCTTGACTGAAGTTGACTTGACATCTGTAAAGGCCACATCACCTAACCGTTGAATGTTCATCCATCTGTGGACACTAAGGATCCATTCTCTATCTTCCAGTTCCCTCCTAGCTGTCCTGCAAATGCTCAATCTTGGAGGTAATACGGGAAGTTAGTAAATCCCGTAATCTACATAAAAAATCCTAGTTAAAATGCTTAAAAAGTCTCAAAACTCAATTTATTAGAAAGTAATGACATTATACCTCTTAACCAAGGTTCATGGGAAATCTTTAAAGCTTTTCTAATCATTATGGAGGTTTTATGAAGGGAAATGAAAGATATCTAAGTGGCAAAAAGGGGTCAAAACGGTGCCCAACAGTCATCTTGTTGATTTTTGTCACCTTTCATTCAGACCGAGAGCTAAGTCTACTGCCACAAGATATACCAACAAGCGATTTCTTGTAACAGAACCAGTGGGAAAATTTGGGCCCTCTCTAAAGACTAGAAGATTTGAAGGGGTTAAACAGAATGAGGCAAAGGCTATGAATTTGTTTGGTCAATCTTCCTATGTAGGTGGCTCCTCTACTCATGTGCAACATCTCATACCAGTCTCCCTCTCATTTCCTTGTGTGCAAGAAGAAGTGAAGGCAAGCCAATAAGAGGTAGTCGTGGGCCAGCTGATATGCACAAATTTAGGTCTGATGGTTTCATCTTCGTCGTTCGTGCTTTCTTTTTATCCTTTTCAAGAATTGGTATTTTCTCAGCATCACATTCCACCATCTCTTGTGGGTTCCATGGCATCACTTTCCCTAAGTCCTCCACTTAGTTGGGTTTCTTGTCCTGGTATTTGGGAGGAGTTTACGGTCCCACAATCTTTAGTCTCTTTAAAGTCTGAGTCCACTGGGGACTCAGAAGAGGAGACTAATCAATATAATTTGAGATTTAGGAAGTCACAAAGTGAGGATCATAAAGTATCGAGGGGTTGGGGCTTAATCCTTACATCCTTTATGTGGAGAAAGGGAGGGGTCAAAGATCAAACTTATCTAAATCCCGTGACAAATCTGAGGTTGATAATGTAGCTGCTAAACAACATCCATTGATGGGCCGCTTATAGCAACGAAAGCCCTGACTGGCGTTTCCAAACGAAAGTCCTCTCTTTCAATTGTATGGAGTTGGAGAGCCAGTCCAAAAAATTGTTGCTCAAGAGATTGGTCTCCACTAGTTCTGCTTCAAGAAACTCTTGAAGAAGGGGATTTAATTGAAAATATTTTATTGGGTTTATTGAAGGACTAACTTTTCATAACCTCAAATATGTGGGGTTAGTCTAGAGGTTTAGCGATCGGTTGGAATCCTAAGGTATTTAAGCTCACAAATTCGTGGGGTTTTAGTGTTGATCTAGTTGTTGAAGTATTTGCGGAAAATATGGGGATGGAGTTCCTAGTTCTCAACATCTATGGCCCATATAGGGAAAGGATCGCCTTTTGGGACGATTTGATGAGGAAATACTTTATCAGCTCTCCATCTCTTATTATGGGAGGCAAGCTTAACTTCACTTTGAGAAATTTAGAAGCTTGGGGTCCAAAGGCCACTCTTGATCCCCTATTGAACTATTTTATTCATAAATTTTAGGATAAAGGTCTTTTGGACATTGCGCCTGTTAATATTAAGTCGAGTTAGAGCAATAAGAGGACGGGGGAGGATTGAATAACAAAGCAATTGGATATATTCATGATATCACCATTGTTAGTGGATATATTGGTGAATGTGAGACAATGGGCTAGCAACGAGGGTGAGTCTGATCACTTTCCTATCTTCCTGGAGATTAAAGGTAAGGGGCATAAGCCACTGAGTCCATTTAAATTCAACATGTGTTGGATAAAGGAAGAATACTTTGTTCCAATTATGAGAGATTATTGGTCTTCCCTAGAACCAAACTCTCAAGTCTCAGCTTCTATACATTTTGCTACAAATTTAAAGAATTTGAAGTAGGTGACAATTGCTTGGGCTCATCAAAAGAAGATGCGAGATGAACAAGAAATCAAACCAGTGGAAGAATTCCTCCAAGCAATCTATGACTCTGAAGGCGGGGGGGGAAGATTTTTGTAAAATGATTTGAAAGGTCTTCTTTATCGGTAGGAGAGTAAGCGTAAAAAAAATTTAGAAGAACAAGAAGCAGTGTGGAGATTGAAAAGTAGGGATCTTTGGCTCAAATGTGGTGATGAAAATACAAAAAGATTTAGGCATACGCCAAGGGTCGTTTCTTAAGGAACACTATATGGAACATGTGTGATCGAGATAGCATAGAGGTTTCCTAATTTGAGGGATTGGCTTGTATGGGTAGGAATCATTTTTAGTCTGTATTCAAAGCTTAGGAAGGGTCATGAGTTGTTGAGATTATAAGGATAGCCCAACTCTTCTTGAGTTTTATTAACGAGAAGGATAACATGAATTTAATGGTCAAAGTTACAGTTGAAGAGTTAATTGAGGTGCTTCATACCTTTCAAAAGGATAAGATCCTTGTGTCGGATGGATGGTCAATTAGATTTTTTCTTGAGACTTTTGATATTCCAGGGGCAGACTTGTTAAGGGTGGTGGAGGAAACTCATGTCACTGGGAAGATCCTCTCCTCTTTCGATTCCACTTTAATCATTCTTATACGAAAGCAAACCACCCTGTCTCTTTTGATGACTTCAGGATGATCTCTCTCACTTATGGAATTTATAAAGTTGTGGTGAAAATCATTTAAAAAAAAAGGTAATTCTATCTGAGCACATTTTTCCTATTAACACTTTGGGATTTTACAAGGAAGGTAGATCCATGAAGCCATAGGGGTAGCTCTGGAAGTGACGCACAAAATCAAAACAAGAAACATCGAGGGAGTTGTGATTAAAATTGATCTCTTAACAACTTATGACAGAGTAAATTTGTTCTACATTAGACTCCTTATCACTCACCTTGGGTTTGAGGCATCCTTTATAAATTGGATTATGAGTTATCTTACATAGGTCTCCTTTGTGTTTTTTATAAATGGTTCAACCTATCCTTTCTTCTAAGTGGAAATAGGTTTACGTCAAAGACGCCCCGGCCCCCCTTTCATTCCTATTTGTTGTAGAAGGTCTAAGTTGCTCTTTGGAAGAGGCTAAATGGTCTTGTGAATTTAAGGGCATTCAGATTTCTTGGGCTTTATACATCACTCATCTACTTTTTGTCGATGGAATCCTTATATTTTTCTATGGATCTTGTCAGGATGTTGAAAAGTTGATAATCATTCTAGATCTCTGTCGAGCCACTAGGATGATCATTAATGAAAGGAAGTCTTCCCTCTCTTGTGTGAATTTGGAAGAGGACAACTTGAGGTGTTATCAATATCTTTCTCCTTTCCCTATGACTGATTTTGATCTCAAATTAAAATATCTTGGTTTTCACTTAAAAACCCAATAATTATCAAAAGAAAGGCTAGATGTGGTTGATTTCTAATCTAGAGAAATTAATTCAAGTGTGGTGTCACAAATGGCTCTCAGGGGTTGGAAGGTTGGTCTTGGTTATATTGGTCTTGGAGGCAATTTTAGTTTACCATATGTCTTTACCTCATATTCCAAAAGACATTATGGAAAAGGCTCGACAATTATGTTTTAGTTTCCTTTGGAGAGGCTATAAGGATCATTTTGTTATGCCTTGGGTTAGAGGGGAAATCATTGTTATTTCAAAGTCTCTTGGTGGACGGGGAACAAAAAATGACTTCTTCTTCTCAAAAGCCCTAGCGGCCAAAAGCGTTGGGAGGCTTCTATATTCCAATAGTCTATGGACAACTGTAGTCAAATAGAAGTACATTGCCCCATATTCATTAATGGATTGGATTTTTTCTCCTTCTAATAGGCATACTAATGTATTAATTATTTGGAAATTTGTTATTAAATCCTTCGATCTCATTGGTAATGGTATTTCTTGGAGAATTGGTAATAATTGAAGTGTCGGGATTGGTTTGGATCCCTGGATTGGGAGCATAGGAACTCATATTCCCCCCTAGTATTATTAAATATTATCCAAGAGCATGGTTTCTACACTTTAAATCAAGTGGTTGACACATTATCCACCTCCATTTGGAGCCAGGGGTGTATGGCACCTCAATCTCTCGATCTTGAAAATGAAGAAGGTGCATTGTGGAGTTCATTTACAAATGCCTTAAAGGAAAGCCACATTCATATAAGAGAGAGAAATGATGAATTGATATGGGATCATGCTCCTTATAGCGTTTATACACCTAAGTTGGGTTATATTCAGCTACACATTAATATTTTTAATAGAAATATGGCTTGGTGGTGGAAGAAGTTATGGAATATGAAGTGCCCTGCAAAGTCTCGAATTTTGATGTGGTGCATTCTGGAAAATAATGTTCCCACTTGGGATAACATTCATAAGCGTAGTAAATAAGGTCCTGGTTGGTTTACTTTATGGAAAGAAGATGAAGAATATATAGTTCATCTTTTTAAGTTATGTCCATTTACTAAAATGGTTTGGTAGGAGTCCACATGGTTGTTGGGTCACGATTGTATTTGACTTGGAGGTTTAGTGGAAATTGCTCTACAAGGTTGGCTATCAAATCCCTATAATGTTAGGATTATTATTATTCCTCTCTTTGACCACATCAGTCTATTTGTTTATTTCCCTAGCTTATGAGGTATTCATCACTTCACCAGTGCATGGGGGACACATCTACTAGACATCTACCACTTACTGCGCATGTCTACATGCATTTTGGTGCTCTAAGGATCAATCCCTATAATTTAGGAAACCACTCGTAGTGTCCAGCAGTTGATTCCAATAGGTATTCAGTCATGTCCAATTGTGCTTTGATCCCCATCCGTTAGATCACTTCCAATGTCTCTAGCGCCAGTTTGCATGATTCAAGGGAATATATGCATCTTTGTTCACCTACCCTCTTCAGTTAACTAGTTGTGAGCCTTTATTCACCTACCCTCTTTAGTTAACTGGTAGTGAGCCTTTGTTCACCTACCCTCTTCAATTAACTAGTTATTACCTATTTTAGTGATCCGGAGCAGCACTAGTTAGTGACAGGGGTGATTTTCCCACACTGAGTTAACTCCTAAGTCAGTCTAGGTTGGTAGATTCAATTACCTCTTCAGGCATTCAAGTTCTTCCTTGATGATTGTATTATATATTCACCCATAATGTGAATATTATTGTATGGAAGATTTCTCATATTGTTCTTCAACTCATTTTGCAATAGCAATTATTCTTCTCTATGTTTTTCTTGTGTAATCTATGCGAAGACTATTTTTGTCCCAAGATTTTCTTGTCAGAATCTAATATGGTATCAAAGTCTGGTCAGGTTATTCTAATATCACTCGTATACTTCCATTTATGCACCAGAAGCAGTTGGGTTCCACATAATTCTTGGAATAATTGCATTTCTCCCTTTGAATTATGTCTAGAGAAGTCTATCCATGTGTGATGCACCCATAGAATGTGCTCATTGTCGAAGTAGAGGTTGATTTGTCTAACAAAAATTTTATTTATAGTTTTGTGCAGGTATTCAGTTTTCTCACCAGTAGCGCATCAACAGAGCATGGATCTATCTAAGATAGTAACCTTGAATTCCTTCAATTATCATGAATGGAAAGCCAAGATTGAGATATTGTTGCGCAACAGAGGTCTCTACAAAGTTACTATGGCCTTAGAAATCGATCCTAATGCAGTTGTTGAGAAAGCAAGGTGGCATAACAGGAAGGATGAAGATTATGGCTTGCTTTGTCTCTCTCTCTCTCTATGGAACTTATTTTCCATCTTGATGGCTTAACATGCCCTAATGAATTGTGGATCAAACTTGAATCCTTCTTCTAAAATCAAGATGAAATTAGAGGACATCAATTAGAGAATGAGTTAATCTCATTGAGACCAAGTGAATTCGAAATCACTGAGGAATTCATCACCAAGTTTAAGTCATTAGTAATTTTTCTCAAGCAGTGTGGGATTGAGAAGAAATAAGAGCAATTAATCCTCTCCATCCTATCGAATTTGGGTATGGAATACTCATTTTTTGTGTCAACATTCCATGCTACTAAGATTGCAGTTCGAAATTGGAGGATGCCATCCATGGATGCATTCATAGATACTCTCACTCAAGAGAAGGTCAAGATGATTCAAATGGGGAATCTCAAAACCTAAAATGATCATTCACTTGTAGCTCTTGAAAATAATAAATTGAAGTCGAAAGGAAAGCTAAAAGGGAAGGATAAGAATCCAAAGTCAGACTCTGAAGATGAATGTTCTTACTCTATTGATGAAGGCTCGAATTCTAAGAAGAAGGGAAACAAGAAAGGAAAAATAAAAATGTACCTATGACAGCAAACATTCTCACAATGAAAAATATTGCTTTAAAAATAATATGTGCATCATGCCTTAGTTGATCAAAAGGAACAAAATTGATGTTCCAGATTTTGCAAGAAAAGAAGGAAGAGAAAATTCTATTGATCCCCAGGGACACTGTCACACTATGCAATTGAAAGTTAATGATTGTCATGATTTGGTTGCTAGAATAAAGTATTTTCCTGATATATCTGATTTTGATGCTCATTCTAATATATATAAATCAGAAAATACTTGCCTCCCTTGGAAAATATACCTATCAGTCTCTCGGAGCCATCTCCTCTCAATACTAGTTTTTTATCACTAGTTTCTGACTTAGCTTCATCAAACTCTTTCAAAATCCATTAAGATTCTTATTCCTATGATTTAGAATATGATTTGTAGGCTGATATGCAGGTTATGACACCCCTATCCCATCCATTTGATGCTCAGAAGACCCTACAACTCCCAAATTCTTTAGTTGGTAAACTAGACAATTTCATGGTTTCCTATACTGTATCACTGGTGAAAGTTGTTATCATGTTTTTGTTTTCTGACATTGGTTGGTTTTCCATATCATTGGCTATATGTGGGATGATTTTCCATACATTTGGATCTGATATAAACTTTATTAGGTTGAATTTTATATTTTGTATACTCTTTGGATTTGCCCAGTTGTCAATGTAGACTAGTTACACCTAGTTTTCCTACTATGACTCAACCGGATTTTGGAGCCACTATACCTTGGTTGTTTTCTGCTCCATATGACTTAATTTATGATATTTTAGAGCCTCATAAGCTCTATTACAGAATTATAAAGGTTTCACATCAGTTTGGAAAGAACGTTCATGATCAGGTTCACCATTATGCAACTACACTAGAAATTGAGCCCGTTGATTTCATTGATGTTGTTTGGTTAGGATATGATTGCACATATCTCTATTCCATCTCTTATTTTATTTTCATATCTAACATTTTATGTTGTCACATCATTAAGCATTCATATTATGCTCCTTCATCACCAGAAGTTGAGCTTTAAGGGGTTTCTCCTCATGTTTTTTGTCTACACAACATTGGAAAACTGATACATGATCAAGGAATCTACAACAACTCTACCAAGTTTCTCACCAAGAAGCAGTACATTCAGCTTATTCAAGTGAAGAACAAAGACAAAGTGAAGAAATTCATTTAAATTATGTGCCATGTCCATTTTTTAGGAAGGATTTTCCCCATGTGGTTTTTCCTTTTTCCTCATTTTACATGGATAAATAACTTTTACATTTAGATTGTAAATGGGTGACCTTTGGTATTAGTTACCAGGTCCCATTTTGTCCAAAGTTAGGATTAAAGGGGGGTGTTAGGATTATTATTAATCCTCTCTTTGACCACATTATTCTATTTATTTATTTCGCTAAATTAGGAGGTCTTCATCACATCACCAGTGCATGGGGGACACATCTACTAGACATCTACCACTTACTATGTCTATTTGCATGCATTTTGGTGCTCTAGGGATCAATCCTTATAATTTAGGAACCCACTTGGAGTGTCACCATCAATGTCCAACAGTTGACTCCAGTAGGTATTCAGTCATGTCCAGTTGTGCTCCAATCCCCGTCAGTTAGATCACTTCCAATGTCTCTAGCGCTAGTTTGCATGATTCAAGGGAATACAGATGCCTTTGTTCACCTATCCTCTTTAGTTAACTGATTATTAACTATTTTAGTGATCCAAAGTTGCACTAGTCATCTCTAGTGGTGATTTTCCCACATTAAGTTAGTTCCTAAGTCAGTCTAGGTTGGTAGATTCAACTGCCTCTTCAAGTATTCAAATTATTCCTTGATGATTGTATTATTTATTCACTAATAATGTGAATATTATTCAATGGAAGATTTATCATATTTTTCTTCAACTCATTGTGTAATAGCAATTATTCTTCTCTATATTTTTCTTGTGCAATCTATGTGAAGACTATTTTTGTCCCAAGATTTGCCTGTCATAATTTAATATATAATTAACCTTATAAGGAACTTCCTCTTATTCTTGGATGGGGGATTTTCTTTGCTAGGAATAAATTGTTCTATCAAGACAATATCATTGTTCCTGAGGTTGTAGCTTCACATGCTATTAGAACCTTTTCCTTTCCCCCCTAGGAAAAAGTGGGGTGGGAATCCACAACATTTAGGAAGTGACTATTAACAAAACAATGCCATGGGATTTCTTTGATCGTGCCTTGCAGAGAGAACAATATCTTTGTAGTGGTGGTATGATTCTTTACCTCTCAGACACTCACTTTTCAAAAATCTCGTTGGTTTTTTGGGAAGGATCAAATTGTTGGGTATGATTGTCATTGATTTCAAAGAAGTTCATTAATAACAAAGGAAAAGGATAGCAAGTTGGTCATCACCATATTTAGTCAAAAATTTTGAAGGTTGGTATCGACCTATTGTATTATGGTCAAGTCTCTATAAGTTGAAGTCGACCTAGTCGACCTATTGTTGACCATTGTCAGTTGAAGTCGACCACTTGTCGAAGTTGACCACTTGTGGATCATTGTTAGTCGAATTCAACCGCTTGTCGATCATTGTCAGTCAAATTCAACCGCTTGTCGACCATTGTCAATCGAAGTCGACCGCTTGCTGACCATTGTTAGTCGAAGTCAATTGCTTGTCAACCATTGTTAGTCGAAGTCAATCATTTGTCGAGCATTGTCAGCTGAGTCACAGACAAGTCAGAGTAGTCGAAGTCAGAAAGTCGGAGTCGACATAGTCTAGTTCAACATCAGAATTGATAGGTCAGAATCAATGAAGTTCAGTTCGACATTGGAATTGACAAATTCAAAGTCGAAACTGTGGAGTCAGAAATGTTGGAATACATAGTGTATATTTGAGGTTGATTCTTGACATCAGAATCGACCAGTTGGATTCATAATAGAAAATATTGACATATTGTAAATCAAAGGATAAAAGGGTCTGAAGGTTACTTGTCTAATTCGGGATTGTGAAGTCGAAATATTTCATAATCATATCGTTAAAACTCACAAGTTTAAACAAACAAGGTAATTCTAAATTAGTTCTATTTGTAAAGGGTCAAGATGAAGAGTTGTGATTGTTAGACAAAGAGGAACAATTGAAGGTATATAAACAAGGCTTTGGCCTTTCAAATAAGTTTCTCTATACACATAGATTACAAATCATAAAGTGTACAGAAAACAAAGAACTCATAATTGTCTAAGGGTGGTAGGGAAGTGTAAGGGCAGGAAACAAAATTCTATAGGAAGTCATAGCTTCCTTCCAGTCATAGCTAGTAAAAAGGGTGTATGTGCATCCTTCAGTTGTAGATGAAAATATTGGGTGTTGTAGCTGAAAATATTGGGTGTTGTAGCTGAAAATATTGGGTGTTGTAGCATCCAGCAAGTTGGTGCTTGCAAAATACTTGTAAATATAATTTTGCAGTAATAGAAAGTGTTTATGGTTTTTTTCCTAGTTGGGTTTCCACGATAAAATTACTTGTTTTGTTTCTATTGTTGTTTTAGTTTTTAAATAAGGTGATAAAATTAAAGATATATCTAATACTGATTCACCCCCCCTCTCAGTATTACTCAATTTTCCAACAATTGGTATCAGAGCGTGTCTCTTCACTGAATTTGAACCGCTTGACGAGAGATCGTTTATCACCATGGATCAACAAGGAAATATGACCTCCAAGGTTCCGCTATTCAATTGTAAGGATTATGCATTTTGGAGTGTTCGGATGAGAAGTCATTTAATGTCCATTGGACTTGAAGTTTGGTTATCTGTAGAAACAAGGTACAGATATCCAAAATCTCCTCCCATATATCTTGAAGGAATACAAAAATTTGGGTACAATGAAAAAGTTATTAATGCAATTTTGGATGGATTAAACATAACAATTTTTTCTAAAGTAATGCGTTGCAATACAATGAAGGAAATTTGGGACAATTGCAGACCTTCTATGAAGGAGATACCAAGGGAAAAAGGGCCAAAATACAGACATTTAAAGTTCATTTTGAAAGTCTAAAAATGAAGGAAGAAGAGAACATACCATAATACTTTGAGAGAATAGATGAAATTGTTAATGCAATTGAAGGGCTAGGCGCAGAATTGGAAGAAATTGAAATAGTTGAAAAAGTACTTAGATCACTTCCAATTATTTACAATCCTAATATTTCCACCCTAGAAGATGGAGAAAATATTGACAAGCTTACCATGAATGAACTATATGGGATCCTTATAGCTTATGAGATGAGGATTGGACAAGATAACTCTCAAAAGAAAGAAGCAACTTTCAAGGCATATAAAGTAGCCAAGAAATTCAAAAGAAAGATTCAATCAGGAGACTTTGATGATGAAGAAGCACTACTTGTTAAAAATATTAAGAAAGGTACAGGTAAGTACAAAGGGAAATTACCCTTAAAATGCTTAAACTGTGGGGGAATTGGTCACTTTGCTTCCAAATTCCCTTATCCCAAAGATGAAGACAATGATGAGTGCCTTGAGGACTTCAATAAGAACAAATGGGAATATAGGAATAAAAATAAAAAAGAAGACCTTTTACTCCATGGATGATAGCTTCTCATATGAGTCTAGTGAAGATTAAGAAACAAAAGTTCTATTCATGGGAATAGAGAATGAAAACCCTGAAAAGGAATTAGAAGGAGTGCTAGACCTTGAAGCATAACTCATAAGTTCTCTTAAAGAATTAAGGAAGTATAAAAGGTTGTACAAAAAATTAAAAACTGAACTCACAGAGGTTGAAAAGAAGAACAATGATATAGAAAGAATTATTGTTGACTTAAAAAATCAACTTCAAGAAGCTAAAAAGGTTGAAAACAGTCTAGAACAATAGCTTAAGAAGAGTAATAATTAGAGAAATCTGAGGCTGAATTAGTCTTATTTAGAAAGAAGACTGATGAAGAATCCTTTCAATCAAAATTTGTGAGCACCTCAAATACTCTAGATGACATCCTAAGTTGCCAAAGATCATTTAGTAATAAAACTGGATTTGGTTATGAAGAAGGAATGAATTCAGAACAATCCTCTCCCACAATACAAGATGGAAACAAAAAGAGATATGCTGATGTACTCAAAGACTCAGTTGAAAAGGGAGATAGTCAAAATTTTGATTCTTTTCAAAATGAAAGGAGGACAAATAAAATGCCAAGAAGACCAGTGACAAAAAAAAATATGCAACTATTTTTGGGTAATTGCTATGTCTGTAACAATTTTGGGCATAAAGCATTTGATTATAGGATGAACCAAAAACATAATCAGAAATCTCCCTACAAGGAAGACAATTATAGTGATCCTCCAAAAGGCAGAAGTCATAATTCATTTGCACCTTTACAGAGGTATGACAAATAATGTTACAAATGTAGTAACTTAAGGCAGATAGCTAGAAATTGCAAACCATTGACTCCTATTGAAAAAGGAGCCACAACTAGAGACGAGCAAAGAGAGGCATGGAAAAGAATAGAAGATGTGAAATAAAAATGTTTAATAGCTCTATGTGCCACATAAAAGAAAAATATATGGCATATGGATAGTGGATGTTCAAAGCACATGGAAGGAGACCCAAGCAAGTTCATCAACCTAAAATGAGATCAAAAGGGAAAAGTTACTTTTGGGGATAATCTATCGTCTAAAATAATTGGGAAAGGTACAGTTGCTCTTGGAAATAAGGTTAAAGGAAAAATGTTTTGTTTGTAGAAAACTTAAAACCTAATCTCCTAAGTGTGAGTCAAACTGTAATATCCCAAATACTAATATTCTCTAATGTTCTATGATAGTGCTGACTCGCACACTCAATCTCATACAAATTTGCAAAATAACTGTGCATGCAAACTCTCCATGTAAAAATGCCCTAAAATATAGATGAATTAGGGTTAGGGTTTTGTAGAGAGAAATTAACACTTACCACTAATATCCTGGCTGATAATGACTCCGGATGGGTGGTCTAATAATGTTCTTTTCCTCCAGTGTTACCGCCCCGCAGTACCATAAAAATCCTCTAGACTGAAGGTGACATTTTTGTAGGAGGAGAGGTCCGTTCGGGCTGAAACTTTCTGAGCTTGTATGTATGCTGATGCCAGAGAGATGGCCTGTCACATGCGGAGGTTTGGCTGCCTCTAAGTGCCCTAGCAAATTGATTAGCAGTTCTGCTGGTCACGCCCCCAACTGATCTATTTGGCTGATAGCTGCTCCATGTGAGCAAACTGATGGCTGATAATCACTGCATACTGTAGGATAGGCTTGCTGAGAAAGAGGAAGTTGACAGGCGAAGGAAAGACTGGGTTTTGTGGTCCCAGCAAATCCTTCTGTGTTTTCCCTACTACTTTCGACTGCAAAACGTGGATCTACTAATAACCCTTCAAATGTGTTGGATCTCTGAATACTGTAGTATATGATGGATGCAATGGATAAACCTGGATGATCTATCCCAATAAGAGACTGGAACAGATATATCACTGCTGAATCCTCGTTAGCTGAAGACACCGTCTCCAACCCCAACTGTCGCGGCTGCATGTTGTGCTGCTGCTTGAAACTCCAAAATCAATCAACAATAACAATAGATATCTCCTTTAGTCCCATAACCCTTCTTAAATAGATCCTTATGCACTTTTAGGGTTTGTATGTCACTTTTAGGGTTTATGCTCACTTTTGCATGCATGCAATTCTAATTTCAAGTTGACTTTAATACTGAATAAATAAGGCCTGCATGCTCCGCATGCTTTAGGATATGAACTCTGATGGCCTTCTTTCTATACTGATGACTTAATAATACTGAATTGATGTACCTTTCTTCTCCTAGTTCTATCAGTCCTCAGTTATTCCCTTTTTATAGAAAATGGAACATTACAGTCCTCCCTCACCAAATATTGCTTTTCCTCAAGCAATGCCAACGCAACTCCCTAATCAATCAAACTGAACCAACTGAATCAGGGGATGATCCTAAGGTCCCAAATTATCGTAGGAGATTTGTAGCACCCTCTGCTCAAAGAACTCCACTACGCAGTACCATCATAAGATATCCCATGGAAGCCTCCCATAAGTAGAGTGACTAACCAGGTTGTAAACGAGGTACCATCACAATAGACCTCCTGAAAGCATCCTCTAGCAATCACTAAATTGTCAGTCACTGTAATCCTAGGGGCCCAAATCAATCTAAGAATTACAGAGGTCAAAATGCATCCGCTGCTACCCTACGTAGTATCGACACAAGGAGCATCATGTAGACTCCCAAGTAACGCCATCAGTAAACACTGTATCCATCCCTCATAAAGTCTTCCACCTGGATCCCAATGCAAACTTATGCATATTTCATCCCAAATATCTGAAGGCTCTTGTGGGACTATACCCTTGGCTAGGAATTGTTGGAGTATCGGGTACCTCCACATGGTATAACCGCCGCACCTCTAGGAATATAAAACAAGTGGACTAACCGCCACCTAGTGATAGGGCCTTGCGTTGGGTTTCAAATGTTCACCAACATCTACAGGTTTTGGTGTAACGACAAACCTTACATGGTATCAGAGCATAGGTCTCAAGTTAAATTCCCCCAAGCTACGCCGGAGGCGAGGTGTTGGAGTATCGGGTACCTCCACATGGTATAACCGCTGCACCTTTGGGAATATAAAACAAGTGGACTAACCGCCACTCCTGGTGATAGGGCCTTGTGCTGGGTTTCAAATGTTCACCAACATCTGCAAGTTTTGGTGTAACGACAAACCTTACAGGAATGTCTTCCCAAGAATCGCCCAGTCAATAGGACACCAACTCTTAATCTCTCTCCAATCTAACCCCTGAAAAGTACCTTGTCCATAAGCACCATCACAAGGAATAATCCTACCAAGCTGACATTCTTCCCTTCTGATTTCAACTGGATTGCTCATATACTGCGGGTCAATTTCTCGATCCTGTCCAACCTGTAAAAACCATCCGCCATTATGCAAATGTGTACTCAAGCTACTGCAAGCCTTGTCTATGTACTCCTGAAGAGGACTACTTTGAAATGCAATAGTATGTTTCTTCTACTGCCCCATCAAGAAATCTAACTACTCTTCAATACTAGAAAGCCTGACCACTGACTCGATACATATAACTCGAAGAATAGTAAGGTCAACACCTCATTGTACTATGGTGTCTCGGATTATCTTGGTTCTCTCTTTCATTGCTAGAATGCTTTCTTTATTACGTTCAATCTTCTTTCAGTGACTATCATCTAGAAGCTCTATCTCATGCATGTATAAACTCTCCCTAACCTCCATGTGTGACTGCTCATTGTCTCGATTGTTGTGCTCATTGCCTTGCACATCATGTATTTCACCTATCATAACTATATGGACTCCTACTGTAGGTGTTGAAGAGTGTACCAACTCCAACTCATCACACGGCTTGTCCACAATCTGATTAGCGAATGTGCTTGTGTCACTAGACTCACACGATGGCTCTAATTCTATCTCCTCATGCACATCCTCATCATGTACTGTTAACTCCAAATGAAGCTCATCGACAACCTATACTTCATGCTCATCTTTCTTCCCTCCCCCAACTATGCCTTTAAGGAGATCCTCATCCAAATCCTTGGGCTAGCTCCCGAACTTGATGGTGTAATAATCTTAAAAGGACAATGCTGCACATACCTCATCACCCAAGGCTAGATACTCCTGATATCAAGGAAAGTGTTGAAGTATTGCTAACCTCTTCCAATTTCCAGTCAAGATCCTTCTCATTGTCTTCATGTTCTCACAAGTTGGCAAAGAAAAACCTTTGTTTTGACATGCTCTTCACCAACATCACTGACATGCATTTGCATGTACACGCATGCATCAACATGCACTTTTATTCAATTTCTATGTTCCCACAGCTGGCAAGGATCATGCTCTGATACCACTGTAATATCCCAAATACTGATATTCTCTAATGTTCTATGATAGTGCTGACTCGCACACTCAATCTCATACAAATTTGCAAAATAACTATGCATGCAAACTTGCCATGCAAAAATGCCCTAAAATATAGCTGAATTAGGGTTAGGGTTTTGCAGAGAGAAATTAACACTTACCACTGATATTCTGGTTGATAATGACTCTAGAGACAACTGCATGTAGAAGGATCTAGATGGGTGGTCTAATAATGCTCTTTTCCTTTGGTGTTACCGCCCCGCGGTACCGTAAAAACCCTCCAGACTGAAGGTGACATTTTTGTAGGAAGAGAGGTCCATTCGGGCTGAAACTTTTTTAGCTTGTCCGTCTGCTGAAGCCGGAGAGATGGCCTGGCACATGCAGAGGTTTGGCTGCCTCTAAGTGCCCTAGCAAATTGATTAGCAGTTCTGCTGCTCACACCCCCAACTGATCTTTTTGGCTAATAACTGCTCCAAGTGAGGAAACTGATGTCTGATAATTACTGCATACCGTGGGATAGGCCTACTAAGAAAGAGGAAGCTGACATGCAGAGGAAATACTGGGTTTTGTGGTCTCAACGAATCCTTCTATGTTTTCCCTACTACTTCTGGCTGCAAAATGTGGATCTACTAGTAACCCTTCGGAATGTGCTGGATCTCTGAATACTGTAGTATATGATGGATGAAATGGATAAACCTGGATGATCTATCCCAATAAGAGACTAAGGCATATATCTCACTGTTGAACCCTCGCTAGCGAAAGACACCATCTCTAACCCCAACTGCTGCGGCTGGACGTTGTGCTGCTACTCGAAACTCCAAAATCAATCAACAATAACAGTAGATATCTCCTTTAGTCCCATAACCCTTCTTAAATAGATCCTTATGCACTTTTAGGGTTTGCATGTCACTTTTAGGGCTTATGCTCACTTTTGCATGCATGCAATTCTAATTTCAAGTTGACTTTAATACTGAATAAATAAGGCCTGCATGCTCCACATGCTTTATGATATGAACTCTGATGGCCTTCTTTCTACACTGATGACTTAATAATACTGAATTGATGTACCTTTCTTCTCCTAGTGCTATCAGTCCTCAGTTATTCCCTTTTTATAAAAAACGGAACATTACACAAACTTGTGATCAAGGGCACATTTGAATATTTGACTCCAAGAAGTGTGAAATCAAAAACAAAAAATTAGGAAAAATTATTGGGACTGCTGTGAGAACTGCAAGCAAGGTAGACATCCTAGAAAATGAAGAAAAATGTTAAATGAGTCAAATTGATGAAAGTATGATGTGTCATAAAAGGATGGGGCACTTAAACTTTGAAAATATTATAAAAATAAGTAAGAATGGAGTCGTAAGAAACTTACTAAAGATCATAAAGCCCCCTAACTATGTTTGTAGACATTGTCTCCATGGGAAACAAACAAAAGCAAGTTTCAAGATCAAAGAGCATACAACATCACAACCATTGGAAATAATTCACACTCACCTCTGTGGTCCTACAAGGACTAAAAGCATGCAATGTGAGTGTTACTTCATGTTATTCATTGATGATCATACAAGGATGACTTGGGTGGCATTTCTCAAAGAAAAAATCAGAAGCCTTTGTGAAGTTTAAAGCCTTTAAAGCACCAGTTGAAAATGAATAAAACCTCAAAATTAAATGTCTAAGGTCAGAAAATGGTGGAGAGTTTACCACAAATGAATTCAATAAGTTTGGTGAAACTCATGGTATCAAAAGGCATTTTTTAGCCCCAAAAACTCCTCAGTAAAATGGATTAGTTGAAAGAAAGAAAAAGACAATTCAAGAAGCAGCCAGAACCATGCTTAATGAAGCTAAACTTCTAGACAACTATTGGTGAGAAGCAATATACACAACTGTTTATGTATAGAACAGAGGAAAACTCAATGTAAATAGTGACAAAACACCTTATGAGCTATGGTTTGGTAGACCAACATCAATCAGTTACTTTAGAGTCTTTGGAAGTAAGTGCTACATAAAGAGAGATGATGATAATCTTGGGAAATTTGACTACATGATAGATGAAGGCTATTTCTTGGATATTCTTCCACCAAAAGGGCATATATATGTTACAATATAAGATCACACAAGATCATAGAAAGCGCAAGTGTAATTGTTGATGCACTAAACCAATAAAAGATAAAATTCAAGAAAATGAGGATGATGAAGAGAAAGATGAAGATTCTCAAAAGGAGGAGTTTTTAAAGGAAAAGAAAGACGAAGATTCCCAAAAGAAGGAGTCTATTAAAGAAGAGGAAGATGAATATTCTCAAAAGTGGGAGGCTTTAGAACAAAAGGAAGAAAGTGAAGATGAAGAATCTCATAGATCTGATACAAAAACTCCATCTAGAAGAATTCAAAAGAATCATCCCGAAACTCTAATCATAGGTAACAAAGATGCAGGATTTAGTACAACAAGAAGACTAATGTTTCAAGAAAAAACATTAATCTCGTTGGTTGAGCCAACAGTTTTTGGAGAGGATAGAAAAAATAATGATTGGATCAGTGCCATGAATGATGAGTTGCACCAAATACAGAAAAAACAAACTGGGGAACTTGTCCCAAGACCAAAAGGAATGAATGTTATTGGGACCAAATGCATCTTCAAAAACAAGTTTAATGAGGATGGTCTAGTCATAAGAAAAAAATCCAGACTAGTATGCAAGGGATATGCTCAAATAGAAGGTATTGACTTTGAAGAAAATTTTTCACATGTGGAAAGAATTGAAGCCATTAGAATGTTTTTAGAATTTGCATGAAATAAAAACTTCAAAGTATACCAAATGGATGTAAAATATGTGTTCCTTAATGGAGAACTTGAAGAATAAGTATATGTTGAACAACCTGAAGGTTTTCTATTATCAGAAAATAGAGATTATGTTTGCAAACTAAAAAAGGCACTCAATGGCCTCAAACAAGCTCCAAGGGCATGGTACTCAAGACTGGACAAGTACTTGAAACAACAAGGTTATAAAAGAGGGGCCATTGACAGTAATCTCTACTTAAAGTTTGAAAACAAAAACATGATCATTGTTGTTGTCTACATTGATGATATCGTATTTGGAAGTGATCTACAAGTTATGAATGTAAAGTTTGCTTCAAAAATGAAGAAGGAGTTTGAAATGTAAATGTTGGGAGAACCGAAATACTTTCTTGGCTTACAAGTCTCTCAATCAGAAAAGGGGATTTTCATCTCTTAAACCAAATATATCAAAGACATGTTGAAAAAGTTTAAAATGGAAGACTCAAAACCAATTAGGACTCCTATGGTCACGGGTTGTAAATTAAGTAGGGATGATGAGTCTTTGGAAGTTGATCATACCATGTATAGGTCAATGAGTGGTAGTTTGCTATATGTAAGAACTACAAGACCAGGTGTGATGCAGTCTGTAGACTTGGTTGCCAGATTCCAATCAGCCCCCAAAGAAACACATGTGGCAGCAGTAAAAAGAATCTTTAGATATATGAAAGGAACTATGTAGTGTGGTTTATGGTATCCAAAAGGAAATGACTTCTCTCTGAAGGCATTTACTGATGTAGATTGGGAAGGAATTATTGATGATATAAAGAGAACCAGTGGAGCAACGTTTTACTTGGGAAATTGCTTGGTATCATTGCTAAGCAAAAATCAGTCCTCCATTTCACTTTCGACAATAGAAGTTGAGTATATTTATGTTGCATCATGTTGTACTAAATTCATATGGATGAAACAAACATTAGAAGATCTACTTGTGAAATAAGTGATCTGGATTTATGTGTGAACAAAATGAAAGAACAGAGAGATAATCATAAAAACAACCATATTGCAAAGATAACAGAGATATAGTAAACACAAATTCTATTAAATAGAGAAAATATAACAGACTGTAAATACAACAGCTAGAATGGTAGTAGCTATCTCTGAGAAGAGATGTGGCTGCTACGCTCATCCATGACAAGATGAATACAAAATGAGATGTGGTTTCTATGCTCATCCTCAATTTTGATAGCATACCGATAGACAACTCCAAGTGAAGAGATGTCGAGGAAGTCCATCTCAGCTCAGATGTACCGATGTAGACCACTACGAAGTATCAGGTGCCGCTCAGAGTCCTTGATACCCAACTTTTTGCGCAAGGTATGAAACTTGTTGGTCTACTTTGACACCGTGTGGTCCCTCTCTTAACTCATAATGGTCCATTTGGTGTACTAGACATCATAGTTTCCCACAGGGTAATATTGTTCCTTGACGACATCAATGAAAGAGGCCCAAGTGGGATTTGTCTCAAGGATTCCAGACTCGTTTGATGATATTTTCTCCCAATAAGTACCCCGCCAATTTTAGACATGGGGGACTACCTTAAGGAGCGGAAAGGTGATCTTTTCCTTGTCGAAAAAAATGTGGACAGAGAAATACCATTCTAAAGCATTCAATCAATTATCTAGGGCATCAACATCGATTTGGTATTCAAATAAAGGAATATAAAAGTTAACGTATACCTTAAAGGGAGTTTCATCCCCGAACCGACTGCTCATTGAAAATGCACTTGCTGTTGCCAGCATTCGTAGATGGATTTGGGTGAAACTATCCATCATCTCATTCCTTTGTCGCTCGAGGGCTTCCTCAAGCAGCGACTTGATAAGATCTCTTGCTCCTTCGTCTCTCTTTTCTTTCACCATGGGAGGTCATTTGGGGCCGAGAGAGTGAACTTCCCCAAGTGAAACTAGTCTGAGACCAAACTCTCTATACCCTGACCTCATCAGGGACATGCGCCGAGAAACACTCAAAGAGAAGATTTCTCTGATACCACTGATCTAGATTTATGTGTGAAAGAAATGAAAGAAAAGATAGATAATCATAAACATGGCTATATTGAAAAGATAATAGAGATACAATAAACAAAATTTATATTAAATAATGGAAATAGAACATACTGTAAATACAATAGCTAAAATGGTGGTAACTATCTCTGAGAAGAGATGTGGATGCTATGCTCATCTGTGCGAATCTAAATACAAAACGAGGCCAAAGGGGCCTATTTATAATAAGAATGAGGGTGAGAACCCCAAAAGTCCAAAACATAACCCTAGAAGACGAACCGTTATAAAGTTTGTGGCCCCAAGGTGGTAAGTTGAACAATCAACTTTCCGGGGTCATAACTTTTGCATACAATCTCTGATTTGGGTGCTCGATAGCCCGTTGGAAAGGTCTATCCAAGATTTATGCCTCTTGAGTAGGGCCCAATGGTTGCTAATGGAAACTATTTGGCCTCTTGAATCGCCAAAAACGTTGTTTTGGGCCTCAAAATGGCCCCAAAGGTTTGGGACTCAAAAAATCGTAGAAAAATAACTAGGAAACTGCCACAATAGAAAATTGTTTTGAGCCAATGGAATAGGTGGGTGGCCACTGATCTCCATATGGATCAATCCTCCCTCCTCAGGAAGCAATGGTATCCATTGCATCAAATCCCATATCATATCTCAAACTATGTGGTGAGATGATCTCCTGGTGCGACATTTGTTGAAGTGAAGAAGTTGTCTTTCTTTGACATCCTGAGAGGACTATAATCGTTGTTGATTGATGTGTTGAAACTGTTCAATAATTTTGGTTGTTGCGTTATCCTTGGTTTGAACCGATCTGGATGATTTCTTGCCAGAGGAGCACCTTGAATGCGTGACCTTGCATCATAGAGGTACTCAGGTATATGAGGAAACAATGACTCTGTGTTCTTCTTGTTTCTGCAGAGCAAAGACACCCCTTACAAATGATGTACTTGAGGTCTCTGTGATATGATGTTCTCCTTTAAATGCAATTGTGAAGAGAGATAATTTCCTGATGTGGGAGCTTATCTTTCTACCTTGCGAGATTGTGTTAGGTGCAATTGTCTTTGGTATCTGATAGAGTTGTCCCCCCAAAGTGACAATGACAGTGCGAGATCATGACTCATATACAACATGGTGCTTCCACATATATGGTTGTCATAAAAGAACATCACAGAATTCAAGTGGGGCCACATCACACAATACCTCGTCTTTGAAAGGCTTGATGCCATATGGTAGGAGGAATTGTTGAGTAATGTGGATACCTCATCCTTGGATTAGCCAACCGATGTTGTAGGTTTGCGAATGTGATGTTGTTGGAAGCTCTAATCTCTAGATGAATTCTGCTGAGATCAGGTTCTTTTGGCTGCCATTGTCAAGAACAAAATGCAGTGGGATTCCCTCTACCCACATCTACGAGTGGAAGAGGCGCTCCTCTTCCTCAGACTCTTTAGGCTCCTTTGGTTGAATATGTGTGGTAGCAATAGTGACAGTGGGGTCTGCATCAATGATCTGATTCCCAAGGTCTGCAACTATGACAATGAGTTCGGAATCAGAATTGAGATCTGATTCTGCATATTTGATCTCGGCTACCAAAGACTGTTTTGAGTGTCATTCATCAGTGTTGTACCAAGGGATTTTATGAAATTCGCACCACTTCCCGATGTCCTTCTTTGTCTTTTCATTCCCCTTCTTTGATTGTGGCAAGGATTGGTTGTATTTTCCTGTGTTTTGCAGTCTAGGGTTTCCCTTTCCTTGATTCTACGGTGGGTTTGCAGGTCCAAAGTCTCGCTTGTTCTTTTGCCGAAATTTCTCCTCGATTTTGACAGCATATCAATAGGAAGATCCAAGTGAAGAGATGTCGACGAATTCCATCTCAGTTCGGATGTATTGATGTAGACCGCTATGATATTTCAGTATCAAGTGTCGCTTGGAGTCCTTGATACCCAGCTATGTGCGCAATGTATGAAAGTTGTTGGTGTACTCTAACACTGTCTTGTCCCTCTCTTGACATAGAATGGTCCATTTGGTGTACTGGTCATCATAGTTTCCCATAGGATAACATTGTTCCTTGATGACATCAATGAAAGAGGCCCAAGTGGGATTTGTCTCAAGCATTCCAGACTCGTCTGATGATATTTGCTCCCAATAAGTACCCCACCAATTTTGGACATGGGGGACTACCTTAAGGAGCGTAAAGGTGATACTTTCCTTGTCGAAAGAATTATGGACATAGAAATACCCTTGTAAAACATTCAACCACTTATCGAGGGCATAGTCATTGATTTAGCATTCAAATAAAGGAATATCAAATTTAACTTGTACCTTAAAGGGAGTTGCATCACCAAACGGGCTGCTTGTTGAAGATGCGCTTGCCGTTGCCAACATTCGTAGAAGGATTTGGGAGAAACTATTCATCATCTCGTTCCTTTGTTGCTTGAGGGCTTCCTCGAGCAGCAACTTGATAGGATATCCTGCTCAATCATCTCTCTTTTCTTCCGCCATGGGAGGATATTTGGGGTGGTGAGAGTGATTTTCCCCAAGTGAAGCTAGTTCGAGACCAAACTCTCTATACCCTTACCTCGTCGAGGAAATGCACAGAGAAACAATCAAATAGTAGATTGCTATAATACCATTGATCTGGATTTATGTGTGAACTAAATGAAAGAACAGATAAATAATCATAAACACGACCACATTGTAAAGATAACATATATACAGTAAACACAAATTCTATTAAATGGCGGAAATAGAATAGACTGTAAATACAACATCTAGAATGGTGGTAGATATCTCTGAGAAGAGATGTGGCTTCTGCACTCATATGTGCCAAGTTGAATACAAATTGAGGCCAAAGGGGCCTATTTATATTAAGAATGAGGGTGAGAACCCCAAAATTCCAAAGCATGACCCTAGAAGATGAATCGTCATAAAGTTTGTGGCCCCAAGGTGGTAAGTTGAGTAATCAACTTCCTGGGGTCATAAATTTTGCATACAATATCTAATTTGGGTGCTTGATATCCCATTGGAAAGGTCTATCCAAGATTTACAACTTTCGAATGGAGCCATATGGATGCCAAAGGAAGCCATTTGTCCCTTCGAATTTCCAAAAACGTCGTTTAGGGCCTCATAATGGCCCCAAAAGTTTGGGACCCAAAAAATGTAAAAAAATAGCTAGGAAACTGCCACAATGGACAATTGTTTTGAGCCAGTGGAATAGGTGGGTGGCCATCGATCTCCATCTAGATCAATTATCCCTCCTTAGGAAGCAATGGTCTCCATTGCGTCAAATCTCGTATCATATCTCGAACTGTGTGATGAGATGATCTCCTGGTGCGACATTTGCTGAAGTGAAGAGGTTTCCTTTCTTTGACATCCTGAGAGGGTTGTAATCATTGTTGATTGATGCATTGAAACTGTTCAACAATTTCTTTTGTTTTGTTGTCCTTGGTTTGAACCAATCTGGATGATTTCTTCCCAGAGGAGCACCTTGAATGCATGGCCTTGCATCGTAGAGGTACTCGGGTAGATGAAGAAACGACGACTCTGTGTTCTTCTTGTTTCTGTAGAGTAGAGACAATCTGTGCAAATGATGTACTCGAGGTCTCTGTGATCTGATGTTCTCCTTCAAAGGAAATTGTGAAGAGGGATAATTTACCAGTGTGGGAGCTTATATTCCTACCTTGCAATACTATGTTAGGTGCAACTGTCTTTGGTATCTGATAGAGTCCCCCCCCCAAAGTGACAATGACATTGTGAGGTCGTGACTCATATATGTTAGGATTATTAATCCTCCCTTGGTCAAATGTCTATTAGATTAATTATTGCCTAACTTAGGAACCTTAAAATTAATTAAATGAGTCCCCTAGTGCAATTGGGTCCACATGGCCCAATGGGGCCACATGTACCAGTCATTGAAGTGTGGGGGACAATGCTAGATGTTAACTGCCACTTACTACATGTGCATGCATCAATGGGGGCACCTCCTAGACCAATCCCTACATTTTAGGAGCCACTAGGAGTCCCAACACCAACCTACTTCAATTAGTTGGTGTTATCACTAGTTAGCCACAATTAGCCTTCAGTTACCTTTAGATGACTCACTATCAGTTAGCTAGCACATGGATTGCATGGATAATGCATGTATGCATGTGGAGGAGCGATTTTTTTCACCTACCACACTTAGTTGCACTGAGTTAACTAGTTGTTACTATCTATTGGAGTTATTGGTCATCGAAGAGTTGATTTGTTGGACTCCGATATTGATTGGGAGACCTTGAGTTAGAGATTCAGTTAGATACAGTCTTATCCACTTGGAGAATTCAAATTCACTCCTCATGCATTCGAATTCTACCTATTTGTAATCTATTGTACACTGGATATTATTATGATGAATATACTGTAAATTCATGAGCAATACTTATCTGTTTCCTTGTGGTTTGTTTTGCTTAGTTTGTATGTTCATCCTCCATTCAATTGCTATAAAATAATAAGAACTCTATGCTTGAAGATCATATGGCATTCAAATTCTAACAATATACAACATGGCACTTTCACATATATGGTTGTCCTAAAAGAACATCACAAACTTCAAGTGGGGCAACACCAAACCGTACCTAGTATTTGAAAGGCTTGATGCCATATGGTAGGAGGAATTGTTGAGTAACGCAGATACCTTGTCCTTTGCTTAGCCAACTGTGTTATAGGGTTGTGGATGTGGTGTTGTTGGAAGCTCTAATCTATGTATGACTTCTGTTGAGATTAGGTTCTTTTGGCTCCCATTGTCAACAACAAAATGCAGTGGGATTCCCTTTACCCACATCTATGAGTGGAAGAGGCACTCCTCTGCCTCTGATTCTTTAGGCTCCTCTGGTTAAATATGTGTGGTGGCAACAGTGACAGTGGGGTCTACATCAATTATCTACTTCCCATGGTATTTAATTGTGACATTGGGTTCTGAATAAGAATCGGGATCTGATTTTGAATATTTGATCTCGGCTACCAAAGACTGCTTTGAGTGGTATTCATCAGTGTTGTGACAAGGGTTTTATGAAATTCACACCACTTCTTGATGTCCTTTGTCTGTCAATTCCCCTTCTTTGCTTGTGGCGGGGACTTGTTTTATTTTCTTGTATTTTGTGGTCCAGGGTTTCCCTTGCCTTGATTCTGCGGCCAGTTTGCAGGTCCAAAGTCTCGCTTGTTCTTTTGCTAAAATTTCTCCTCGATTTTGATAGAATACAGATAGGTAGATCCAAGTGAAGAGATGTTGATGAATTTCATCTCAGTTCGGATGTATGGATGTAGACCACTGCAATATTATAGTATTAGGTGCTGCTCAGAGTCCTTGATACCCATCCTTTTGCGCAAGGTATGAAATTTGTTGGTGTACTCCGACACCGTCTAGTCCCTCTCTTGACGCAGAATGATCCATTTGGTGTACTGGTCATCATAGTTGCCCACAGGGTAATATTGTTCCTTGATGACATAAATGAAAGAGGCCCAAGTGGGATTTGTCCCAAACATTTCAGACTCGTCTAATGATCTTTTCTCCTAATAAGTATCCCACCAATTTTGGACATGGGGGATTGCGGCCTTAAGGAGCATAGAGGTGATATTTTCCATATCGAAAAAATTGTGGACAGAGAAATACCCTTCTAGAACATTCAACCACTTATCTGGGGCATCAACATCAATTTGTCCTTCAAATATAGCAATATCAAATTTAACTTGTACCTTATAGGGAGTTGCAACCCCGAACTGGTTTCTCGTTGAAGATGCACTTGCCGCTGTCAGCATTAGTAGAAGGATTTGGGTGAAACTATCCATCATCTCGTTCCTCTGTCACTCGAGGGATTTCTTGAACAACAACTTGATAGGATCTCTTGCTCCATCGTCTCTCTTTTCTTCCACCATGGGAGGTCGTTTGGGGTGAGAGTGATCTTCCCCAAGTGAAATTAGTACGAGACCAAAATCTCTATACCCTGACCTCATCGGGGACATGCGATGAGAAACAATCAAAGAGCATATTTCTCTGACACCACTGATATGGATTTATGTGTGAATGAAATGAAAGAACGAATAGATAATCATAAACACAACCATATTGCAAAGATAACAAAGATACAACAAAGATAAATTCTATTAAATAACGAAAATAGAATAGACTGTGAATGCAACAACTAGAATGGTGGTAGCTATCTCTGAGAAGAGATGTGGTTGTTGCACTCATATCTGCCAAGTTGAATACCAAATGAGGCCAAAGGGGCCTATTTATAATAATAATTAGGTCAAGAACCCAAAAATTCCAAAGCATAACCCTGTAAGATGAATCGTCATAAAGTTTGCAGCCCTAAGGTGGTAAGTTAAACAATCAACTTTCCAGGGTCATAACTTTTTCATATAATCTCCAATTTGAGAGCTCGATAGCCCATTGGAAATATTTATATGAGCTTTACGATATCCATCTGGATCAATCCTCCCTCCTTAGGAAGCAATGGTCTCCATTGCGTCAAATACCATATCATATCTCAAACTGTGTGGTGAGATGATCTCCTGGTGCGACATTTGTTGAAGTGAAGAGGCTCGCTTTCTTTGACATCTCAAGAGGGTTGTAATCGTTGTTGATTTATGTAGTAAAACTATTCAACAATTTTGGTTGTTGTGTTTTCCTTTGTTTGAACCGATCTAGATGATTTCTTCCTAGAGGTTCACCTTGAATGTGTGGCCTTGCATCATAGAGGTACTCGGGTACTAGATGAAGAAACAATGACTCTGTGTTCTTCTTGTTTATGTAGAGCAAAGACACCCTGTGCAAAGGATGTACTCGAGGTCTCTGTGATCTGATGTTCTCCTTCAAAGGAAATTGTGAAGAGGGATAATTTCCTGGTGTGGGAGATTATATTCCTACCTTGCAATATTGTCTTAGGTGCAACTGTCTCTGGTATATGATAGAGTTGTCCCCCCAAAGTGACAATGACACTGTGAGGTCGTGACTCCTATACAACATGGCACTTCCACATATATGGTTGTCCTAAAATAACATCACATACTTCAAGTGGGGCCACATCACACAGTACCTTATATTTGGAAGGCTTGATGTCATATGGTAGGAGGCATTGTTGAGTAATGTGGATAACTCGTCCTTAGCTTATGTTGATGTATTTGTAACTTCAGAAGATATTCGGACGTATATTATCATTGTATGTTGTTGTACCCCAATTGGGGATGTGTGTTACCCCTTTATGGGATGTCTAAATTGTGTCTAGATATTGAGGTACAACCTCCGTTGTAAGTCGGGGCAATAGTCCCCAGTGTAACATCATGTAATATGTAATTGTGGTCTCTCTAGGAGAAGTGGGCCCCATGTGAGATGACATGTAGGCTCGAGTCTTATATTTGGTCAGTGACTTGAAAGGGTATAAATAGGGAGGATCTCTCCCTCATTTATACACATCTCACACACTCTCTAAGGCGCATGAGAGAGAGAGACCGTTAGAGGAGGAGAGAAAGATAGTTGCTAAACATTTCTTATTACTGCTTTTGATCATTTTACTATTCTGAAGAAGTTTGCGGGGTTTTCTCCTTTATGGTTTCCTCGATTAAAATCTTTGTGTCTTGTGTATCTTTTATATCTTATTTATTTTTTTGTACTTGTTATTCTTTCATATAAAGATCCTAAATAATATAATCAGATCTTAAGAAAATCTAACATGGTATCAAAGCCTGTATGAAAGAAGACACTATGTGGCTATGGGAACTAGGGCTTCCTAGTTGAATGTGTTCCCTCCATAGATCATCAACCAAGGAGGGATATACCAACTCACCTCACTAGGGTGCATCTATTAGTGGTATCAATTTCTAAATCAAAGGAGTTTCACTGTACAACTGAAATACAGCTGCAACGACAGCTAATGGAAATTAGGGTTTCATGCCTGAAAACCCTAGAAGACTGAATTTAGTAATCCTAGAGATTTTGCTATTACGCGATATTGGAGAAGGCTCAGAAGCCGAAACTTTTGCAAGCCAAAGAGAAATTCGTGCTATACACTATGTAAAAGTTTCAGCCTTAGATTCGCTATACTTCAGGAGATATGGTTCCTCCAAATCCGGGTTCCAGTCTCCTCCAGAATACAGTCATAAATAGGTGACCTAGGGAGATTTGCTATATCTCGGGCTAGGAAGGTCCAAACAAAATTTCGCAAGATGTTTTAGGTAGGACACGGCCTGTAGTTTGTGTGGCACCTAGAATATTAAACAGTGACACATGGAAGTATGTACAAGTTTTCTATGTTGAACAATCCCCAAAATAGTCACCTTGGGAAACTTAGCATAAGTACCAATTGGAAAATCCATTTCTGCTCTAATCTATGGTGTTGGAAAGAGGACATATCAGGATATCTTGGTGAGAATTTTCAGAATGTAAGGATAAGCAGAAACTTCGGAGATACAGTAGAATCAATATCAGTCATTTCTGTAGAAGAAATTGGAAAACTAGGGATTCCTATTTTGGGAGCTTCCCTCCACAGTTTTCAGAAAAGGAATACATTAGACATCTCACCTTGAAGATGACCATATTTCTATCCAATCATAATTTTGAAATCCCAAGTTTTGAAAATTAGGGTTTCTCTGACAAACCCTAGATCAACCAACTCTTGAACCAGGAAAGACACCTCAAATCGGTAAGATATAAATTTTTGCTATTTACATTTGAGGTTCTCATTTCAAAATGACTAATCACTCCCAGCTTGATGACAAGCTTGGTGAAGCTGACAACTTCTGAGTATGGAATTATAGGACCTCCGTGATCCTTGAAGAAATTGACTTGGATCAGTATTTCAGTAAGGAAGTTCTAAAAGCCAGAGGGAGATGAGGCTAAGTCTAGAGCCAAGAGAATCATTGCAGGTTCTATTAAAGATCATCTCATCCCTCATGTGTCATCCTTGAAGAAACCAAAAGGAAGTGTTCAATGCTATGACAAACCAATTGAAGAAGAATAAGAGATTGTTATAACCACCTTGAATGGCCTCCCAAGATCATGGGATTCATTCATTCGAGGAATGTGTGCCAAAAGGAAGTGATTACCTTTAGCAGACTCTGGGAAGAGTGCACACAAGAAGAATTTCGACTCATAATGAGAGAAGAGAAAATGGGAGCAACTAAAGATGAATCTCTCATGATTCAAAGAAGATCCCTCAAGCGATGAGGAATATGAAGGACTCAATTCTTGAAGAATCTCTTATCCATCTTAGCATTTGGATAAGAAATCATGTTGTTATGAATGAAGAAGATGATGAAGCTGAAGGCTTAAGAAGGAGTCTACCCACGAAACAAATAAAGATAAGTATTCAATTGTCATTTCATGATATTGTTTGGTTATATATTTGTTTATATTCAGTTGATGTTTGAGTATTTTGCATTTATACTACGAAATTCCACATAATGGGTAAGAAGTCAATCATGGTGTACAACATTCCATTACTACTTATCTAGATTGAAACCTCTTTCCTGGCATATTAGTAGTAGTACACACTCTTAATAACATTAGCGTAGAATGCATCTAGTGTTAGAAAACAGGACCGTAGAGTAATAACAGATATACAGTTAAATCATTAAACAAGATGCAAAACACATTAAACACATTACAGAGAGACACATATATAACATGGTTCACCCAAACGATGGGCTACGTCCACACAGAAATTGTCAGTCCTTTTATTACCGTCCAGAAAGATGAAGGGATACAACTTGCAACAATACCACTGCACTTCCTCTTCACGCTCTCACAGTCTCTCTCACACAATCACAGAGATTGTTTATAATGCTACAATACAATACAATACAATACCATCCCCAGTTGTATTACAATGCTTTTATTTTATAGGGGAAGTACCATGGAAAAAATACTACGGTTAACCCAATACCATGGGTCCGCAAAACTGTTGGCAAACAAACATCCCAAAAAAAATTCTCAGCGGCTCCGCCCCCGAACCCCCATTTCTCGGGGGCACTTCCCTCGAACCCCAAAGTGGGGGAACGAGTGTATAGTAAACCTGGGGTACAAACACAGTTGAATAATATCTCTAGATCTGTAAGATCAAGCTCCACAACCAACATCTAGAAGTTATAGTATGTATACATGATATGGATGAATGTTGTAGTATTGGCTAAAATAGTTGCATGGCTATGTGATATATATTTGTCACTATTAATATATTTTGTAAATTATGATATGTTTCTAATCATGCAATTGAACTTGACTTGTAGATCATTCCAAAGAACAAGTAAGGATAGTTCAGAAGAGGAACCTGAAGATTCCCTGGTCAAAGATACCATAGCGAAAGAAAGAGCTTCAGAAGAATATAGAGAGAATGGTAGATGAAGAATAATCCAAGATGAAGAATAGTATGACGAGACTTCCAGAGAAAGCAAGAGGCCTCAGACACACTCTAGTTATGTGACACTGTTGAGTGACATCATTGATCCAGAGCCTTCAAGCTATAAATAAGTAGCCAAGAATAAAGGGAAGGAGACTATGATCAAAGAGTACTAGTTCAAGAAGAATGATGTCCAAGTTGCGGTGTCGAGACCTGAAGGGAAGTCCGTAGTGTCTTCCATATGGATCTACAAGATCCAGCATGCAGTAGATGGCAGCATCGTGGGATACAAGGCAAGATTCATAGCATGAGGCTTCTCACAGAAAGAAGGCACAAACTACGAAGAGACATTTGCACCAGTGACGTGGTACACTTCAATAGATCCATACGTGCAGGTATGAGATGGGAGATACACCAGCTAACATCAAGACAACATTCTTGAATGGTGTAATCTAGGAGGAAGTGTACATAGAGCAACCACTGGGAGTTGAGACACATGACAGGTATACTCATGTGTGCAAACTAAAGAAGGCCTTGTACGAGCTCATAAGGAACCCATGGGATAACACATACATGAGGAGCTTGAAGATCACCTAGAGTGATGAAGATCTTAACCTTTGCTACAAGTTTGAAGATGAAATCCTATAGAGGATGACAAGCTCACAAATGGGTGCGAGAAGAATTTTCAAAAATTTAAAGATCGAGGATCTTGGTATCCAGTGACCCTAGATGGATACATAGAATATTAGTAGCAGAGGAAGCTATTTGTCACTCCAGTATAGAATGTTTCAACACATAGAGTACAAAAGGCACATGGAGAATGATGCTCCGCTTCAGAGGGAGTGACTGCAAAAGATCCTCAGGTTTGATATGGTATGACAGGATGGAAAACTTACTGATGGCCCTAAGCTTTATTGAGAGTAAAGCGGATTCCAACCTTTGCTTCAAGGTTGAAGGCGGAAGACCAGTGATGCTCCTGTTATATGTCGATGACTTGTTCCTGACATAAAAAGAGGACCTCATTGAAGATGTAAGAAGGAGACTTGCTACATAGTTCGAGATGAAAGACCTAGGGATAATGAACTACTTCTTAGGTATGGAGGTGTGGCAGAATGCAGATGAGATTTTTCCTTGGTTAAGGAAAGTGTGCAGTGGAGATTCTGAAGAAATTCGGAATACTGGACCGCAAGGCGATAACCACACCTATGGCATCAAAATTGAAGCTACTATGTGATGCTTCATTAGAGATGGTTGATGCCACGATGTATTGTCAGATAAGTTTCTCATTGATGTGCCTGACGAATACGAGACCAAACATATACTTTGCTGTGAACACCCTGAGCCAATTCCTGACAGATTTGAGAAATGCTCACCTGGTTGCAAAGCATGTAGAAAGGTAGTGCCACTGAGTAGAAGAAAAATTTGGGTTGCTTCTTCATTTTGAGATTCAGTATGGTCTACTGGTTTGGCAGGATGCGGTCCTGCATGGCACTAAGTACAGCCGAGGCAAAATATGTTGCCACTTTCTCGGCTACTTGTGAGGTAGTATGTTTCTTTTGAAAGCTACTATTTTATTTGAATGATCTGACTTGCATTTTTGTATGATGCAGAGAGGAGCAGTGAAGCTCCAGTATGTGATCCAGATCGAGATCTCTCGAAAGAGGGAGTGATGAGTTCTAGCATAGATTATGAGATAGGTTGTCTGAGCATAACATCCTGGTGAAGCTCGTAGGTTGCTCAGACGTAATTAGTCTTGTAGGTTGTCCTCAGATGTAATCAGTCCTGGCGAAGCTCGCAGGTTATCCTTGGACGTAATCAGTCCTGATGTGATTCTATGCTAGGAATGCCGAGATTGAAGTTTGAATACTTCAGAGAGAAGCTTGTTGTCCTTCATATCGAGGTTCCTTCCAAGGGGAAGTAATAAGTTCGAAAGACATAGATACATCTGAGCCTTTCCGAAATGGTGGCAGGCTACGCCTCCCATGGTCGTTGATGTAAGTGCTAAGCCTTTCTGACATGGTGGCACGCTGGGCCTCCCATGGTCGTTGATGTAAGTGCTAAGCCTTTCCGACATGGTGGCAGGTTGGGCCTCCAATGGTCATTGATGTAAGTGCTGAGAGCCTTTTCAACATGGTGGCAGGATGGGCCTCCCATGGTTGTTGATGTAAGTGCTGAGAGCCTTTTCGACATGGTGGTAGGTTGGGCCTCCCATGGTCATTGATGTAAGTGCTGAGCCTTTTTTACATGGTGGCAGGTTGGGCCTCCCATGGTAATTCATGTAAGTGCTAAGAGCCTTTTCGACATGGTGGCAGGTTGGGCCTCCCATGGTCGTTGATGTAAGTGCTGAGAACCTTTTCGACATGGTGGCAGGTTGGGCCTCCCATGGTCATTGATGTAAGTGTTCTGTTATGCATATCTGGGTTGTGCTCTGTGTGACGATGAGATGCCATGGTCGTTGATGTAAGTATTGAGAGCCATTATGACATGGTGGTAGGTTGGGCCTCCCATGGTCGTTGATGTAACTGCTGAGCCTTTCCGACATGGTGGCAGGCTGGGCCTCCCATGGTAGTTGATGTAAGTGCTGAGAGCCTTTTCGACATGGTGGTAGGTTGGGCCTCCCATGGTCGTTGATGTAAGTGCTAAGAGCCTTTTTGACATGGTGGCAGGTTGGGCCTCCCATGGTCGTTGATGTAAGTAATGTGTTATGCGTATCTGGGCTGTGCTCTGTGTGACAATGAGATGACCTAAACATGATGAGGTAATAGTAGGGTGCACATGTGTTGCAAGGAATGTAATCAATCCTGGGATGCTCCTTCAAGTTTTGCAGTGGCATATAATCAGTCATGGGAGATCCTACAGGTTTTGCAAGAGGCATATAATAAGTCTTGAGATGTACCTACTTGATGGCTTGCTCATAGAGATGATGAAGACCTGGAAGAGGGCTAGGCCTACATCCAGCATGAAAAAGGGATGGAACTATAGAAACTTCTGATCACAGATAGTATGGGATGATGATCATATTATAAGAATACGATGGCAACAGCTATGATGAAGACTCTATGACTCCGTGATGATGATGATGCAATGAAGACCTGGCCAAATGTGTTGATGACTGTGTAGAGAGAGAATACCTTCCTAGTTAAGAGGGAGTGTTGATGTATTTGTAACTTTGGAAGATATTGAGATGTATATTATCATTGTATGTTGTTGTACCCCCATTGGGGACGTGTGTTACCCCTTTACGTGATGTCTAAATTGTGTCTATATATTGAGGTACAACCTTCGTTTTAAGTCGGGGCAATAGTCCGTAGTGTAACATCATGTAATATGTAATTGTGGTATCTCTAGGAGAAGTGGGCCCCATGTGAGATGATATGTAGGTTTGAGTCTTATATTTGGTCAGTGACTTGAAAGATTATAAATAGGGAGGCACTCTACCTCATTTATACACATCTCACACACTCTCTAAGGCGCATGAGAGAGAGAGAGACAATCAGAGGAGGAGAGAAAGATAGCTGCTAAACATTTCTTATTACTTCTTTTGATCATCTTACTATTCTGAAGAAGTTTGTGGGGTTTTCTCCTTTATGGTTTCCCCCATGAAAATCTTTGTGTCTTGTGTATGTTTTATATCTTATGCATTTTGTTGTACTTGTTATTCTTTCATATAAATATCCTCTATAATCTAATCATATCTTAAGAAAATATAACAGCTTAGCCAACCAATGTTGTAGGGTTACGAGTGTGGTGTTGTTGGAAGCTCTAATATTTGGATGAATTCTGCTGAGATCAGGTTCTTCCATAGTCAACAACAAAATGCAGTGGGATTCCCTTTACCCACATCTGCGAGTGAAAGAGGTGCTTCTATGCCTCTCACTCTTTAGGCTCCTCTAGTTGAATATGTGTAGTAGCAACAGTGACAATGGGGTATGCATCAATGATTTGCTTCCCATAGTCTGCAACTGTGACATTGGGTTTTGAATCAGAATCGGGATATGATTCCGAATATTTGATCTCGGCTACCAAAGACTGCTTTGAGTGACATTCACCAGTGTTGTGCCAAGGGCTGTTATGAAATTTGCACCACTTCTCGGTGTCCTTCTTTGTCTTTCCATTCCCCTTATTTCTTATGGCAGA
This sequence comes from Pseudotsuga menziesii, assembly GCA_001517045.1. Classification (NCBI taxonomy): domain Eukaryota; kingdom Viridiplantae; phylum Streptophyta; class Pinopsida; order Pinales; family Pinaceae; genus Pseudotsuga; species Pseudotsuga menziesii. The sequence goes on along the minus strand of LPNX010268809.1, from coordinate 64,785 downwards.
GACTGCTTGTATTTTCTTGTGTTTTTCAGTCTAGGGTTTCCCTTGCCTTGCTTCTGTAGTGGGTTTGTGGGTCCAAAGGTCTCGCTTGTTCTTTTGTCAAAATTTCTCCTCGATTTTGGCAGTATACAGATAGGCAGATCCAAGTGAAGATATGTCGAGGAAGTCCATCTCAGTTTAGATGTACCGATGTAGACCACTACTATATTTTGGTATCAGGTATTGCTCGGAGTCCTTGATACCCAGCTTTGTGCGCAAGGTATGAAAGTTGTTGGTGTACTCCGACACCATCTTGTCCCTCTCTTGACGCAAAATGGTTCATTTGGTGTATTGGTCATCATAGTTTCCCACAGGGAAATATTGTTCCTTGATGACATCAATGAAAGAGGGCCAAGTGGGATTTGTATTAAGCATTCCAGACTCGTCTGATGATATTTCCTCCCAATAAGTACCCCACCAATTTTGGACAAGGGGAACTGCTTTAAGTAGCACAAAGGTGATATTTTCCATGTCGAAAAAATTGTGTACAACGAAATACCCACCTAGAACATTCAACCACTTATCTAGGGCATCAAAATCAATTTGTACTTCAAATAAAGGAATATCAAATTTAATTTTTACCTAAAAGGGAGTTGCATCCCTGAACCGACTGCTAGTTGAATATGCACTTGCTGCTGCCAACATTTGTAGAAGGATTTGGGCAAAAATATCCATCATCTCGTTCCTCTATCGCTCGAGGGCTTCCTCGATCAACAACTTGATAGGATCTCCTGCTCCTTTATCCCTCTTTTCTTCTGCCATGGGAGGTCATTTGTGCAACGAGAGTAATCTTCCCCAAGTGAAACTAGCTTGAGACCAAACTCTTTATACCTTGACCTCGTCGGGGACATGCGCCGAGAAATAATCAAAGAGAAGATTGCTTTGATACCATTGATCTAGATTTATGTGTAAACAAAATGAAAGAACAAATAGATAATCATAAACATGGCCATATTGCAAAGATAACATAGATACAATAAACACAAATTCTATTACATAACCGAAAAAGAACAGACTGTAAATACAACAACTAGAATGGTGGTAGCTATCTCTGAGAAGAGATGTGGCTGTTGCACTCATCTGTGCCAAGATGAATACAAAATGAGGCGAAAGGGGCCTATTTATAATAAGAATGAGAACGAGAACCCCAAAAGTCCAAAGAATAACCCTAGAAGATGAATCATCATAAATTTTGCAGCCCCAAGGTGGTAAGTTGAATAATCAACTTCCTGGGGTCATAACTTTTGCATACGATCTCTGATTTGGGAACTCAATCGCCTGTTGGAAAAGTCTATTCGAGATTTATGAATTTCGAATGGGGATAAATGGATTCCAAAATAAATTCATTGGCCCTCTTAATCGCCAAAAAATGTCGTTTAGGGCCTCAAAACGACCCTGAAAGTTTGGGACCCGAAAATCATAGAAAAATAACTAGGAAACTGCCACAATTGACAATTCTTTTGAGCTAGTGGAATAGGTGGGTATCCATCGATCTCCATATGGATCAATCCTCCCTCATTAGGAAGCAATGGTCTCTATTGCGTCAAATCCTATATCATATCTCGAACTATGTGGTGAGATGATCTCCTGGTGCGACACTTGCTGAAGTGAAGAGGCTGCCTTTCTTTGACATCTCGAGAGGGCTGTAATCACTGCTGAATGATGCGCTGAAACTATTCAACAATTTTGGTTGTTGTGTTGTCCTTTTTTTGAACCGATATAGATGATTTCTTCCCAAAGGAGCACCTTGAATGTGTGGCCTTGCATCGTAGAGGTACTCAGGTAGATGAAGAAACAATGAATATTTGTTCTTCTTGTTTCTGCAGAGTAGAGACACCATGTGCAAAGGATGTACTCGAGGTCTCTGTGATCTGATGTTCTTCTTCAGAGGTAATTATGAAGAGGGATAATTTCCTTTTGTGGGAGATTATCTTCCTACCTTGCGAGTTTGTGTTAGGTGCAACTATCTCTGCTATCTGATAGAGTTGTCCCCCCAAAGTGACAATAACATTGCGAGGTCAGAACTCATATACAGCATGGCGCTTCCAGATATATTGATGTCCTAAAAGAACATCACAAAATTCAAGTGGGGCCACATCACACAGTACCTCATATTTGAACGACTTGATGTCATATAGTAGGAGGCATTGTTGAGTAATGCAGATACCTTGTCCTTGGCTTAGCCAACCTATGTTGTAGGGTTGTGGGTGTGGTGTTGTTGGAAGCTCTAATATCTGGATGACTTCTGTTGAGATTAGGTATTTTTGGCTACCATTGTCAACAACAAAATGTAGTGGGATTCCCTTTACCCACATCTGTGAGTGGAAGAGGCGCTCCTCTGCCTCTCACTATTTAGGCTCCTCTGGTTGAATATGTGTGGTAGAAACAGTGACAGTGGGGTTTGCATCAATGATTTGCTTCCGATTGTCTGCAATTGTGACATTGGGTTCTGAATCGAAATTGGGATCTGATTATGAAGATTTGATCTCGGCTACCAAAGACTTCTTTGAGCTGCATTCATTAGTGTTGTGCCAAGGACTTTTATGAAATTCACACTACTTCCCGGTGTCCTTCTTTGTATTTCCATTCCCATTCTTTGTTTGTGGCAGGGACTGGTTGTCTTTTCCTATGTTTTGGTGTCCAAGGTTTCCCTTGACTTGCTTCTGTGGTGGGTTTGTAGGTCAAAAGTCTTGCTTGTTCTTTTTCCAAAATTTCTCCTCGATTTTAACATCATACCGATAAGTAGATCCAAGTGAAGAGATGTCGAGGAAGTCCATCTCAGTTCGGATGTACCGATGTAGACCACTGTGATATTTCAGTATCAGGTGTCGGTCAGAGTCCTTGATACCCGGATTTGTGTGCAAGGTATGAAAGTTGTTGTTGTACTCTGACACCGCCTTATCCCTCTCTTGACGCATAATGGTCCATTTGGTGTAGTGGTCATCATAGTTTCCCACAGGGTAATACTGTTCCTTGATGGCATCAATGAAAGAGGCCCAAGTGGGATTTGTCTCAAGCATTCTAAACTCGTCTGATGATATTTGCTCCCAATAAGTACCCCACCAATTTTGGACATGGGGGACTGCCTTAAGGAGTGCAAAGGTGTTCTTTTCCCCGTCGGAAAAATTATGGACAGAGAAATACCTTTCTAGAATATTCAACCACTTATCTAGGGCATCAACATTGATTTGGCTTTCAAATAAAGGAATATCAAAGTTAACTTGTACCTTAAATGGAGTTGCATCCCTGAACTGACTACTCGTTGAAGATGCACTTGCCGCTGCTGGCATTCATAGAAGGATTTGGGCAAAACTATCAATCATCTCGTTCCTATTTCGCTCGAGGGATTCCTCGAGTAGTGACTTGATAGGATCTATTGCTACATCATCTCTCTTTTCTTCCAGAATGGGAGGTCGTTTGGGGCGGCGAGAGTGATCTTCCCCAAGTGAAACTAGTTTGAGACCAAACTCTTTATACCCTAACCTCGTCGGGGACATGCGTCGAGAAATAATCAAAGAGCAGATTACTTCGATACCACTGATATGGATTTATGTGTGAATGAAATGAAAGAACATATATATAATCATAAACACGGCCATATTGCAAAGATAACAATGATACAATAAACACAAATTCTATTAAATAGCGGAAATAGAACAGAGTGTAAATACAACAACTAGAATGGTGTTAGTTATCTCTGAGAAGAGATGTGGTTGTTGTGCTCATCGGTGCCAAGATGAATACAAAATGAGGCTAAAGGGGCCTATTTTTAATAGGAATGAGGATGAGAACCCCAAAAGTCCAAATCATAACCCTAGAATATGAACTGTCATAAAGTTTGCGGCCCCAAGGTGGTAAGTTGGACAATCAACTTCCCGGGGTCATAACTTTTGCATACGATCTCCGATTTGGGTGCTCGATAGCCTGTTAGAAAGGTCTATCCGAGATTTACGATTTTCAATTAGGGCCAACTAGGTTCCAAGGGTAACCACTTAGCAACTTTATAGCCCCTCGAATCGCCAAAAAATGTCGTTAAGGGTCTCAAAATGGCCCCATAAGTTTGGGACCCTAAAAATTGTAGATAAATAACTAGGAAACTGCCACAATGGACGATTGTTTTGAGGTAATGGGATAGGTGGGTGGCCACTGATATCCATCTGGATCAATATGAGAAACCAATTGTGGCACATTGTTACAACACAAGTGTCATAAACATATCCAAAAATCCATGTATGCACTTCAAAACCAAGCACATTCCTATAAAATATCATTTTTTAAGAGAACAAGTGTCAGAGAAGGTTGTCAAATTGGAGTATGTTGATACAAAGGACTAAATTGCAGACATCTTTACTAAACCACTGACTCAAGGGTCCTTTGCTTATCTTAGACAGAATTTGAGGGTTATCCCTCTTCCTTAGGATAAAATTGGAAACTGTACCCTATCACAAAAAGTGGATACAATCGACAAGGGGGATTTTTGAGATCCTTTGTCATTAATGTCAAAGGGGGACAAAATTGGAGAGTGGTTGTCATCAATGAAAAAATGGGAGAATGTTGGACATGATTTGTAGCATGAGGCTTCTCATAGAAAGAAGGCACAAACTACGAAGATACATTTGCACCAGTGACGTGGTACACTTCAATAGATCCATACGTGCAGGTATGAGATGGGAGATACACCAGCTGACATCAAGACAACATTCTTGAATGGTGTAATCTAGGAGGAAGTGTACATAGAGCAGCCACTGGGAGTTGAGACACATGACAGGCATACTCATGTGTGTAAATTAAAGAAGGCCTTGTACGAGCTCATAAGGCACCCATGGGATAACACATACATGAGGAGCTTGAAGATCACCTAGAGTGATGAATATCTTAACCTTTGCTACAAGGTTGAAGATGAAATCCTATAGAGGATGACAAGCTCACAGATGGGTGCGAGAAGAATTTTCAAAAATTTAAAGATAGAGGATCTTGGTATCCAGTGACCCTAGATGGATACATAGAATATTACTAGCAGAGGAAGCTATTTGTTACTCCAGTATAGAATGTTTCAATACATAGAGTACGAAAGGTAGAGGGAGAATGATGCTGTGCTTTAGAGGGAGTGACTGCAAAAGATCCTCAGGTTTGATATGGTATGACAGGATGGAAAACTTACTGATGGCCCTAATATTTATCGAGAGTAAAGCGGATTCCAACCTTTGCTTCAAGGTTGAAGGTGGAAGATCAGTGATGCTCCTGTTATATGTCTATGACTTGTTCTTGATATAAAAAGAGGACCTCATTGAAGATGCAAGAAGGAGACTTGCTACAGAGTTCAAGATGAAAGACCTGGGGATAATGAACTACTTCTTAGGTATGGAGGTGTGGCAAAATGCGGATGATATTTTTCCTTGGTCAAGGAAAGTGTGTAGTGGAGATTCTGAAGAAATTCGGAATACTGGACTGCAAGGTGATAACCGCACCTATGGCATCAAAATTGAAGCTACTATGTGATGCTTCATTAGAGATGGTTGATGCCATGATGTATTGTCAGATAAGTTTCTCATTGATGTGCCTGACGAATAGGATACTAGGCATATACTTTGCTGTGAACACCCTGAGCCAATTCCTGACAGATTTGAGAAATGCTCACCTGGTTGCAAAGCATGTAGAAAGGTAGTGCCACTGAGTAGAAGAAAAATTTGGGTTGCTTCTTCATTTTGAGATTCAGTATGGTCTACTGGTTTGGCAGGATGCGGTCCTGCATGGCACTGAGTACAGCCGAGGCAAAATATGTTGCCACTTTCTTGACTACTTGTGGGGTAGTATGTTTCTTTTGAAAGCTACTATTTGATTTGATTGATCTGACTTGCTTTTCTGTATGATGCAGAGAGGAGCAATGAAGCTCCAGTATGTGATCCAGATCGAGATCTCTCGAAAGAGGGAGTGATGAGTTCTAGCATAGATTGTGAGACAGGTTGTCTGAGCATAACATCCTAGTGAAGCTCGTAGGTTGCTCAGATGTAATCAGTCTTGTAGGTTGTCCTCAGATGTAATCAGTCCTAGTGAAGCTCACAGGTTATCCTTGGACGTAATTAGTCCTAATGTGATTCTATTCTAGGAATGGCAATATTGAAGTTTGAATACTTCAGAGAGAAGCTTGGTGTCCTTCATATAGAGGTTCCTTCCAAGGGGAAGTGATGAGTCCAAAAGATGTAGATACACATGAGCCTTTCCGACATGGTGGCAGGCTGGGCCTCCCATGGTCGTTGATGTAAGTGCTAAGCTTTTCTGACATGGTGGCAGGCTGGGCCTCCCATGGTCATTGATGTAAGTGCTGAGCCTTTTCGACATGGTGGTAGGTTGGGCCTCCAATGGTCATTGATGTAAGTGCTGAGAGCCTTTTCGACATGGTGGCAGGATGGGCCTCCCATGGTCATTGATGTAAGTGCTGAGAGCCTTTTCGACATGGTGGCAGGTTGGGCCTCCCATGGTTGTTGATGTAAGTGCTGAGCCTTTTTGACATGGTGGTAGGTTCGGCCTCCCATGGTATTTGATGTAAGTGCTGAGAGCCTTTTCGACATGGTGGTAGGTTGGGCCTCCCATGGTCATTGATGTAAGTGCTGAGAGCCTTTTCGTCATGGTGGTAGGCTGGGCCTCCCATGGTCATTGATGTAAGTGTTGTGTTATGTGTATCTGGGTTGTGCTCCACATGACGATGAGATGCCATGGTTGTTGATGTAAATGTTGAGAGCCTTTATGACATGGTGGTAGGTTGGGCCTCCCATGGTCCTTGTTGTAACTGTTGAGCCTTTTCGACATGGTGGCAGGCTGGGCCTCCAATGGTAGTTGATGTAAGTGTTGAGAGCCTTTCCGACATGGTGGTAGGTTGGGCCTCCCATGGTCGTTGATGTAAGTGTTAAGAGCCTTTTCGACATGGTGGCAGGTTGGGCCTCCCATGGTTGTTTATGTAAGTGCTGTGTTATGCGTATTTGGGTTATGCTCTATGTGACAATGAGATGACCTAAACATGATGAGGTAATAGTAGGGTACACATGTGTTGCAAGGAATGTAATCAATCCTGGGATGCTCCTTCAGGTTTTGCAGTGGCATATAATTAGTCTTGGGAGATCCTGCAGGTTTTGCAAAAGGCATATAATAAGTCTTAAGATGTACCTACTTGATGGCTTACTCGCATAGATGATGAAGACCTGGCAGAGGGCTAGGCCTACATCTAACATGAAAAAGGGATGGCACTGTAGAAACTTCTGATGACAGATAGTATGGGATGATGATCATATTATAAGACTATGATGGCAACAGCTATGATGAAGACTCCATGGCTCCGTGATGATGACGAAGCAATGAAGACCTGGTCAAATGTGTTGATGACTGTGTAGAGAGAGAATACCTTCCTAGTTAAGAGGGAGTGTTGATGTATTTGTAACTTTGGAAGATAATCAGATGTATATTATCATTGTATGTTGTTGTACCCCCATTGGGGATGTGTGTTACCCCTTTACAGGATGTCTAAATTGTTTCTAGATCTTGAGGTACAACCTTTGTTTTAAGTCGGGGCAATAGTCCCCAGTGTAACATCTTGTAATATGTAATTGTGGTCTCTCTAGGAGAAGTGGGCCCCATGTGAGATGACATGTAGGCTCGAGTCTTATATTTGGTCAGTGACTTGAAAGAGTATAAATAGGGAGGCACTCTACCTCATTTATACACATCGCACATACTCTCTAAGGCACATGAGAGAGAGAGAGAGTCAGATAAGGAGAGAAAGATAGCTGCTGAACATTTCTTATTACTTCTTTTGATCATCTTACTATTCTGAAGAAGTTTGCAGGGTTTTCTCGTTTATGGTTTCCCCCATGAAAATCTTTGTGTCTTGTGTATGTTTTATATCTTATGCATTTTGTTGTACTTGTTATTCTTTCATATAAATATCCTCTATAATCTAATCATATCTTAAGAAAATATAACAGCTTAGCCAACCAATGTTGTAGGGTTACGAGTGTGGTGTTGTTGGAAGCTCTAATATCTGGATGAATTCTGCTGAGATTAGGTTCTTCCATTGTCAACAACAAAATGCAGTGGGATTCCCTTTACCCACATCTGCGAGTGAAAGAGGTGCTTCTATGCCTCTCACTCTTTAGGCTCCTCTAGTTGAATATGTGTAGTAGCAACAGTGGCAGTGGGGTATGCATTAATGATCTGCTTCCCATAGTCTGCAACTGTGACATTGGGTTCTGAATCAGAATCAGGATATGATTTCGAATATTTGATCTCGACTACCAAAGACTGCTTTGAGCGACATTCACCAGTGTTGTGCCAAGGGCTTTTATGAAATTTGCACCACTTGTCTGTGTCCTTCTTTGTCTTTCCATTCCCCTTCTTTTCTTGTGGCAGAGACTGCTTGTATTTTCTTGTGTTTTTCAGTCTAGGGTTTCCCTTGCCTTGCTTCTGTAGTGGGTTTGCAGGTCCAAAGGTCTTGCTTGTTCTTTTGTCGAAATTTATCCTCGATTTTGACAGTATACAGATAGGCGTATCCAAGTGAAGAGATGTCGAGGAAGTCCATGTCAGTTCAGATGTACCGATGTAGACCACTACTATATTTTTGTATCAGGTACTGCTCGGAGTCCTTGATACCTAGCTTTGTGCGCAAGGTATGAAATTTGTTGGTGTACTCCGACACCATCTTGTCCCTCTCTTGACGTAGAATGGTTCATTTGGTGTATTGGTCATCATAGTTTCCCACAAGGAAATATTGTTCCTTGATGACATTAATGAAAGAGGGCCAAGTGGATTTGTATTAAGCATTCCAGACTCGTCTGATGATATTTCCTCCCAATAAGTAACCCACCAATTTTGTACATGGGGAACTACTTTAAGTAGCACAAAGGTGATATTTTCCATGTCGAAAAAATTGTGTACAATGAAATACCCACCTAGAACATTCAACCACTTATCTAGGGCATCAAAATCGATTTGTACTTCAAATAAAGGAATATCAAATTTAATTTTTACCTTAAAGGGAGTTGCATCCCTGAACTGACTGCTAGTTGAATATGCAATTGCTGCTGCCAACATTCGTAGAAGGATTTGGGAAAAACTATCCATCATCTTGTTCCTCTATCGCTCGAGGGCTTCCTCGATCAACGACTTGATAGGATCTCATGCTCCTTTATCTCTCTTTTCTTCCGCCACTGGAGGTTATTTGTGCGGTGAGAGTGATCTTCCCCAAGTGAAACTAGTTTGAGACCAAACTCTTTATACCTTGACCTCGTCGGGGACATGCGCCGAGAAATAATCAAAGAGAAGATTGCTCTGATACCACTGATCTGGATTTATGTGTGAACAAAATGAAAGTACAAATAGATAATCATAAACATGGCCATATTGCAAAGATAACATAGATACAATAAACACAAATTCTATTAAATAATCAAAATAGAACAGACTGTAAATACAACAGCTAGAATGGTGGTAGCTATCTCTAAGAAGAGATGTGGCTATTGCACTCATCTGTGCTAAGATGAATACAAAATGAGGTGAAAGGGGCCTATTTATAATAAGAATGAGGGCGAGAACCCCAAAAGTCCAATGAATAACCCTAGAAGATGAATCGTCATAAATTTTGCGGCCCCAAGGTGGTAAGTTGAATAATCAACTTCCTGGGGTCATAACTTTTGCATACGATCTCCAATTTGGGAACTCAATAGCCTGTTGGAAAGGTCTATCCAAGATTTATGACTTTCGAATGGGGCTAAATGGATTCCAAAATAAATTATTTGGCCCTATTAATCACCAAAAAACATCGTTTAGGGCCTCAAAATGGCCCCAGAAGTTTGGGACCCAAAAATCAAAATAACTAGGAAACTGCCACAATTGACAATTGTTTTGAGCCAGTGGAATAGGTGGGTATCCATCGATCTCCATATGGATTAATCCTCCCTCATTAGGAAGCAATGGTATCTATTGCATCAAATCCTATATCATATCTCGAACTATGCGGTGAGATGATCTCCTGGTGCGACATTTGCTTAAGTGAAGAGGTTGCCTTTCTTTGACATCTCGAGAGGGCTATAATCGTTGTTGATTGATGTGCTGAAACTATTCAACAATTTTGGTTGTTGTGTTGTCCTTTTTTTGAACCAATATAGATGATTTCTTCCCAAAGGAGCACCTTGAATGTGTGGCCTTGCATCGTAGAGGTACTCGGGTAGATGAAGAAACAATGAATATTTGTTCTTCTTGTTTCTGCAGAGTAGAGACACCCTATGCAAAGGATGTACTCAAGGTCTCTATGATCTGATGTTCTTCTTCAGAGGTAATTGTGAAGAGGGATACTTTCCTTTTGTGGGAGATTATCTTCCTACCTTGTGAGCTTGTGTTAGGTGCAACTGTCTCTGGTATTTGATAGAGTTATCCCCCTAAAGTGACAATAACATTGCAAGGTCAGAACTCATATACAACATGGCGCTTCTAGACATTGGGTTCTGAATCGAAATTGGGATCTGATTATGAAGATTTGATCTCGGCTACCAAAGACTTCTTTGAGCTGCATTCATTAGTGTTGTGCCAAGGAATTTTATGAAATTCGCACTACTTCCCGGTGTCCTTCTTTGTATTTCCATTCCCGTTCTTTGTTTGTGGCGGGGACTGGTTGTCTTTTCCTATGTTTTGGTGTCCAAGGTTTCCCTTGACTTGATTCTGTGGTGGGTTTGTAGGTCAAAAGTCTCGCTTGTTCATGTTCCAAAATTTCTCCTTGATTTTAACATCATACCAATAAGCAGATCCAAGTGAAGAGATGTCGAGGAAGTCCATCTCAGTTCGGATGTACCGATGTAGACCACTACGATATTTCAGTATTAGGTGTCGATCAAAGTCCTTGATACCCATATTTGTGTGCAAGGTATGAAAGTTGTTGTTGTACTTTGACACCGTCTTGTCCCTCTCTTGAAGCATAATGGTCCATTTGGTGTACTGGTCATCATAGTTTCCCACAGGGTAATACTGTTCCTTGATGGCATCAATGAAAGAGGCCGAAGTGGGATTTGTCTCAAGCATTCTAGAATCATCTGATGATATTTGCTCCCAATAAGTACCCCACGAATTTTGGACATGGGGGACTGCCTTAAGGAGTGCAAAGGTGATATTTTCCCCGTCGAAAAAATTATGGACAGAGAAATACCCTTCTAGAATATTCAACCACTTATCTAGGGCATCAACATCGATTTGGATTTTAAATAAAGAAATATCAAAGTTAACTTGTACCTTAAATGGAGTTGCATCCCTGAACCGACTGCTTGTTGAAGATGCACTTACCGATGCCGGCATTCGTAGAAGGATTTGGGCAAAACTATCAATCATCTCATTCCTCTTTCGCTTGAGGGCTTCCTCGAGCAGTTACTTGATAGGATCTATTGCTCCATCATCTCTCTTTTCTTCTAGAATGGGAGGTCATTTGGGGCGGTGAGAGTGATCTTCCCTAAGTGAAACTAGTTTGAGACCAAGCTCTTTATACCCTAACCTCGTTGGGGACATGCGTCGAGAAACAATCAAAGAGCAGATTACTTTGATACCACTGATATGGATTTATGTGTAAACGAAATGAAAGAACATATATATAATCATAAACACGGCCATATTGCAAAGATAACAAAGATACAATAAACACAAATTCTACTAAATAGCGGAAATAGAACAAAGTGTAAATATAACAACTAGAATGGTGTTAGTTATCTCTGAGAAGAGATGTGGTTGTTGTGCTCATCTGTGCCAAGATGAATGCAAAATGAGGCTAAAGGGGCCTATTTTTAATAGGAATGAGGACAAGAACCCAAAAATTCCAAATCATAACCCTAGAATATGAACTGTCATAAAGTTTGCGGCCCCAAGGTGGTAAGTTGGACAATCAACTTCCTGTGGTCATAACTTTTGCATACGATCTCCGATTTGGGCACTCGATAGCCTGTTAGAAAGGTCTATCAGAGCTTTACGATTTTCAATTAGGGCCAACTAGGTTCCAAGGGTAACCACTTAGCAATGATATAGCCCCCCAAATCGCCAAAAAATGTCGTTTAGGGCCTCAAAATGGCCCCGAAAGTTTGGGACCCTAAAAATTGTAGATAAATAACTAGGAAACTGCCACAATGGACAATTGTTTTGAGGCAACGGAATAGGTGGGTGGCCATTGATATCCATCTAGATCAGTATGAGAACCCAATTGTGACACCTTGTTATAACACTAGTGTCATAAACATATTCAAAAATCCATGTATGCACTTCAAAACCAAGCACATTCCTATAAAATATCATTTTTTAAGAAAACAAGTGTCAGAGAAGGTTGTCAAATTGGAGTATGTTGATACAAAGGACTAAATTGCAGACATCTTTACTAAACCACTAACTCGAGGGTCCTTTTCTTATCTCAAACAGAAGTTGGGGGTTATCCCTCTTCCTTAGGATAAAATTGGAAATTGTACCCTGTCACAAAAAGTGGATACAGTCGACAGGGGGAGTTTTGAGATCCTTTGTCATTAATGTCAAAGGGGGAGAAAATTGGAGAGTGGTTGTCATCAATGAAAAAATGGGAGAATTTGGGCATGATTGTCACTAATGTTAAATAAGTTCATTAATAACAAAGTAAAATGATAGCAAGTCGTTCCTCACCATATTTAGTAAAAAATGTCGAATGTTGGTATCGACCTATTGTATTTTGGTCGAGTCTCTGCAAGTCAAAGTTGACCTATTGTCGATCATTGCCAGTCTAAGTCGACCGATTTTCAATCATTGTCAGTCGAAGTTGACCGCTTGTCGACCATTGTCAGTCGAAGTCGACCGCTTGTCGACCATTGTCAGTCAAATTCGATCTCTTATCGACCATTTTCAGTTGAAGTCGACCATTTGTCGACCATTGTAAGTTGAGTTGCAGACAAGTTAGAGTAGTTCAAGTCAGAAAGTAAGAGTCGATATATTCTAGTTCGACATCATAATCGACGAAGTTTAGTTTGACTTCAGAATTGACAAAGTTGAAGTCAAAATGATGGAGTCAGAAACGCTGGAATACATAATGTATATTTTAGGTTGATTCTCGACATCCGAATCGATCAATAGGATTCATAATTGAAAATATGGACGTACTGTAAATCAAAGGATAAAAGGTTCAGAAGTTGAATTGTCTAAGTTGGAATTGTGAAGTCAAAATATTTCATAATCATATTGTTAAAACTCGCAAGTTTAAACAGACAAGGTAATTGTAAATTAGTTCTATTTGTAAAGGGCCATGATGAAGAGTTGTGACTATTAGATAAAGAGGCATAATTGAAGGTATATAAACAAGGCTTTAGCCGTTCAAATAAGTGCCTCTGTACACATAGATTACAAATCATAAAGTGTACAAAAAATAGAGAACGCATAATCTTCTAAGGGTGGTAGGGAGGCGCAAGGGCAGGCAACAAAAGCCTATAGGAACTCATAGCCTTCATCAAGTCATAGTTGGTAAATAGGGTGTCGCTGCATCCTTTAGTTGTAGCTAAAAATATTGGGTGTTGTAGCATCCAGTAAGTTGGTGCTTTCAAAATACTTGTAAATATAATTTTGCAATAAAATAAAGTGTTTGTGGGTTTTTCCCAGTTGGGTTTCCATGATAAAATTATGTGTTTTGTTTCTATTGTTGTTTNGTGATAAAATTAAAGAAATATATAATACTGATTCACCGCCCCCCCCCCCTCCAAATATTACTCAATTTCCAACATAAACAACTATGTCAAGTTGCTCACTCAAAAAATCCTTATTCTTTTTTCCCTGGATAAAGGATGTCAGAACCTACAAACTTTTTGGAGACTCAATGCTAGTTATAAATTGGATAAAATGAACACAAATATGCATAAACACTTGATTGGTCCTTTTGTTGGATGAGATTTTTAATATCAAATTTCTTCTCATGTATGCATGTCTACAAGGAATGCAATAGGGACACAGTTTCGCTTTCTAAAGAGGGCCTACAATTGGATAAAGGGTAGTTTCAGGTAGCAAAACATAATAGCGGTTAACATTATCAGTACTACCATCAACCATTCCATGAAGGACCTAGGGTATTAGATGCAATTGCTAGAACATGACATTTCTTACAGATTTGATTCATATATACTTGATTAGTAGACTTGCAGGGGCTATATAATAGTGTACAACCAATTGACTATCAAACACTTTGTAAGCGTAGGACAAACTGATGGACATGTAACAACTCTCAAGGATGTCTTTTTAGTTTCATTTTGATGTTGAATATAAGACAAGATGTCATATCCTTTTGAGCTCTTATATTTTCTAAATATATGCATATTGATATATCTGCACAATGTAACTTTCTACTATGAAAAAACATAATAAAATTATGATTTTTTCTGTGGAAAAAAAAAATATTTGTATAGTTTCAAATCTTTAAAATCTTAAAAGTATAAAACTACTTATTGGAGATGTCTAAAAATTCGACGATTAGGACTAGATGACCTTTTTTCTCGAAATCTGTCATTTTTTATTTTGCAAAATTAGAATGGAACTATGTTTTAAACCCAATTTTGATGGTATAAATGGATTCAACACCCTCCAAAAGTCATAGGGCACCCGAAATTCCAAAACTTTACAATTGTAACTTGGATTTTTAAAAATTCCAACCGGATTTTATCAAAATCATGCCGGAAAAATTAGCATGTTCCAACCCAAATCGTAGAATTTTTAGACTATGAGCTACTTATTTAGTACTAGAACATGTAAGAATCTAATTCTATCTACAACTACCTCAAGGTGTTTGATGAACTTAAGCAGATATTATATTATGTATCAATTTTACATAGATACCTAATCTCCATTATCCCTTTGAGATTCAAATCAACACTTTAAATATGCATCGGTTGATTTTTTTCATTTAGCATAAGAACCCTATCACATACCACTAAAACAATTCAATGATAATTCCCATAACTATTTAGCATGGAATCACGAGCTTTACATGCTTATTCAAGCTAATTAAAAACTAGCGACACTATATTTTGGGTAGAAATAGTTGTATTCTTTTTTTCATTGTAGCATCCTCGACCCTTGACAAAGGCACTAAAATTAAGACTAATTTAAGTTTAAGCACAATGAACACAAATAAGTTATGGTTAGTCTAACTAACCATAAATAATAAAAACTTTTAACTATAGAGATTGAATTATAAATAAGGTTGCAACACTTAATTAATTATTTAATTGTCAAAGGTAAAAATTGTAACATCATGATTGAGTAATATTATGCATCATCCTTAGTGAGAATCTAATCCTAAAACTCATTCATGTATTATAAATTGTATTAACATTGAAACCACAATTGTTAAAAAAATTGAGTATTTTTTTTAAGTTGTTCCACAAACTAAGTCAAATTTTGGTGTTATTACATGTGTGTTGTTGGTGAGGCTGAACATAAATAAAATCACACATCAAGACACAATTGTAGGTTGTAACCTACAGTCACACCCTCGAGCCATCAATCAATATTACATTCAAATTACATTATTAAAACTTAGACTGCAAATAGGAGCATATCCATGCATAAAACATTTCCAATCTAACAACTAGTGCGCTCAACCTGGCACCGGGAAAACTACTAGACCAAAGTGGACATATCTTGGTCATACAAAAAGATTTTTTGACGAAATGAAAGGATATCCTTAATGAACACATTATTCCGAACAAAATCTAACATGTCCCAAAACACAAAAATGAACATATATTGGTGAACCAGAATATATGGTCGTGTCTCTCCCGGTATCGTAGAGTCATAGTTATGGTTTTTGAAGAAGAGAAAGAAGATTAGAATGAATATCATCTCATATTCGAATCCTACAGAGTTCATTCTTTCTGTAACCAGATTATGACATACAATAATCAAGCAAATAGATAATTCAATTCATCCACCTTTGCACATATCATCATAATAATATGTTAAAACATAATAACAATCATATGAGAAATACTTATCTCAAGATATGGACAAATAGTACAGCATGCCAACTTTCCTCCTAGCCATAGACACAATCAAGACTTCCCCACTTGAACAGGTCACCCCCGAGATGAGACCATGGATCCACGGGCAGAGGAAAACTTACTCTAGCAACTCTCGCAACTACCTCTTCCAAGAACCATAATGCTTCCCACTACTACTTTCTTGTCTGGCTCCACTACCTATTTTATATGACGTAGCTCGCCATTCCCAAATCCTGGATTCCTATGTGAGAACCTGGACTAGTAGAGTCATAGAATGGAAGCAAAGGGAAAATGACTGTACTAACTCTAAGTCTCAATACACTCCCAATACGACCAACATTCCCAACATGGATAGATAGCACAAGTCACATGGTCCAAAGCTCAAGATTAACTTCAACAAGGAGAGGGCATATGAATTTATAGCACTAAGAGGATAACTCTAACCCAAAGGGATCAACTCAAATTAGAGAGAGGTAAGTTTTAAGCTTCATCATGGAGACTTGACTTGAATTAGTGGAGTGGTGGCTTAATGAAAAGATTCCCTTTCCCGAATTAGCACCATGAGGAGGAGTTACCAAAAACTAAGGAGTGGAGCCATGAAGAGCACATGGAGGAACACTAATGCATAAGGGGGGTTACAAAACATCAATGAGGGTGAAATAGGTGAGAGAAGGCATCCAACAGGGTCATAAATATCATGGAATCACAAAAATAGGATCATCAATGCATAGTTTAAGAATGCAAGCTAGAAATTAGATTACAACCCCTAAAAACTAGGAAAAGGGTTCATAATGACCAAAAACACATAAATGTTAGGGAATGTATTCCCAAGGATGACACCCTAGGAAAGAGGGTCCCACAAAGGTGTGCAAAAGATGCAATATTAACTCCATCGTCCATAAATATCAAGAATAGAGTGTGTTGTACAAGGTTTGGGTGACCAACATTATTAATGTCACCAAGGAGAAATTATGAACCGGGATGGACAAACTTAAGCTAGCAACAATTTATAAGGTTCTATGGATGTCTCCATCCCCCCTCACTTTGTGGAATCCATTGTCACCCATACTTTTTTAGTTTCCTTTGTTGATCCAGTTGTTTATTTAATGAATAGTAACAATATTCAATGATAGCAACGATGCCATTAATAACATTAACATTAATAATAGTGCCAAAGTTCAAGGTCACATTATCAAACAATAATCATAAATCCTTAATCACATTAATCATGCAAAGGAGCATAAGTACACATACATATAAAATATCATAAGTCCATAATGCAAAAGAACATAAGCCACATGAAGGATCATAAGTCCAGGGCTTAACAATTGGGGTATTACATTATTGTAGCCTTTGTATTTTGTGTAGACATTGATCAAGATATGAAGTGTCCTAGTTCAAGTGGATGACATACCTATAACAATATCACTTGGAATTCAAGGAAAAACATAAATGAACCAAATACATAATAGGTTTCTTGAGCATATTGCTAAATGTCTTGGACATGACCCATGATTGGAAACATTAATAGATTGCAAACCCAACATTTTGCGAACTTGTGCACACCTCCTATTTGGAAAGTCTTAAATAGTTTTCTTTGTGCACAAAAACTTATTGTACTACCTTGGAAATTTGGGTATACTAGCACGAAGAAAGTAGGATATGCATAGGAAGCACATTACTCCTAGTCAAAAGGTCACTTGACACTCATAAAGCTAGCATTTCTTCG
This sequence comes from Pseudotsuga menziesii, assembly GCA_001517045.1. Lineage (NCBI taxonomy): Eukaryota > Viridiplantae > Streptophyta > Pinopsida > Pinales > Pinaceae > Pseudotsuga > Pseudotsuga menziesii. The sequence continues at coordinate 47,001 of LPNX010268809.1, read as the reverse complement.
AAAGTGTAATTACAAAAATGATTAACATGAAATAGGGATTTTACACAATTCTAAACATTTCTCAATTGCCATGGGAGTCTATTTTCCTAGATTTTTTGATAGGCCTACTACCAATACATAAAAACCATGATATATTGTTTTTTCTATTGTTGTTGATAGTTCTAAAAAATTACAATCCTTCTGGATTTTTAAAATACTAAAGCATTTTATTTGCACCAATTTGGGTTAATTTTTAGGTTGTTGGCATCCAACACATGTGACTATGGTCATAATGTAATACTCCCAAATTTGACTTGGATATATTAAACAAAATCATGTAAATGATGTAAATATGCTAGTATGGATTCCTAGTGCAAAGCTCAAGGCCAAGGCCTGACTAGTGAATGGATATACATGCTTAATGTAAATATTTATATATGGACCATGAGGTTGGATTGTCACACTAACTCAAAAGCTATGTAATATTAAGAAGAAAAATTAATAAAATGGTCCAAGATGACTGTGTAAAGAGCACTAGAGGGGCTATGATTCCACTAGAGGGGAGGAGGAAAGGGGGGATATGGGAGATTAAATTCTCTATTGTCAAGTGCCAACCTTAGAACTCATCCATTTGCTTCCATGTGCCTTAAATGAGCCAATTACTTATTTTTTACTATTAAATCCAATCATTGAATGCATGTGTGAGGTTGGTGGGGAAGGTATTGTCAAGTAGTTATGGAAGCATGGAATGAATATACTTTATGACATTTGTAAGAGTCCTCTCTTCTATGGGAATAAGTAATGTCAGTTGTCTCTTCACCATTCTCTCATTTCTTTTGGAGTCTACCAATTATTCTCGTGCAAAATTTTACAACATATTTTACACTAGCAGTTTTTTATCACTCGTTATTCATTTTCATTGCCATTACCATTACTAGAGTGAAAAATAACCATAAATTCAAATTGTTAACAAAGAACTGCAAACATTAGAGAAAATAGATAGTTGTAGGTGAGCATAGAGATTGGGCCATATAGGAACCTTTACCTATTATGTTTTTCTACGTTTGCATTCTTGAGAAGCCATGGATTAATGTTACAGGAGGCTCTCCAACAACATATAACAGGTTGGACTCTTTATGTACACATTGATAAGCATTGTAAGGGTTGGATTTCCTGAGGAAAATGTGGAATAATGAATGGAAATGCCTTCCTTGTGTTGTGTGGGGCAATAGAAAAGAGTACCATGGTTGGGATGGATGAGTGAGATCCTTGTAAAGGCTTATAGGTGGGTAGTTTGGCTAAGAATGAGAGAAAATCGGTTGTGGGCTCAGAGAGAGAAGCCTCCAGGTGTTTCCTTCACCCTTGTGGCCTCATAGTCTGGCTTGGGGGTGGTATATGTAGTCGATATCTATAGTTGGGTGAAGAAACACTCTTACAAAGGCAATTACTTGGATCTTCTTGTTAAAATATAAGTATTCTCTTTTTATATGAATGCAAAATTATTTTATTTTCTTCTAGTGATGAATATGCATGTTTATGCATGATGTGTGAGTGTATAGACTTTTATTTATGTTGTGTCTTGTATTATGCATCTACACATCATTTCTTATTTTATGAATTAATATTTATGGCCCATGGGGCGAAATTTATAAGCATTAAATTCATAAATACCCCCTCCTTTGGTCGGATTGATGGATGAGGATGTGACACTTAAGTTTATTAGAAACTTTTGGAAATCCATTTGAAGCAAAGTGTTATGGACAACAAGAATGACATGTATACAACCTTTTACCCACAAATAGAAGGGCAAAGAAACTTGATGAAATGAACCATTATTCACTTATGTCACTTTTAGAATCATAGGCATCCCCACCCTTTGGATGAGATATTGACTTTCTTTGACTCAAATTATAGTCAACCACCAACTAATTGCAAAGTGTTTCAATTATACAGATCAAGATCTTGTTCTAATCATTATCCAACTTAGCACTTGGTAAATATCATTAGTCCCTAAAGTTGTTCTAATGTGCATTGTTTATCCATGTGACATGAAAATAACTTGTACACATAATAACTTGGGAAATACTATGGCAACATGCTTTGTAATAGTATTTCACATGATAAGCTTCACTGGGCACATGTTTTCATAGTGGTGGTTTCATAAAACACATATTTATATTCAATATTGTTAATGCAATCATAGGGTATTAAGTCTTGATTTTGTTTTGAGGATAATGTAGAAGTAACAAACAATAATGCTTGTAAGCAAATAATGGCAAGCATGAGGCCGATTAATTAAACATTGGAGTTTTGAATGTGGTCCATAAAAATCTCACCTTTTGGCATATTATTTATTCAAACTAATTCTCACAAGTCTTTCTCATATGTTGTCCATAATAAATCTTACCAAACAAGTTCAAAATTCAAAAGACAGAACAAGGCAAACATGTGAATGGACATCCTGCAACTTAGTTCATGTGATGTTCCTTACCCATGTAACTTGAGAATCACACTGTATATAGAAATATTATCATGCAATAAACCAAAATAAACAACACAGAACTAGAAATGAGATAATGATAGTAGAATATGGAAGAAAAAGAGCTTTGTTATTATGTGAACAATGCTCACAGGACTCTTGTGGTAGGGTGACCATTTCACCTGAGAAGAACTTCATTACAATATTCTTCCCAAAACACTTCATATCCTTGAAGCTTCTTTGAACAATCTTCAAATGCCTAAAACCTTTACTACTTAACATAGCCAAAATACAACTTCCTAATGGGTCTTAATTAATAAAGAGACCCTTTTTACATTGATCATTGAACACTAACTTATTCGGCCTTACTGAAAAGTCATGGCATTATACTAGGTATTATTAATTCTTAGAGTAAGGTGAGTTAGGGTAGTACCCTACTGTACCCTCCCCCTTCAAACTAATCATTTCCCTCAACATTGAATGCGCAAAAATTGCTATAAAATGTTGATTGGTTTCGAAGTGGAATCTTCTGGTAGCATGTCTTTCCACTGGATCAAAACATCCTCGATGGTGTGCGCTCGGAATTATCTTTTCCTGGAATCCAATTCTATATCCAGTTGAAGCCAAATGGATCCCTTCCTTGTCCAATTCTAGTAAACTGGTCTATACTTTGCAATTTGATCACACCACTTTTTTTAGGAAAGAGACATGGAAGACATGGTGAATCTTGGAGTGGTATGGCAGAGAAAGCTTATGGGCTACTTGTCCAATGTGTTGTATAATGGTGTAGGGTCTATAAAAAATCATAAAAAGCTTCCAATGGACATGGGCCATGAGAGATGTCTATTTATACAATTGTATTCATAGAAACACTTGATCTCCAACCTCAAATAGCAGTTCGAGTGATGTTGATCAACTTTTTGCTTCATTATATTTTGGGCAAGAATCAGATTGTCTTTTAGGATGTAGAGAATATCAGTCCCGACGCAGAGTGCATCATCCACTGCTTGAACCTGTGAGGTACTTGGTATACAAAAAATCATTGATGAGGGTTTTTGACCATACACTACTTCATATGGTGTCATCTTAGTGGAACCATGATAAGTGGTATTATACCACCATTCAACTATAGGGAGAAAATGTGCTCATTGGCGTGGCTTATTTGACACAAATACATGCAAGTAGTTTTCCAGGAATTTATTGTCTGCTTTAGTTTAACCATATGTTTTGGGGTGGCATGTTGTGTTGAGATTTAGCTAAGTGCATTTAAATTTGAACATATATTTCCAAAACTTGATGGTAAAAGTGGTGTCACAATCATAGTTAATAGAAGTGGGAATGCCATGGAGTTTGAAATTTTGATTTAAGAAAACTTGGGCCACCAAATAGGGTGTAAAAGTTGGTGATAAGACACATAAATGGGCATATTTGGTTAGATGATCCATGACCACTATAATGACCATTTTATTGCTTGCCTTAGGAAGCCCCATAATAAATCCATATAGATGCCCATCCATATATGATTAGGAATGTGGAGTGGTTGCAAATCCCTTGGTGACTTGATTGTCTCACTCTTATGCCATTGGAAAATGTTGAAAGTGGCGACCAAGTCATGGATATCTTTTTTCACGCCTTCCTAGATGAAATAACAATTATTTATTTCATAAGTTTTATGAGATACTAGGTGACCTATTGTGGGTGATGAATGCAATTATGCAAAGAATCTTGGCTTCAATGTGGAATCTAATGCAAGAAATATATGATCATTATACCTCAAAATATTTTGCTTCCTTGTATAGCCAGATGGAGGATTCAGGTCTTCTTGAAGGAGTTTGACAAGGATATGAACTGTGTCTTAAGGCAACCATTCTTGTCATGCTTCATCTAGCCATCCTAGGACTGGCAAGGATAAGGAAAAGAATGAACCTTCCTCTCCAAATATCCTATATAAGGCCTCGACCACCACATTGTCATGACCCTTCTTATATATGATTTCATAATCATAACCCAACATCTTAGTGACCCATTTCTATAGGTTGGGTGAGGAAATATGTTGTTCCGGGAAATACTTGAGACTATGATGTTTTGTTTTGATATGGAAATGTTGACTGATTAGATAGGGGAACCATATCTCAACTATATGAAGGATAGCTATAATTTTTTTTTCACAGGTGGATTTTCCAAGTTTCTATCACAAAGCTGCTAATTAGTAAAGGCCAAGAGACTCCATTCCTGGGATAAGATGGCTCCCAGTACACACCTAGAGGCATCACATTCTAAGACAAATTTCTTAGTGAAATATGAAATTGCTAGCACAAGTGTAGTACACATGGCCTCCTTGAGGGATGAGAAGTCCTAATCCATTGTTTCATGCCAAGAAAAGGAATTTTTTTAAGCAATATTGTCAGAGGAGTTGAAATATTCCCATAGTTCACCACAAACTTATAGTAATATTCAGTAAGGCCAAGGAATCCTTGAAATATATTGAGAGTTTTGGGGCACAACCATTTCTTCATAGCTTCAATTTTCTTGTGATCCACTTGAACCTTGTCGTAACTCACATTATGGCCCAAAAGCACACTTGGAGCATTTTACAAATAACCGTTGGCCCTGTGATAAGTGCAAAGTATGTGAAACCTGTAGGAGGTGGATTTTCCAGGTGGGACCGTAGACCAAGACATCACCAAAGAATATGTGACAAAATGGCGAAGGAAGTGGAATAAATCTTATTTATGAGACTCTAAAAAGTGGATGGAGCATTATAGAGGCAAAATAGCATGACCAAGAACTCATACTAAATTTCATGAGTGTGGAAAGTGTTTTTGGGTATATATGCCTCTTTCATACACATTTGATGGTATCCCGACCGAAGGTTTAGTTTGGTCACAAGAACTTGGCACCATGCAACTTTTCTAAGAGATCACCAATTACTAAAATAGGAAATTTGTCTTTAACGCTGATATCTTTTACAGCTTGGAAATCAGGGAACATGTATCAATCACCTTCCTTTTTTAGGACCATAACTCCATGTGAAGAATAAGGGTTGGTTTTAGGACGAATAACACCAATAGACAACAATTCTTGAATGATCTATTCAATTTCATTCTTTTAGGCAAATGGGTGGTGGTAAGGACGAACATTGGGAGGTTGAATACTTAGAATTAAAGGAATGGCATGGTCATGTTTCCCACAATATGGATGTAAACCCTTGGGTGCATAAAAAAACTATTGGTACTTGGAGAGAACCTGTTGCAAGTTGGGGTGAATATTTGAGTGGAGGGATGTCTAGAAGTTATAAGGCAATAACATTAGAGTGGTCTTTCTTCAAAAGTTTATCCATATGGTGAGAATATACAATTTCAAGAGAACACAAAGTAATTCTTTGAAGGTTATGTGTGCTCCTGGCTTGAGTAAAGCAGATAAAACTTGACAGAAATACATGGTGGTAGGACCTAAGTCCATGAGCCATTCAACCTCCAAAACAATATCACAACTACCTGTGTCAATAGAAAACATATGAGTTTTTAGATGGTAGTATCCCAATTGGAGTTTGACATTCTCACATTGGCCACCAAATTTCATTGTAACCCCCTCGATATTAGGATTTGGAAGTTGGAAATGGGGTAGATATAGCAATGGGTGTCTTTCACCACACACTTTGGATGAAATTATGGGTGATTCCACTAACAATTAGCATGATGAATTTCTTGTTATTTATGTAGACAATAAATTTCAACGTTTGAGGAGTGGAAAACCTGAATAAAGCATGAAGCGAAATATATGGTTGTTATTCAGGAAATAGCATATCAGGAGCACCTTCAAGAGGTGGAATTCAGTTGTCACCTTCTAATTTAGGTAGAGGTTCAACTGTGTTGGCTTCTGGGACCGCGGGGGGGTGGCTTTGATTAAGATTTTTTTTCTTTACATTTATGTCCTTTGACATAATTTTCATCACAATTATAGAAAAGGTTGAGGCATTGATGCTCAACCATGGAATTCAGGTTGATGGATGTGAAAAGGTGGGGTGGGGTGGTTGTTGGTAGGTGGATCCATGGTATATATGATGCAAGGGGAAAAGAAAGGGTGCTTGGTTTGGGTATTAGGGATCAATTCACCTTCATGATCTCTATCACAAGCTTCCAACCAAGTGGAGGGTTGTTACACGAGGACATGTGTAGGAAATGCCTTGAAAATTCCTCCTTGAGGCCACCGATGAAACATTCTCGAAAAAAAGGGTCAGAGTGACCTTCGGTGTAGATGGCCAACTGCTCAAATGTTGCCATGTAGTTAACTGGACTAAATAATGTGTGTCATGGTCAAATCACTCATGAAGGATCCTCATAAATAGGATCCATGGTACATAATGACAATAAGACTTCTGGTACCGTTGCCACCACTACCAACATTGATAATCTAAATATAAGACCGCTATTTTCAACTTTTGGAGATTACGTTTAATACCATGGAGTGAAAAATAATGTTCCATTTGAGTCACCTAAGAGGGATCGATGCCATTAAATTTGAACATGTCAATCTTCGGAAAATGGTGCCATGGACTTTTGTCTTCAAAGGAGGGAGACCGAGGTTCCAAGAATAGAGAGTGAGATCCCTAGTCTTTAGTGGCCGCAAATTCATGAGTGGGGGTGTAAAATGGGGGAACATATCCATAATGTTGGGTAATAACATTTAGCAAGAAATATGTGTTGGAGTACATATTTTTTTATTTAGTCATCTGTTGGGTGAGTTGGCCCAGATCAAAGGTGAGGTTTTTAAGGTCAAGAGGTTGAGTGGAAGGTTTCGAATTGGGTTGGGGTGGATTATGGTTGGTATTATCCATGTTGGCCTAGTGGCGGGTGTGTACCATGGGAGTATAAAAATAGGAAGTGCAAAAGGAGAGGGGTAAGGTCTACCAAAACAAGGTTGTGGGACATGTTGGGATATGTAATGATGGCTTGCATGCTATTTTTGGTGAAATGTCATTAAAATGGCATTAATAACTCTAATGCTATAAAATAGAGTTTTCCACATGCATCATGTAATTAATTATATTATAATCATTCTTTATATACGAGAGGTGGAAAGCTATTTATCCCACATGTGTTATGGGATGTAAACATTCCATATCTCTAGCTATGTAATAGAGGTGAATGAGACCCTTTTGCCTATGTTGGAGAAACAACATTGCAAAGTGATGTGAAGATGGAGTGTGATGTGATGCATATGTGAGGATGCCATGTATTGTAAGATGGAGATTTCTGAAGAATAAGAAGACAATACCTTCTTGTGGATGTTTATCCATTTGGGCTTTTACCATGTATATATGGTGTATTGTTATTTTCTCTTGTCTATTGTTTCTTACATGATTATTTGTTTCTTGTGCATATAGAAGGCTGGACTAGTTTATTATTACTTTGCATGCTATCAAAAGTATTGTTGTATGTTTATGCATATTATCAATATTCTAATATGGTATTAGAGCAAGTTGTTATGCTTTACCTTCTTTAGCAATATATTTTTTTTTGTACAAGCAACAAATTCTTCATTTTTTCATTTGGTCCTCCATATTTTTGTAGATTGTTATTCGATCTGTCAAACCCTTATGGTATTTTCTTAGATCTAGTTTGTTTTCAGCTCTGGTTGTGTTTTGTTGCAGATTTCCAAAGGGGACGATGAATGTTTCACAATTTTCTGATTTTTGTATAGGTTATGGGCAATTTGGGGTAGATTTACACCTTCTGGTATTGGTAAGTGTGAATTTGCACCTTTTCTTCAGCAATAGCGTAAATCATTTGCACCTCTTTTGTACAAAAAACACAAATGCATTTGTTTCGGCCCTAATTTCACTGATTATGATTCCGTGATCTCTATTTTTGTTGTAGAGTTACAAATCCATTTGTTAGTTATTGTTAGGATTCGGTATCAGTGAGAAAATTTTGGTTTATTCTCTATTGTCTTACAATTTTTGTCATTAGAATCTTGTCTTTTGCATTAGGGTTTATGTTCTTAGTTTAATCATCATGTTTCTAGAGGATGTTTTGTTCCTATTTTATTTGTCTCTAACCTTCTTGTGTGGAAGTTGTTTTGACATTCTGAGGGTCATGTATCTCTAACATTTTATCATGGTGACCACAAGAAATGAACCGATGCTTAGGGCTTAGTTGCTTAATGGTTATATTTTTCATACATAAGTGATATCGTTGTCTTACTTGATCATGTTTTTTGCTTAATATTCTAACATGGTATCACTCTTCTAATAATGATGATGCTTTTAACATGGTGTCATATTTTTGCTACCAGAAGTGTAACGTAAAACCATAGGGATAGGCTGGCCTAATGGGGGGGAATCCATAGGCCTATGTAGTACTATTTATATGTTGCTTCTAATCCTTGTGTGTGTAAAAGAAATTTCAAATTTTATATTCTCTATCATTTCATATCTCATGTCATGTATTCATGTTCATTATATTCAATTTACTCTTGGAAGTTCTTTTGTGCAGATTAGCTCTCTGGTTACATCACTTTTTCCATATGGATATTTGTGAAGAGTTGTGTGGCATCTTTATTATGTTGTTCCTTCCTGTTTTAAGCATATTGTTGTGGTTATCTCTGGTTCTTCAACATTGTTCCTATTTTCATATTATCTTTGACAATAGCAAAGTTGAAACCTTTTGTTATCCGAGATGGTTGAAGTTCTAATTAAGAAATAATGTAATGTAATCAATATTATACCACATCACCATTCTAGTAATAATATATGAAATTAACGTCCATTTTCTACTGTAAGTCATGATAATTATTTGTAGGGCACACATTTAGATGGAAAGACATTTGGGTCTTGTATTCATGATGAGTATACTACAAAGTTCTTGTATATTTCAACTTGGTTGTGAAGACTATCTGCATGACACATTTTTTTATGGATAGACCACTGGCATATTGTATTCACGATGTAATATTCAGTAGAGAGTTCTTTGGTTATGAAGACTGTCTACTAGAAACATTTTGAAGTATAGAATTGGGGTTCTTGTATTCATGATGAGGCCAATTGCAGAGTTATTTCAACTATTAGTTGAGTTGTGGTTGTGATGACTGTCTACTAGCCACAATTTTTGTGTATTGTCCATTTGAAGTTGTTTTACACTTTTGTGGTGTTATTCAAGAGTTCATTGTGTAACTTGGTTCAGGTGCAATTTCATGATTCAGTGAGAAGCATTATCTTCATCAAGTCCATGAGGCAAAGTGTGTTCTTATTCACATCTTATGGGGAATTCTGGAAGTTGTCATTAAGGGGGATGTTAAGGTGATGCCACTTCCTCCATTTGTATTATTTCTCCCAAACATCATTAAGGAGAGTGTTGGAATATGTAATGATGACTTGTGTGGTATTGTTGGTGAAATATCATTAAATGCATAAATAAATCTAATATTATAAAATAGAGTTATCCCACATGCATCATCTAATCAATTCTCTTATAACCATACTTTATATAAGAGAGGTGGAAAGCTATTTATCCCACGTGTGTTATGGGATGTAAACTTTCCATGCCTCTATCTATATAATAGACATGGATACTCTTTTGGGTACGTTGGAGAAACATCATTGTGACATGATGTGAATATGGAGTGTGATGTGATAGATATGTGAGGATGCCATGTATTGTAAAATGGATATTTATAAAGAATAAGAAGACAATACCTTCCCATGGATGTTTCCACAATTGGGGTTTTACCACATAGATCTAGTATGTCCTTCTTTTGTCTTGTCTCTTGTCTCATGTTTCTTACATGATTATTTGTTACTTATGTAGATAGAAGGCTATCTTAGTAGATTCTTGCTTTGCATGTTAGAAAATGTATTGTTGTATGTTTATGCATATTCTCAATATTCTAACATGAGATATGTACCAAAATTATAAGTATGAGAGTCTATGGAGGTAGGACACAAATAAGAGTTTCTAGGACTCCTGAAAAAAGGCTATGATAATTATATATCAAAATGATCAAATCGATGCAAGGATTCCAATGAGGTAGGTCACAAATAATGGGTTTTTGGAACCTCCCAACTGACAGAATTGCTAAATTCATGTTAGATTCAAAGAAGTAGGGATTTTGTGTGACCTCCCTCAGTGAATTTGCTTGTTGTTGAGATAAAATGAAAAAATATCACAAACATGTTGCAAAGAAAAGAGTTTCCAGTTTTCTAGGGTTTTAAAGTCAAGGGATTGCCATGCGTTATAGCTCTCTTATATACATGTGGGGTCCAACAGTAGTACTCAACCCAATCTCTTAGGGAAATAACTAAGGAGGCTCAATTATCCCCTTAGGTGTGTTGATGTACTACTCAATTGCCTAGGTACATGAGAATATCTTCTTTAGTGTTATTCTCGGTGCCACTATAAAAATGAGATAACAGTAGACTGGTTTCAGGTGACATATGGAACTTCCGATATACCCAAGGGTATGTAAAAGTGATTTTGTGTGCATGTGTTGTCTAATGAGGTTCTACTCAAATAGGTTCCAACAAGAGTTACAATGGTGTCCAACAATTTCACCAAACGAGGGTACAATGTGATTAAGTGCCAACTATATTCACTACGTGTAATACTCCTAGCCACGGGTTTGTCTGTTGAATGATAGATCTTTGCAAAAAAATTAAGACACCAGAACATATCTCTAGCCTAAAAAAGTTTCTATTGATTCTAGGAGGCATGTTTTCTTAGAATCATGGATCCGATACCACTTATGGTGTTCATTACCCCTTTAACTTGAGAATCACACAGTATATAACAAAATTAGCATGCAATAAACCATAAATAAGCAATATAAAATCATAAATAGGAGACCATAATAATGGAATATGCCAAAAAAGAGCTTTGGTATTGTGGGAACAATGTTGACATGCCTCTTATGGTAGGGAAACCATTCACTTGAACAAGGATCCGTTAAAATATTCTTCACAAAACTCTTCATAACCTTTAAGCTTCTTTAAGTATTATTCAAATGTCCAAAACCATAACTACTTGACATGATCAAAATAAAAATTCCTAGTGGGTCTTAATTCATAAAGAAACCATTTTTACATTTATTGTTGAACACTAACTCATATGACCTTATACCATGTATTATTAATTCTTAGAGTAAGGTGGGTTAGAGTAGGATCCTAATAGTGCATATAGTATTTTTGGGGAAAACCTGTGCAATATGATAGTCAAATCTTGTGCATGAAGGGACCTATGTAGTTGAGCATTTTCTTGCTCGGTTTTTTAGCATTTTTATGTGGACATATTGAGGTACCCCAACTCTTTATGACTAGAGAAACATGTTGGTTGTTGGGTTTATTTCAAGCACATCCTGACACATGCTACATGAAATTAAGAAATGTTGTCCTTACCTAATAGGAAGACATTTCAATATAAGAACAAATCATTAAAGTCTTAAGCACTTCATGGAACAATGATTATCTTCAAAAGAGAAACACAAATTGGTTACAAATATGCTAGGTTATGACTTCAAAAATATTTACGAAAGGGAAAACAAAATATGGTGGTAGGTGCACTTTGAGGAAGGAAGATGACACAAAGATCTTACAATGCACTATTTCCATTGTAAAACTTTATTGGGTTAAGAAGCAAGGATAGAATGGAAGCAATATTAGGAGGCATGCAAGATAATTTAGTAACTACAAGAGGGCCCTAGTCCATTAGATATATTTGTGTGGAATAATGATTTTCTATGGTATTGGGATCGACTATATTTATATATGAAGTCCTGACTCAAATAGAAGGTTCTTTTGGAATTGGATACTTCCCCTTTAAGAGGACATTAATGGTTCTTGAAAATTTATCGTAGGATTAAGAAGGATTTTGTTTTGGAAGTCATTAAAACCGATGTAAAAAAAATTGTGGTAGAATTTTTGGTTTTCCATCAAATAAGGGAGAGACAATCAAGACACTAGGTCTTCTACAACCCTTAACCATACCAATTCAATGTTGGGAATAGGTATCAATGGATTTTATCATAGGTCCAACAAAGTTGGATGGAAAGAATGCCATCATGGTAGTTGTGGATCAACTCACAAAGTATGCTCATTTTTACTCTCTTTCTCGTCCTTTCAGGTAAAGTAAAATATCTAGAACATTAATGGAAAAAATTTAGAAGCTACATGGAATCCCCAAGATTATTGTAAGTGATAGAGATCCAATTTTCACTGGTAATTTTTGGAAGGAAATATTTTATTGTTTGGGTACTCAATTGGCTCACAAATCCTCTCACCATCCTCAATCTGATGGACACACTAAGATTGTAAATATATTTCTAGTTCATAGGTTTTCCACCATCAAGATATTCATAGGCTTAAGGAAAGAGACAAAACGAGTGAAGAGACACAAGTTTGACGAATTTTGACTAGACTCACTAAAACCCAAGCAAACCCTAATGTGAGCTCATCTCGTGTCAAATTGGGGCCATCATTCATCAAGTTGAAGGAAAAAAACTCATAGCTTGAGAAAAATATATCACCATCGGGAAGAGAATCATCTAAGTAATCAATAAGATGGCCACATTTCTCCTCCATCCTACAATATAGTTGCAAACTTCAATGCCAATAGAAACCCTAACCAGAGTTGTAGGAAAACCCTAGTTCTTCCATCACTCTCCCCTATCCATAAAGTCCAAGTGCAATTGTATCATTATTCAATTATTTGTGGTAAAGAGTTGCGTATATAAAATAGGAAAGGCACAACATATAAATAAAAATTCCACCATATAATTACACATCTCTTTTCCTAATTGGAGAAAACCCTCCTGGGAAGAAAAGTAGGAAAGTTACAACCTATACAAAAAATAATTCCACCATTGAATCACAAATTTATTTTCTTAATTGGAGAAAACCCTTTTGAGAACAAAAACTATGGAATTAATTAATCTTGGGTAATACAAGTACTTGCAAACAATATTTGTTACATGATTTAACCTCTTTATTAATAACATATACAAAATGGCTAATCTCCTAGCTACTACTCTATCATAGGATTGGATTTGTACAACAAATGTTTATCAAACATTGTTCTCCTTTTTAGATGCCTTTCTCTTGTTAGGACCATCTTGTTCTATTCAAACTAAATTATATTTTGCTCTATTTTGCTAGGCTCTACAATGCTAGAGCTTGGCCAATTTGCAATACCTTTCTTACATTAGAATTTTGTATGTTGAAACTTCACTACTACAATAAATGGCTCTATAAATATTATTTTTGTGACCCAAATGACATGTATATGGTATTTGAGATGCACAACCCGCTTTTGTTTCCTTCTACATATGCTTTAATAATGGCATTTTATATCCCTTTTTGTGACTAAAGAATGGTGCTTGAATCCTTTTATCATCCTCTCACATCTTATTTTCCATCCATCTATGTCTACTTTGAATCCCAAGATTTGTATATCGTGATATTTTAGGTATTATGATTGGTTTGATTTCCAAATTTATGTACATGTTTGCACCCCACATTGTAGTCTATCTACATCCTATTTGCATCACAATGACATTTTTCGTGTCTCATAATATTCTTCTCATTTGAGAGCTTTCCAATGAGCTATTACATGCTCAAAATTTGAATTCATATGTAGGAGTTTTGGTCCCAAGAAGTTGACTTTTTATTTTCTAAATTGGGGCACTCTAATCTTGGCAATCTAGATCCAGGTTGTCTCTCCACCTTCTCGTCATTACATTTATACTTCACTTTTTCCTTAAGAGAATGGTCAGCCTTTTATTAGAGTTAGGGATTGGTAAATAGGTTTAAAATTTCCATACGTCTCTTCTCATAGACTGCAACCACCATGTATGTTGGTTGGTAAATATTATGTGTTTTTTTTATGGTGCATTAATTATATGAGTTTCTTATGGTGCATCAATTATGTGTGTCACTTAAGTGCATTGATTATGTCTGTCGATGCTTATAGGTTTCTAGTTATGGTGTGTCACTTATGTGTTGCTAGTTATGTTGCATCACTTATGTATGACACTTATGGTGTATCATGGCTTATGCACATCACTTGAGGGCATCACTTTAATGCATTGTCACTTAACTATGTCACTTATGGTATGTATCTTATAGCGTGTCGATTATGTGTGTCACTTATGTTCATTGTCTAAGTACATCGATACTTATGAGCATCACCAAGATGCATCAATGCTTAAGTGCATCAACACTTAAGTGTGTCACTTATGGGTGTTGCTTAAGTGTGTTAATTATGGGAACCTCTTATGGTGCATCGATTATTTATGTTACTAAGTGTGTTGCTTATGGCACATAGCTTACGGTGCATTAATTATGTGTGTCATTGATAATGTACACCACTTAAAATGCATTGCTTGTGTGTATTCCATACCATGGCGCATCATTATTTTGAGATTTTTTGTGCACAAGTTGACCAAATGACCATCAATAGTGGGTTGGATCCATTGATGTTAACAAAAATAAAGTAAATTAGAAATCTAATTTAATAGAAACTATCCCCAAGAATGAAAATGCATCAAATGAATGGAAAGATTTAGATGAAATGGGAGACAAACCTTGAGGGGAATCCAATTATAGAATTTATCTTGTATTGGTGCAAGAAGAGGAGAATCCATTCAACCTCACATCGATCTCAAACACGAGAACAAAGAAAATTAGTTTCTACTATTTCTTAGAAATGTTGGTATTCCAAACAATTTGTCCATAAATAAAATGCAAAAACATGCAAACCATTTAAAATAATTTTTATAAGGGGTAGAGAATGAAAGATTTGTATTATCATCAAATGAAAATATACAAACAATAAGGAATATTTCACCTTCTGGAGTGATGGCCATGACCTCCAAATCTATCTTTGGTGGATTCTATCCTCTTTAGGACTCTCTTTGGTTTTGGAAATCTCCCCTCTTGTAAAATGATCAAATAAGGGGAGAAATGGGTAGAATAAACATAATCGTGTTCAAAGGAATGATTGGGATCCACACTAACTTCAAGGGTATCCTCACTAAAATCACCTATAATAATAACTAGGTGCAAGTCAACTCATGTACATTTTTGTGCATCTCTTGTTTGTTATTGTATTCTGTTGCATCTTATTACATTTCCCTCTTTGTTCATTGCTATTTTAAGCTCCACCCCACCATTAAAAATTCACCAACAAGTTAGCATATTTATTGCTCTATTTGTGTGTAGATGTAAAAGGTCTTCCATCAAAACACTTATATTATAAATAATTTCATTTACAAAACAATCTCTATATCTACCTAAAAGAAGCATATGTATATATGTACATTTGAGATTAAATTGATTGTTCATAATAAGTTCTAGTCACACATTGACAACCATGTTGAGTCGCTTGTTATAATATTGGTTAGTTACTAGGACAACCCATATAAAAAAATGTGGACAATCAATGTAGCAAATTCTAGTTTATCCAAATATAGCCTCTTCATATTAAATTTATGTTTATTTATTTCATGTTTAACAAATGAATTAGTGGTCTAGTAAAACCTCTCACATATTGAACCTAAATATTTTCATCATATATCCTAATACTCATCGCAAGAAAAGCTCTATGTGTCTATGCCTTTCTTCCACCCCGACCATTTATAAGAACAACCACAATACTAAGATCCCAACCAAATATACTTCCCACAAATGTCACACCCTAAAAGAAAAGAAGGATAAAATTTCTATAGGCATAATACCAACAATGTAATAAAGGCACATAAATAGGAGTCACCAATCAAAGCTCTTCAAATCCTCAACTAACCTACAAATGTTCAATGGGAATGAAAAACAAAACACTTTTGTCTCATTAGTTAGTAAATGAGTTTCAACTACCAACTGCTAGGCATACCCATGCCTTCTTATTTTGATGGATACATAGGATGACCAACTTTTTTTCCAAGGAAAACCTCAAAAGGTTTCTTCTTCTTCTCCAAGATATCTAGATGGAAGGAAATTCAACCACTTGCCACAATAGAAGTTGGTAACCCATTGGGACTCAATTGAACTCAAAATAATGCTCGACTAGAGTCAAACAACTCATAGTGAACTCCAACTTGAAGCAGACCATCGAAAGTGAATGAGATAACTGAATGGGATATAGGCAACTTACATAATAACTCATACATATATAGGAAGAGAGGGAAAATGATAAAAGGAGAGGATATTTAATAGTCGTATAAATTATTCCAAGACACCATAAGAGGTGTATTTGACTATTGTTTCATATATATGCACCCATACAATGGGAAGGTCAACTAAGAAATCGTACTCAGCCTGCAAACAACCACTGACTAGGTTAGTAGGAGACACTACTCCCCTATGGATTCCCCAAGTAGAATATGGATCATGATATGTTGGTATTTATATGCGATCATCTACCAACCCTCATGATCATATTTTATAGTCATAGAAGTTATTTCACAATGCCAAATATGGGGTATTTGATTGTTATTTCACACACACCTACCCAATAACACATTCTTTCCTAGAAAGTGAGCATACTCACCTTGCAATTAATATAAAACACTTTATACAAATTGAAAAAAAGAGGTGGGATACTTAAATAAACCCCACAAGCTCACTCTTGAGGCTAAATATCACAATAAAAGTGCCCATGATCATCCCTATTTGCAATCATTTTTCATCCTCATTTACATCCCAATTTGTGTCTCATAAGGTTCTTTTCATAGAGATATTTCTAATGAGCGACTGTGCACCCAAATTCAAGCTTGTATATAAGAGTTATGGTCTTGATAAGTTGTCCGTATATTTTTCAAATTGATGCTCCTCACTCTTGCCATTATAGCTTCAAGTCTCTCCCCCTTCTTGTCTTTACATTTCTATTGCATTTTTTTTATAATTAGAGACATTAAAATCTTAGCATGATTGGGGCAGATAAATGGAAAATAATCCATACATTTCTTCTAGTGTATTGATACCACTACGTACATGTATTGATTAACATGGTGCACCACTTATGTGTTTTTCTAATGGTGTGTCAACTATGTCTATCAATTAAGTGCATTTATTATGTGTGCCATTTGGGAGCAACAATTATGTATGTCTCTTATGGTGGGGTGATGCTTATGCATCATTAGTTATGGTGCATTCCTTATGTGATATTATATATGATTCATCATTGCTTATGTACATTGCTTGAATGCATTGCTTAAATGAGTCAATGGTTAGGTACTTCACTTAAGGTGCATCAATTATGTGTGCTCATTAGGTGCATTTCCTATGTTCATTGATTTCGACGTGTCTCTTAAGTGCATTGATTATGTGAATGGATTAAGTGAGTTGATGCTTAAGTACATCGCTTAAACACATCGACGCTTAAGTGCAATGATGCACAAGTGCATCACCTATGTGTGTCTCTTAAGTGCATCACTTATGTGTGTCACTTATGGTGCATGGTGCATCAATTATGTGTGCCACTTAGTGTGCTAATTGTGTGTGACACTTATGGTCCATTGATTATGTGGGTCACTTATGTGTATTTCTTAATTGCATCACTTATTCATGTCACTTAAGTGCGTCAGTTATGATGTGTTTCTTATGTGCATTTCTTATAATGATGCATCACTTATAGTGTGTAAGTGGGTTGCTCATGTGTGTTGTTGATGGTGTATCTCTCATATGGTTCATTTAATTGAGTATTTTATGATGCATCTCATATGTGTGTCACTTAATCGTGTTGCTTATGTTAGTTGCTTGTGTGTGTTCGAGCATTTTCCAAATCATGGGGAAAGAGATTTCATAGTTCCACGATGTAAATCTCATCAATAGATTTTCAATGAGCTATTGTGTTCCTTAATTGAAGTTTAGAGTGAAAAGTTACAACCCCGATAATATTTATCTCATTCCAACTATGTATTTTACATTATAATAAAAATAATAGTTCCCTGCCACTTACTAATTGTAATACTTAAGTAATTTTTCATTCACTGTGTAAGAATTTCAAATTCTACTATGGAAATGGTACACATTTTTCAACTTAAAAAGGATTGCATGGTCATAAAATGGGTTATAAGGTTATAAAAATGACCATGATATTGTAAAGAGGATTAGACACTTGCGAAAGGGTAACAAAAAAAATTTGAAAATGGGCTAAGAGGGTATCAAGTTTATAGAAGGTTCTCAAGGTTATAAAATAATGTCCTAGGGCCATTAAAATGTTGAAAATAGGGTTGTAGGGTCACGACATGTATCACATGGTTATAACTATGGACTTGTCAAGTACACAATTATTGGTGTAGATAAGCATATGAGACACAAAAGGTCATGAAAGTTCATGCAATTTTTTTAACATAAACGGTTAAGGAGCTTTTATATAAAATGGAAAAACAGAGATTACAGAGTTATGAAAACATATTGTTCCCAAAGGAGGACCACGTCCATGACTCCTTGTTCGTCCTTTACCAGTCTATACTTATCATGATAATTTCCTATTCTATGGAGACTGTATCTCCTTACAAACTGCCCAAGAAGGAAATTACAAAAATAAAACATTGCAAAAAGAAAATGAAGAAGTAAAATGTTATGGTATCTAGTTTCTCTCATAGACCTTTTGATCGCAAGTTATGACACCACAGTCGAGACCAACTCCCTTATTAGTCATTGTGTCTGCTTGCTGGTTATTTTATCTCAGCACATGGAGGAAGTTGATAGATTTGTATTCATTTACAATGCATTTTCGGAGATAATGTATCTTGGTAGCTGGGTTCTTACGATTTTTTATCAGATTCCTCGCTTCCCTTACAACCATAATTGAATCACCAAATACCACCAATTCCTCAATGTCGGCATTCCTTTCTAGCTCCAGACCTTTGATTAATTCTATCCATTTTGCAACATTATTTGTCTTCCTACCAATTCCCCAAGCCTACTCTTTCAACTTGTTTCCATTAGAGTCGAAGAAGACTCCACCCGCACCTACCAGCCTAGAAAATTGATGCAAATTTGATATGTGGTAAAATATTGATATTAGAAAAAACAAGAGAAATCAGTGTCATGAAGAAGAAAATTATACAAAAAAACAAGGCACCCCTAATTGTGTCATTTTTTGTAACCTCAAAACTTGAAACAAATATAGGAAAAAACACACTCATAGGGTTCATAAATTAGTCGCTAAGCCTTATTTTGTAGTACTTATTTGACCATGTTTCCCCAATCACTATTGGCTAATTGTTAGTTCATTATCTTGGTGTGGCATTGACATGAAACTACCACTTTGACTTTTAAATACTTTAGTTTTTTTATCGACATTAACTTGGGTTCTTGGTCGATGACATTGAATTGCTTTCTTGATTATTAATGTAACACCCCGATTTTGACCCCATTTGCATTAAATGTATATATTGTAATTAATCGTGGTGTGGAGCTACAGGAAAAATCCCCACCATGGATTATCGTTTTATGTTTCAGTGATTAAATTGGTGCCGATGGTATTTTGTGCTAGACAAGCACGTTGTAATGTTGGACACCATGTACATATGCAAAATTAATTAAAAACCTACAACCAACTATGTTGATGCAACAATAATGAAGAGGGGCATGATTCCTAAGGATAAGGGCGGGGGGCCAGGGGAATGTCTAACCCTTGGGAGCCATTAGGGAACAGCCAAGTGTCAAGTGATGAACCCATCTAGATGTCAACCATCATTTTTGTCTCAACTCACCCTTTTCCCTTGTCTCATTCAACCAACCACATTAATTTCTAGGGTTGGTTGGGGGGAGTTATTGCCTTGGGAAGACGTATGCATGGGCAGCCGTGAAAGTTGGTAGGACTGTCAGTCCTTGCCCACACGCAAGCCCAGGGGCAGGGGCATTCTTGTTTCCCTCATGGGAACAGGGAACCCATTCCACGATTCTCCCGCACGCAGTTATTCGTTCTCCTTCACGTATGCAACTATGCTCTGTTCTTCCTTCTCGATTTGGGGGTTTGTTGTGTGGAATTATTACCCATGACTGGTACTGTGTATATCGAAACCCCTTCACGTAGGTCATGTTCTTCATCTTATGCAGTCTAAGAGGTCGGGTTGTCTTACCCATGTATTTGGGTTGCTGTTAAGTTGTTTTGGCCATGATAGGGCTATAAACAACTATGGAGTCGAATTGCTCAGCCTGAGCTGTGTATTACCCAATTGTTGTTCCAATTGTTGTTCTGTGGTGTTTTCCTTTCAATCTGAGAGCTCTTGTTTTGTTGTGTGGGAACAGTGGTTGGTATTTGGACTGTTGGGGAGTGGAAATGGAGCCTGAGTGTGCTTGATAAACCTAGTGTGTGTAGGAGCCTCACAGACAAAGCTAGAGGGTTGGCTTTCTTCTCTACACCCCCTGAATAGCATTGGAAGGGAAGTCATGGCCTGAGGGACTATGCAGTAGAGAAGGGGATGATTCCTTGTGTTGGGTGTGTGTGGATGTCTTAGAAGTTAGGCTAGCTCTGGTGTAGGTGTCCTTAGCTCTTCAGTGAGAACACTAGCTTAGCAGCCAGCGTCTCCAACTCTTGATAGCCTGATAAACCCAACTATGTTGGCTTGGATAGGTATTGTTGTGTATCCTTGGCTATGTGTGAGCCTGCTAGTTTCCCCTTACTCCTTGTGAAATCATGCCCAGCTCAGGGGGTGGTAGTGTTGCTGAGAGATTGATGAGCACACTGGCCTATGGTTGGGTGGGATGTTGTAGCGATGTAGCTGGTTGCAGGACAAGCTTTCCTGAAGATAAGTATTCTTGTGCTTAAGTCCTTGCAACTGTAATATTTTATGAATGAACATGATGAGTGCTTATATTATGTGAATGTATGATGACATGTATTTGCTTCCGTTGTATGTTTACGTGAATTATATATCTGCATATGTATATTGAATCTTGTATCTGTGTATGATTTTATTAGTATGCATTTTATATTACCTTCATGTTTATGTTCATGGGGCATGGTTTTGTCCCAAGTGCTTAGTTGGCATGTTCGGTCGCGTCCTCTTCGTCGGTCGTATGTTTGGGGATGTGACAATTAATCTCAATTTGAGTTCATTTTCATTGATGTTTACTTGTGTTCATGATCATTGTTGTCAACTTAAATTCATGCTCTCTTATATTGACTTCGGTTCTTGGCCATTGATATGGACTTGACTTCATGGTTGTCAATGTTGACTTTAGTTTGTATATTTTGGCATCAACTTGAGTTCATGGTCATTGATGATAGATTGAGTTCTTATTCATTGAAGTTGAATTGAAGCCATGGACATCACCATTTACTTGAGTTATTTGATTGTTTTCAATTAGAGTTCTTGGTTGATATTGACTTGTATAATGAGATCAATATTGACTTGTATAATGGAATCGATATTGACTTGTATAATGGGATCAATTTATATTTAGAGATAGCATTAAACAATTTTCAACCTTATTCACATTTTATTTCCATTTTAATCCTTTACATATCATACATACCCATATGGGAGGGTTTGGGTGGAACAAAAACTTCAATAGTTTTAAGGAAGATGAGGGTATCTCTCTCAATTTTCCCTTGATTGTTATTCTTCTCTTAAATCTAACCTATAAGTACCTTTTTTGCTTCTTTCTATAGGTATGAACCTTCCTATGCAATATCATTTCGTAGAGCATATTGGATTTGACTCCGAGGTACCAAATATTTAACTACTAAAAGTGTTAGTCCTCATTCTTCATATTCATCAATAATTGATGGCTCAAATAGCCTTAATTTCTTAGCATTCACTATGACATAGATGTCCATGCATGTTGGTGTGTCTAGTTTAAAAACATTGTTCCTAATCTACTATAGAAATTTCAAAGGCCCACACTAATATGGATTTGGCATCATTCCTTTTCGTTGGAGTCTCATTTTGCCCAAATGTATCCAAATAAGGTCTCTACCCTAAAAACAATGAGCATTTCTATTCTAGCTATTCCTTTTTTATTCTTTTAGTTGTGGATTTTAAATTTTCTCTTGCACCTTATTTTAAAATCTCTTAATGTACTTCAGTGACTTTCATGCACCATCATTTCCAGAATTCATTGATCCTTAAAATTAGTTGAACATGATATCAAAAGGAGTTTAAGGTAAAATCCCTAAGGATGTTTGAATAGGTGATTTATTTGTGGAGTTGTGGATTTCTTTAGGAGTATTTATCCCATGTCTTTGGTTCTTTTTGGTAATACCCTCTAAAATTTTGTACCAAATTCTACTCACCACCTTATTTTTCTAATCGATCTACATATGGATTAGTGTAGACATCTTTAACTTGGTGTCCATCTTCTCCCAAATTATTGTAGTCCAAAAGTTGACCAGGAACCAAAATCTTGGGTTGTGATTATGGATTCAGGTGGTTTGAAATGAATCCATACATACTAAAATAATTTTGTGTTGAATCTAGACCTATAATGGTCTTCTTCAATGAGATTAGAATGCAAATTTTGTTGAACCAAACAACAATGACAAACAAATAGTAGTGTTCTCTTTTAGATTTCATTAAGCCACTAAGGAAATCCATGGATATTCTTTTCCAAGGTTGACTAAGTATTGGTAATGGAATATACAAATCATAGATTTAGATTAATTAGCTTGTTTTTGCTACAAAGATTGCACCCTTTGATAAGCCAATACACATATTTCTTCAATTTGATTGTACTTTTCCTTCCTTCAAAATTCCCAACTATCTTTGGGTTGTGTGATTCTCTTATAATTAGTTGAACCTAGATTCTCCCATGTGGAATGAATAACCTATTTGTCTTGTACATGAATCCATTTGCAAGGGAATAATCTATTGTGACCATTTATCTACTAAACGGGACCATATGCTTCTCAAAAATCAACATCATTAGCAAATTGTGCCATGATATCTTCATGGGTAATTTGTAAATTCTTTTTATCGTTGAAAAAGACCACAACTAGATCTAGAAATGTAATGAACAACAAATGATATGAGAAATTTGACAAAGGAAAAATAAACAGAGAGTAAAGAAAGAAAAATATTGGAGCAAAACACTAAAATCTTATTCCATAATACAATAATGAGCAATTGTGTTACATACGCAATTTGAATTACTCAAGGAGGCAATTCAAATTGTTTGGTAATGCATGAAAACCTAGTTGGGCTTAAATCAGAGCTCATATTCCCTTCGTTATCCATGCAATCTCTCAAATATGAGTTAACAATATCATAACTAACCCACATAACAAGTGGATGCTTAGTTTCCTCAAATCATGGATCTAATCCATGCATAAGCCATGCATGATAGGAATATGCTAAGAATAGTAAAGGAGGGTGTTGTTTATGCTTGATTAGTGGAATTAAGTTACTATAATCACTCTAGGATGTCAAACATGCAAGGTAGGACCCTAAATAAGAAGAAACCATAAATAAAATTAGGGAGTTCACCCTCACATGCCAAAAATAACCCTAAGATTAGGAAATGTGTCCCCGCATGCTAGAAATAACAAATTAACCCCTTTAATCTATGGTTGAATCACTTTATTGGATCACTTGGTCAAGTTGAGTCAAAATTAGACCATTAAGATAATGAGACCAACCTCTAAAGTACCCAGATGAGATATTAATTCTAAGAAGAAGATAAATATGCTTTAACACTCTCCCCCCAACAAGACTAATTTGGTGAAAGTAATGCAGAAAAGAATGGGTATTGGCCAAAGTGATTCCATATTAGGTACCCATGTACAAAATAAATCTTCATGAAGTGAGGAAAGGGGGAAAACCTCTTGGTAACACCCCCCCTCACCGCCTCGAAAAAAAGATGATGGTGGTAATAAAACTAGGAAGTATCCTCTAAAGTCTTTGCCATTCCTACGTTTCCCCACAAGTCTTTAAAATTTTGCTCTATGAAGTACTTCGTTAAGATGTTTGCAACCTGAAATGTTGATGGACAATATTGCAATGCGATGACCCACTCTTGTATTATCCCTCGAATTTAGTGCATGTGTATCGCTATGTGTTTAGTCCTTTGCCTCAGTACTTGATATATGAAAATATGATCAGTACTTTGATTGTCAAGCTAGATGATAATCAGATGGTGTAAATATATACCAAAATTTGTAAGAATACCTTGCAACTAAATGGCTTGAATAGTTGCATTCATTGATCCTCTGTACTCTACCTCTGTGGATGATAAAGCAATATCTAAATTATTTTTGCTTGACCAACATATAGGCCCTAAGCCAAATATGAACAAATAACCAGATGTGGACTTGTGATCAATGTTAATTCCATCCCAATTTGAATCTGTATACCCAACAAGATCAAGTGCGCAATCTGCAGCATAGTTGATACCCAAATTAGGAGTATGCTTCACATATTGAATAATTTTTTGAGCAAATTTCTAGTGTAGCTCATGAATCTCTCAAATGTACTTGGAAACTAATCCAATTGCATCAGATTGATTAGATCTAGTGTGAGTGAGGTAGAGTAAAATCCCAATCAATTACTTGTACCTTGTACTATCCACCAAAGGTGTAGTACCCCCATCTTCAAGCTTCACCTCACAAAGGAATGGTGATGTTGTTGGTTTGTAGTTTGTCATTTTAAATTTGATGAGTATATCCTAGGCATAATTAGATATTTCCATATTTATCCTTGAATTACACTGGTTGATCTCAAGTCCAAGAAAGTAGTGCAACAATCCCATATTTTTCATGGCAAACTTATCATGCAATGTAGATTTTGCAGAAGCAATGGATGATGTTGAGATCCATGTAATTAGTAAATCATCTACATAAAGTATTTTCAATAATAAGGACTCTTCATGTCTAAGCATATACACATTCATATATGAATGGAATTGGGATAACACTTGTGACAATAAGGAGTCCATCTTTGAATACCAGGTTCAGGACGCTTGATTGAGGCCATACAAATACTTCATCAACCTGTAAACAATTGAAGAATCCTTGACATATCCCTATAACTAATCTATATAGATCTCTTATACAATATATTAATGAAGACATGAACACTTCACATCCATGTGGTGAAACTCCCATTCTTTGGTTGTAGCAATGACTAGAACTGGTATGATGGAGTCCATATTCACAATGATGCAAAGGTATCTATGTAGTCTTATTTATCACATACATTGTGTATGGGATACCATGATGCAATATATTGATTTTTCTCTTTAGTTGTTGAGACATACATATTTATGGGGATACAACATGGATCATTTTCCCCTTATGAGCCATAGTTAGAGCCCTTTCAACATTAGATACAAAGCATTTTCTAGCCATGCCTGATATATCCTAGTCCATTGAGATGAACTTGGTGACCTCATAGTCCATTTAAGCATAGCAACATATATGGTACACAGTTGACAAATTGACACTTTAGGTAGAGAAATGGTGTCTGAGCAAGTATATAGATGGTATCCAGATTTATGTTGTCTCTATTGGTTATTTTAGTAGCTATGACTTGGTATTGATTAGCTTACTATGGTACTACTTGTTTTGATTCACTTATATTATGAGTATCCATGCAGTATTTCATGCCATATCTCCATGTATGCTCATATTGAACAAACTTAGGTTATCCCACTGAGTTTGCATCACCTACTACTTTCTCCACCCATCCGCATCTTCCATTTTGCACTTACCCAGACTTGAACTTTGACTTGTGAAATTGAATACACCTTATTTTCCCACTTAGTTTATGATGAAAGACCCCATGTTGTTTTGTGTCTCGACTCTAAGTTGTGCAACAAAACTTGTTGAAGCCTTGTTCCTTCTGGAGCAGGAGAACCTGTTCGTGTTGGTTCTTGAGCAAAGGTGAGTTGGGTTTTGAAGCCTTGACCTCTTTAGTCAGTTGTCCCCGTTGTTTGGTATTGACTGTGGATATTCCCCTAGTTTCCCGAAGAGTTCTCAACTAAAACTTGAATCATTTTTTCTACCATCATTACATGCATTATATATTATATGCTGCATCTTATGAAATGCAAGACCATGAATAAATTTGCAAACTGTGTCTTTAGACACATCTAAAAAGGGATAATAAATGAAATGTGAAAGGCCTAAAAACAAGAGGCTAAATGAATGCTAAATATAAATATTATTGCCTATATATGTTTGAAAACGTACTGATTAAATTCTTCACAGGGCTTACAAGTTTGTATGTGGGATGGAGTAAGGAACAACTAATTATAATTGTCCCCTAGGATCTCTTCACTATAGTTTATTGTGTACTCAACACAAGGGTCATAGAAAATAATCTCATGGAGCTTGACTTTAGTTTGGATGTGAGTGGTAGACATGTGTTAAAGTTGAATGGACACTTTTTAAATCAACTCATCCATTTTCGAGATACTTCCATTCCCTATTGTTCTCTGCTCACCACCAATTCAAGTGGATCCCTTAATTCTTTATGTCTGAAAGATAAATTTGTTAGAGTCACCAAGTATCTCCCATAGCCTTATGCTTTTTTTCATCACTTCACCCATCATAACTAGTAGTCTAAGTATTGTAAGTGAGCATACTTAAAGATCTTTATAGAATGTTGAATGGTTACTCTAATATGAGTCTGATATTTATTTATTGCACCAAGAGGCGCTCTACAGCCCAGTATGAGGGAGATATTGTAACATTATGTTGTAACGTTTGTTGATATTAAGTCGGCAAAAAAAAAACCTAATACGAGGGAGATCTTGTAACATTTGTCGAGTAATGTTTGTTACTAACAAAATAATAATTTTTTTAATTATCAGCCAAAATAAGTGTTGGCCACAAAAACAACCTAATATGGGGGAGATGTTGGAATGTTCCTACCTAACAAAACAATAAAAAATAAAAAAATGTAATTATCCGCAAAAAACAATGTCGGCCACAAAAACAACCTAATATGGGGGAGATGTTGTAATGTTCCTACCTAACAAAACAATAAAAAATTAAAAATTTAATTATCCGCAAAAATAAAGTGTCTATGAGAAAAACAACACAATATGGGGGAGATGTTGTAATGTTCCTACCTAACAAAATAATAAAAAATAATAAATTGAATTATCCGCAAAAAAAAAATGTTGGCTTTGCACATGGTTTTAAAACCATGTGCAAGGCCTCCTAAACAACCCATGGTTTTATTGTACATGGTTTAGGAGGGCCTTAAAAATGGTTTTAAAACCATGTGCAAGGCCTCGTAAACAACCCATAGTTTTATTGTACATGGTTTAGGAGGACCTTGCAAATGGTTTTAAGACCATGTGTAAGGACTCCTAAACAACCCATGGTTTTTGGGAGGGCCTTGCACATGGTTTTAAAACCATGTATGGGGAGATGTTGTAATGTTCGTTCCTAACAAAATAAAAAATATTATATGTCGACCATAAATAATATTTAAATATTAATAATAAAAATATTATATGTTGACCTTAAATAAAAAGATGTGTCTTTTGGTTTGAATCAAATCAATGGTTATATATAGGACACACCAAAGCTGATAGCTCCTTGAGTGCAATACTTAAGAAGAGGTTTGCACCTCGAGAGATCTGATCCCTCTCGGCGTTTGATAGAGCCTAGGATTTGGATCTATGGTTACTCCAATATGAGTCTGATATTTATTTATGTTTATGTACCACTGTCATGCTATTAATGCTTTAAGTTTGGCTACTAACAAAATCATGTGAGATTTATTCATCTATGGTGTACTCATGATTGTCCATATTATTGCTCAACCTTCAATTTGGGTACTTTGACCAGGTCAACCCAGTTGACCAAGTCAAACACGGTTCCCAATGCAGTGACTTAAAAAATCAACATTGGTTATATAATCTCTAGATATGGCCAACTTTTATTATGGGATTGCATATCAAAGTGGTGTTATAGTGATAAACATTATACTATGTCTCTGGATTGATATGTGCAGTCAGTTTGTTGAAATTTTCAACCGAAAGAGAGTTATTGTGATTTTTATCAGTTTCCCGTGTTGTACTAACATAAAATGGACTATGAAATTCACTCAAGGAAATCGATTTGGATAGTGAAGTTGAAGATTTTGCTTGGAAATATTTTTGGATGATGTATTATGGCTCTCTGAATCAGTTTGCACCAGTTTCAGTCATTTTGATGCTCCATATTATTTTATTGGCTTTCCTATAGAGGATGTCCCCTATGGAACACCCCTCACCTTCTTGATGGATGTATTACATTTTTTTTTTGTTGGCAAGTGGAAGACCCCCCTGAATACCAGGTTTTCCATTGGCTAAGTTACCACAAACCAGGGGCATCTCAGCCATTAAAATCACCCAGGGATCCCACCCGGTCTAGACCACACCAACCCTTAACATGGTTGGATTTTTTGGTATCCTTGGCATTTGAACCGATGACTTTTCTGCTTAGGGGGCGTCTTAACCATGCCCCGCCACCAATTGTTATACATCTCATGGATATGGATGTATTACATTGTTATATCTTATGTCCTTGTATAATTAGGGGACTAGGGTGATTTATGTCCCTAAGGAACCCCTTTCAGGTATTGTCACATTATTATTTTGGAACTTTGATGTAAATGACTTAATAAGATGTCCTTGGGAAAAAAGTGTGTCCTCATTTGACTTAGTCATTGATCCATGTAAAAAAAGTTAAAATTAGATTTCCACCGTTGATGATGTTTTAATCTCAACCATTGGACGGATATTTGTTATTTTGTGGACACACTATTGATCTATTTAAAAGTGGTGCTCTCCCCATTGTATCCCATCGATAATTTGGCTCTTGTACTAAAAATAATAGAAGATATTTTTTGGCAACTCTTTGAATTCTCTGGGGCATTCATGACTCAAGTGTTAATTCTTAGTCTCTTTGGGAAGTGAAATTTAATTTTCTATATTCTGGCATATCTTGTAAATTTTTACTTGCAGGAGGAGACGTCTTGGTGGAGGGAGAATTAGTGGAGGAGACTCTCTTTCTCTCTCTCCAATTCATTTTGACAATGGGTTATTTTGTGTATCTTGTGTGGAATTTGACTACTATATCTCCTTGTTTTTATTGCATGCATCAATATTCTTATGAATTTGATTTGAATCACGATCTTAGCTTGCTTAGCGTGGTTCCTTGTCTTTCATAGGAGGGGTGCATTGGACAAAACACATCAACCGGGTATAGATCTAAGATTTCAAGTTTACAACGTTGGATTAAGGGAAACATCTCAGGCATCTCACAATTACAGGTAAGCTCCATTTAATTTCTCTATCTATTTTATGTATTTCCTTTTCCCTGACAAAAATAAAAATAATAAAAAACCTAATAATAAATCCCTCATTTTATAGATCCATAGATTCTAGTTCGAGGTGAGATATAATATTTAAAACCCACTTTAGAAATATTTTAAAACATCTAGATATAAATTTTCAAAGTTATCCGACTCCATTTTCCCACCCAACACACTAGACTATCCTCTAGGGGAAGACACTCTCCATGAGAGAAGTCGGCATCTCTCAATATGTGAACTGGGTATTGCTAGAATCACTCCCATTTGTCTCATCTTACATATAGAAATCAATTCTTGTGTCCAATTTTACATAATTTCACCTAAGCACCCATAGATCTGATTTTCATGGTTAAAAGCATAGGGTAATTTAGGGCTTTTCATATGGGCACATATTTCCTCTTAGTAACTATTTAAATCTTTAATTAACTATCATACTAATAGTTCTAACAAAGATACCCTAGGTAATTTACTTGAGTTCCTTATTTTTAGGGTCATCTTGGTCATAAGGACGCCCCCTAGGCTTAGTTCTTATCTTGGTATAAAGTGTCAGTAGCCTTGACTGGTGTGACAACTAAACTTATTCAGAGGTATTGGTTGTTGTATGTCACAACTTTAGTTGTCTTTCCCCTCTGCCATCCTGGATAGGATCACTTTATAGGGTAACTAAAAGAATTGTGATAACATTTGTTGTTGTTGTTGTCGGAGAGGTAGAGGCTTACCATGGTTCATCTTACTTACCTTTTATTTCTATGAATGATTTTATTTTCTTATCATTCATATCACATCCGGTTTAAATATAGTGATTACATTTTTGAATTGGTTAAATTTTTACAATCACTACATTTCACTACTCACCTATCCAACGACACTATTTCGGTGAACACATCAATACGTTCACCTAGAAACTCCACAATGCAACTCCTCTGAGGTACCTATCCATGATTATAACCTTCAAACCCATAATCTGAGGAACTATCAATAAAGTCCCATTATATACACCCAAAATCGAAACAACAATCTCAAAAACCAATCATCTGATTTATTTTAGACGGTTGTTAATTCACCAAAACAAATATTATAAAACTCTCCAGTTGATTCCCAATCCAGTCCTTTGTTTGCTCAATATGAACCTCTTATCAATAATAAAAACTCTTTTACTGCTTCGTCTAGTCCACCCTGCACGACTCATTCAATGGCTAACAAAAATACTTCTTAGGGACCAATATGTTTTGGAAACATAACTAGGCCTTCTCGCTTTGATTTCTCTAAAATCCAAGGTGTTCCTCATGACATGCCTAAAAAGTAATTTGATAAACTCCCTAATTTCAATGGTACATATGTCGTCGTCATTGAAGATCATATTCAAGCAGTGTCGTACTACATTAAGGATTATGGGGTTGAAGAGGAAGATATTTACATGAGATCCCTTATGTACTCGTTAGAAGGAGATGTTAGGGGATGGTTTGATATGTTGCTAGATGCCTTGATATATGGATACGATTCTTTTACCACAAAAGTCATTAAAATTTGGTCAACCAAACCTGATAATATGTTCCTCTTAAATCAACATGTTGAGATAAAAAAGAAAGGAAGTGAATTAGTCCAGGAGTCTAACATACAATTTGATAAGATTTTTTCCAACGTCCCTGAATATTTAAGACCAACTGAACAAGCTATACTTATCCTTTACCTTAAATCTTATGAGATATGGTTCAGTCTAAATATTAAGGGAGAGACTCCTAATGATCTCAAGGCAGCTCAAACGGGGCCAAGAAAGCAAAGGCAATAATATTATCTATGTGTAAGAAAAACGTCTTTGATGCATATGCTCCCACCTCTTCCCGTAGTGTAACCAAACTTAAAAATGCCAAAGAACCTATTCATGATGAAATCCTACCCTTGAGAATATGTATGAGATGATGAAAATCCTCGCACTTTTCACCGAGGACATAATAAGAACTAGGGAAACTAAGTGATACTGAAACTCTTATGTCCCTAGACCGTACTGGAATAATCAAAAGGGGCCAATAGATGATAGTAATAGACAACTCCCTAGGAAGAATGAAGCAATAGAAAACAAGAATGCGAACTTGTGTGATGAACCGAAGGATTACCCTAAATTTTTTGACTCTGAAGGTCAAGGTATCAATTTAGTAGAAATTTTCACATTTGATAATGATTTTGGTACGATCTTACTTGAGGAAGAAGATGATTGGGTTGAAGAAGAATATATGGTACGTTATGCAGCACACACTAATGTTAAATTTTACCAACGTAGAGATAGAAGTGAAAACATTACACCTTTCCTAGATCAACACTTAAGTCAAAACATTGAAGAAGTAGATCAACATTCCCATGATTATGAATTAGGAATTGATATAGAGGAATAATTAAGTAAGGTTGTTCAAAATGTACCCCTTAGTTAATTAATGAAGCTACCCATGGTTAAGGATCAAGTTCAACCATTTTTTGATAGTATCCCTATAGCAAATTCCCCCAAGATTGTTTACGAGTCCTGCCACATTCAGAGTGCTAGGGGTAAGGAGGTAGAAGAGGATTCCCCTGTTCATATACATACTGCTATTTATGAAAGAAAGAGTGGAGGAAATCCTCCTTTCTATCCCACATTACACATCAGTGATCTCCTACTCCATAACTTTATTCTAGACTCAGGAGCCACCATGAATNGGAAGGGGAGGCCCCCTTGGAAGGCTGGCCTTGCTTAGATCTGGTGCCGATCATGTTTGGCAGCGTTTTCTGAGCACCTTTGGCTACATCTCTGAAGGATCTTTCTTCTTGGTGCTTTTTTTTGGATTTTCTTCCTCTGTTGGGCTTTAGCGGCGTTGCTTGTGGGCTGCTTGATTCCGAGGCGTAGTCAGCTGAAAATCCGCCCTGATCAGAGTCAATGTTGGTGGGGTCTTCCTCTTGGCTTGCGATTTTTGAGATCTCTCCCATGGAGGCGTGAGGAGGGGTGATCTCTGATAAGACTGGATCGAGATATGGCTTTGATTGCAGAGGTACTTCGCCGGATCTGCTGGAGTCTTCCGCTTTGGACCTATCCTCGCTTCTTCTTCCAGCGTTGGTTTCNTGCATACAGATAATCAAGAGCGCAGGGATTAAGGAGAGCCCAGGTCGCCCAGCAAGTGCAGAGGAGACAGAGAAGTAAGCTGAAGGAAAAGACTGCAGAAACTAGATACAAGCAGAAAGGATGGAACTGACAAAACACAAGAGAAATAGAGATGACACTAAATGAACTTCTCCAGGATCTTTTTTACAGCTGATTCTAACGCTGAGATTCGATTGCCGAAGTTACCAGTGGTGTTGGCTGCATCTTTGAACTCAGTGAAGACCACATCTTTGTAGTAGTTCAGCTCTCCCTTTGAGTCTTTGAGGTCCTTCTTTAGTGTGCTCAGTTTGTTGGCGAAGGCTTTCCACTGATTGTGGCCTTTGACTTCTTGGTTCTCAGACTTTAGCTTTAAGGCGTCCAAAGACTGCTGAATATCAGCCAGGCGATCTTCCACCGATTGCACATTTNGTCTGCATTTGAAGGGCAGCTGTTCATAGTCTAGCTGTTGATAATGCTGCCAGTCACCTACCGAGATCTTGATCACTTCTGGTAGCCCAGCCTCAAGGTTTACCTCAACGCAGATTCTGGCACAGGAGTATTGGCCTTTGGGGTCTGCTTTGTCGATGTATCGGCCAAGCCCGTTACCTATTTTTTCCAGTGATTCTGAGTTCCAGCAATGCGCTGGTAGATTGGGGAGATGAACCCAGACAGGGACCTCCTTGGGTGCGTCTAGATTAGGGTCAAAATCCGGGGTCCAGCGGTTGAGGTATAGACCTTGAGAGCCCATGAAGTAAGGTCTGTTCCTGAAGATGAGNTGACTGCATCAATGGGCTCTGACCACTGCGATTTAGGGGATATTGCATATTGAAATTTTGTCATTAACCTCCAGCACACTTTGATCCAGCGAGGATGCCTTGTTGGCCTCCAAATCGGCCTTACCATTTAGGCCACGAAGAATATGGTAGGAGCTGATT
>LPNX010268809.1:0-13180 GCA_001517045.1 Pseudotsuga menziesii | reverse complement strand
CCCACCGGGTAGCAGGTGACGCTTTGCTTCAGTTGGGGCCTCCAGTTTCTTTGTATCCAGTCATCCGTTGTTTTTGTGGAGGGCCACAAACCCATGAACTGTACGACCAACNCTTGAGGCCTTGCCAGAGGGCAAGCGCCTCGGCCATGTTGTTTGACATTATGCCTAGCCCCCAGGCATAGTTGACTAGGCCGGAATTCCTTGAGAGAAGGATACTGCCTCCTCCCGCGCGGCCTGGGTTTCCTTTGGAGGCTCCATCAAAGAACAGGGCATTATCTTTTAGAGAGGATCTCCACATTAGAAAGTCGTTTTCTGCAAGTCGGATTTCCCAAGAAGCCTTTTTTGCAATGGAGATGATGGGTCTGGNGGGGGGTTCCCTCCCCCAGGCGCAGCCATGGGCCGCAGACCAGAACGCAGAGCCCTAGCCGCTGATCAAGCCAGACGCGCGTCCTTCAGTCGCTCCAGCTCCCTAGCTTTAAGCATTGAGAAGATTATTGGGAAATCTCTGGTGTGATCGATTATATCCTACCAAGTAAATATTGTTACCATCAATCAACTGAATTTTTTCTATCCTAACACCAATTCCAACTCTACGGATAATATTCCCCACCATGAATGTTATGCCCTTGCAAATTATGAAAGAAATGGGATTAGAAATCACCCGACCATATGTAAATATATGTGGAATTGATTCAAGGCATGTGCATGTGTATGGATTAATCAAGAATTTAAAAGTCGACTTGTTCACTTGCCCCAACCTAAATACCATGATGGATCTAGTGGTGATTGATCTTCCCCTAGCTTATGTAGGTTACTATCTAGGAATTGGGTTGTCATATTAGGTGGGTATTTCATGATGGGCCTTTCATATGCATGTATACCTTATTTTGATGGGCATTAAGTTAGAATCAATAGGGAACCTTTCATTTATGGATATCTAGAAACTTTTGAGGACAATATGGAGAATACTTATGGTGAGGGTAGCCTAAGTGTTGAGAGAATGACAATGGTAAATAATGATGAGAATTGTCCACCTATATTCTTTATAGGAGTTGGTAGTTCTGATTCTGAAGATGAGGATGATGTTAGGCATAGGAAAGATATTATCCATCAAGAAATGTTGAGAGAAATCACACCTTCACACACTATTATTACCCCACATGAGTTGCTACAAGAAGTAATAAATAGTGGGTCTAAACACTTTTATGATGCCCTTGATCACTTGTCCCAACTATATTTAGAAAGCACGGGGTCTAATCCACAAAATGAGTCCACATTGCAAATTGACCTTTTAAACCGAAATTGGTGAAATTGAAGTTTTCACCACATCAGGGAACTAAGACAGGACATAAAAGATAATCTTGAGTGGGAAATGAGAGAACACACCCATCGGAGTTGGGAAGAAGATGTTCTAATTAATGATGCCCCTGGTGACCAATTTTCCTTGAACAATCTAGCTATATTTCAAGAATATATGTCCCCACAAGTAACTGAAAGTGAAGTTCAAAACGAAATGATTGGAAGTTCAAAACAAAATGATTGGAAGTTCAAAATGAAATGAAGTGAACCATGAAGAGAGGTAAGAGAGATCTTGATTGGAAGAATTGCACTTCCAATGGATGGGGGTCCTCCACATTTCAATGGTGTACCTCAAGAAATGAATAGGACAATGTCGCTTCCCCGTACCCAAGGAAATGTTGATGCCTCCATATTACCTATCTGTGATATTCAAGTTATATCATCATTTGTCAACTGACGTAGGTTTACCTATGGTGATAGGGTTGTTGTTAAAAATAGTGCATTCAATCATATATTTAGACGAGTAGGAAGTCTTTGGATGGGACAATTGGCATTGGAACATTTTGAAGGTAACATGTATTATTTAGCCACTCAGGATGGTCATCGATTTGAGACTCATGTGAACCAAGTTCATTTAAGGGACTATGTCCCTAGCATGACCTAGCATTGACCCTTCATCGTATCTATTTAGAGTAGGTAGGATTGAATAAGCTCATTTGAGCAATAGGTTGAGTCTCTTTTTCTTTTTATTTGTGTTGAGTCTTAGGGTCATTGAGTCAAGACCCTTACCTGGTCTGAGTATGTATTTTAATAAAACCTACAACTATCTAATCAATTCTTAGATTGAATTTTATGTTTCCACATTTTACTTTCAGTGTATTATTTATGATTTCATGCATATATTTTTCCCATACATGCTTCTATGGTATTGTCTGCTTCCATGCGCATAGGAACAAGTACATCTGAAGATGAAGAAAAAAAATTGGTGTTGGATACCTGATGATGAGATGGTGATGCATACCAAAGATTCCTGAGGTTCTCAAGCACTCTCTCCCTTAGAGCAGTTGTCCTAGTTGGATCTAGATATTATCACATACATTGTAGTAGGGATACCATGATATAATATATTGATTTTTCTCTTTAGTTGCTAAGCTATACATATTTATAGGGATACAACATGGATCATTTTGCCTCGATAAGCCACAATCAGAGCCTATTTAGCAGCATATACAGAGTATTTCCTAGCCATGCCTTATATTTCCTAGTCCACTAAGATGACCTTAGTGATCTCATAGTCCATTCGAGTAGAGCAACATATATGGTACACAATTGACAGATTGACACTTAGGTAGAGACATGGTGGTTGAGCAGGTATATAGATGGTATCCAGATTTATATTGTCTATATTGGTTGT
This sequence comes from Pseudotsuga menziesii, assembly GCA_001517045.1. Lineage (NCBI taxonomy): Eukaryota > Viridiplantae > Streptophyta > Pinopsida > Pinales > Pinaceae > Pseudotsuga > Pseudotsuga menziesii. The sequence continues at coordinate 10,467 of LPNX010268809.1, read as the reverse complement.
TTTAGTAGCTATGACTTGGTATTGATTAGATTATTGTGGTACTACTTGGTTTGATTAACTGATATTATTAGTAGCCACGCAGTCTTTTCTGTAAGATCTTTATGTATGCTCATCTTGAACAAACTTGGGTTATCTTGTTAAGTTGGCATCACCTACCACTTTCTCCACCCATTTGTATCTTCCATTTTTGCACTTACCCATACTTGAACTTTGGCTTGTGAGATTGAATACACCTTATTTTACCACTTAATTTATGATGACAGACCCCATGATGTTTTGTGTCTCGGCTCTGAGTTGTGCAACAAAAATTTCCAAATCCTTGATCCTTTTTGGCCAAGAGAAACCATAGTTTTCGTTCCTGATCATAGGTGAGTTAGGTTTCCCTCGATGTTTGGTCATGACTATGGATATCCCCCCTAATTTGCCAAATAGTTTTCAACTAAAACTTGAAGCATTCTTTTTTAACAGAAACAAGGTAAAATAGTATTAATAAAAAAAGGTTGTGCACAACCTTTCATTACAAAAATGGAGAAATCTTGAAATCCAAAGAGGTATGGAGAGAGCAGTTAACAAAAACAACTAAAGTTGAGATCTATCTTCTAAATTTCCTTAGATATTTCTTGTTATTTATCATAACATGAGAAGAGTAAATTTTGTCAAATTGTTGGTTCAAAAAGATGTAAAAAAACATTTAAAGATGGTTGGGAGGGCTACATCTTCTTAACTATGTGTCCTACAGGCAGAGTGACTGAAACTTTATCCATGGGGCAGGCCTCATCACCTAGCTATTCTTGGAAATGGTTGCACTGGTTCATCTTTGCAAGTTTCATCACCTCTTCTTTTATGATGTCCATGGTCCCCATCAACTCTTTTAAATCTCGATCATGTACATTGATCCGTGATTCATGGAAGCCAATTTGGTTTGTGATATACCAGACATCAAAATCCATTTCTCTTTTATCCTTTACACTTACAACAACAAAATATGAGACTCCGGGAAAGTAGCATTTGATGTCTTCCTGTCCAGAACTGAGGTCGACGAACCCAACATCGATATCCTTCTTTTCCATTGAAAACGTGGGGTTTTATCCAGACCAGGATAGAAAACCTGCAAGCAAACCCTGTAGTTTCTCAACTCCTTCCTCTTCGCTCGAACCGACAAACAATGGGGGCACATGAAAGATTCCTTCGCACTTAACCTTGTCTTCCATATCACTTGTGTTAATTGCCTCATCTAAACCCAAGGGTACAAGAGTAAAAAAAGGCAAGTTAATTTCAATCAGTAGTGGAAACCACTTGGCAGGCAATAAGCTATGAGTCATGTTGAAGAAAGGATACGTGTCATGCATATCCAGCGAAGAGGGGATGCTAACCACCACGGGGTGTGGGTTAGAGAACGTATTTATATAACCTTTTTTACCATTATAAATTATCAAACCTTGGGGGATTATAGCACCTTGATTGGCTAGTTTATCAGCTAAGCCATTGTTCTCTCGGAGAATGTGAAAAAATAGAACTTGAGGGGAGAGTTTAGAAGAAGAATTCTATCGAAAATTCTTTTACATTTGGTGAATCCTTTATTGTATCCAGATCTCATCTTCTGGATGACTTGTATAGAATCACTGAAGACCATTAAATTTGGGATGGTTTTCCCATCAATTAGTTCTGATCCATGATAGAGCAACAACCATTCAACTTCATTATTTGATTTTGTTCCAAGACCCCAGGAAAAGGATTTGATTAGATTTCCTCCGGGATAAAAAATGATCCCCCTCACACCTGCCTCCCCTGGATTTCCTTTTGAGGCGTCATCGAAGAAGAAGGAGTAACAATGTTACTCTTCCCTCCAATGAAGAAATTCATATTTTTTCTTATTTCCCAAATCTGAAGAACCCGAGGACATTTGGTCTGGGGGGGGTTCTGCTTTAGAAATTATTTACACTAGCTAGATTCCTTAACGGTAAGGTCTTCAAAAATAGGGTAGAAGATACCTTTTGGGGCCATTCTTTCATAAACTAAATTGATTACTTTGTAGGCTACCTTGAGGGGATCATCCTTATTATCGTCAAATATGTCCATTCCTTGCAAGGCAAAATTGCCAGTAGGTATTTTTGCTTATGGTATTCAATACTCTTTGGAGAGTTGGATTCCTCCTCAATGCTCTTGGGAAAATAGAGTTCCATGATTCAACATACTCTCGAATATGTCCTAGAGGAGAGAACCTTCTGCCTAGATTTTCTAGCACGTGATCCCAAACTTGTGAGGAGAAATTGTAGGACAATAAGAGGCGAGTAGCATATTCTAAAGCAAATTTGCACAAGGCACATCTGGAAGGTCCTTTGATTCCTTTTTTGGTGAGGTTGTTGGCAGTTAAAATATTATTGTGGACCAACAACCAAAAGAAGAAATTAATTTTCAGTTCCATACCTTGTTCCATATTTTTGTAGATGGTTGATCTGGGTTGTTGTCCAAGATCATGTAGCCTTATTTTAAAAAGTAGATACTGTTACGACCCCACCCTCTGATGTCATGAATTCGAAGGTGAGAGGGGATTTCCCATACAGATGCAATAAAAAAGATCGTATTCCCGCTTTAAGTGATGTGGACTAAGATGTAAAGATTTCCATCGTTTCCAAGCACTAGAGTGATCCCAAACTGAGATGTCATACAACGTCAATAAGTTGTTCTCTTCCATCCTACTTTGGATATGTTCAAGATTTGGGAGTGAAGCTATCAGAGGATGTCCCGGAATTTTATCCATACATATTTTAATCCTTCTACCATTTCCAGGAATCCAATGAAGAGAGCCTTTAATTAGACCAATGGTGTTTTTACAAAGGTTCTAGATGGAAGTTATTTTTCCATCCCAGTTGCAATTGAGGCATCTTGACCTGGATTTCTTAATGTATTTTTTCCCGATGACCTCTTTTGACCAGTCCTTATCCCCTGAAATTAATCTCGAGAGAAGTTTGGATCACAAGGTTTTGTTCATGTGCCCTAGATCTCTCAAACTAGGCCTCCTTTTAATTTTTCTTCTTTAACAGTATCCCAGTTTACCAGATGGAATTTTTTTCTTTGAGTTTTCCCATCCTACCAAAGAAATTTTCTAATTTCTACATTGATATTATTCATGGTATTCTTGGGAGTAAGGATCATTAAACTGGTATAGATGGGATAAGAGGAAAGGATGTATTTAATGAGGGTTTTTTCCAAGCCAATTTAATCCATCATATCCGCCACAATTGCAGCTTATTTTTTTATTTTTTGAACAACAGGTCTCCACATTGAAGAATTGGTGGATTTCTTTACTATAGGAACCCCCAAGTATTTAAAGTATGTCCAATCATAGCTGAATTTAATCTTCATGACTTGACCAATCTCTCTCAGGGTTTTAGAATTACTATTCCATCCATACATCCAACATTTATCCAAGTTAGCTTTACTCCCTGAGGCTCGAAGAAAGAGATATAGAGAAGAGGTAAATATTCTAGCGATATGAAGTGAATCACTTCCCAAAAAATAGTGTCGTCAGCGAATTGAGCGTGATTTATAGGTTGGAATCCCCTGACGTAGGATATTCATTATTCCTAGGATGGTTCCATCCATTTTGAATATGTTGAGCTTTATGCTCGGCGAGTCTACTACAAGGATGTAAAGGAAGGGAGACAAAGGACACCCTTGCTGTATTCCACACTTTGCTTGAACAAATTCGATCGGTCTAGCATTCACAAGGGGTCTTCCAAAGAAGAATGATGTAGGATTTGATTAGTCTAACAAACTTGGGGGAGAATCCATATTTTTCCAGTACCAGGTAGATATAGTCTAGATATAGTCATGCCTGTTTCTTTCAAAAGCTTTTGCTAGATCCATTTTAATGGCCATGACTGCTTCATGTCTCTATTGGATGGAATGAATTGCTTCTTGGACCAAGAGGATATTGTCATTGATCTATTGAGCGACGATGAACCCACCTTAGTTAGCAAATATTAGAGAAGGGATGAGTTTTTTGAGTCTATTCACGATAATTTTACCAAGAATTTTGTAAGAAGCATTACAGAGGGAGATGGGCCTGAAGCGCTTAATGGAGAAGGGATTGGGGTCCTTGGGTTAAGAGCTAGGAAGGTAGATTTTGTAGTGTCCCATTCAAAAGTTCAAAATCTTGGATAGACCTTTCCAATGGGATATCGAATGCCCCAGATGGAGATTGTATGAAAAAGTTATGACCCCGATAAGTTGATTGTTCAACTAACCACATTGGGGCCACAAACTTTATGATGATTCATCTCCTAGGGTTAGGTTTAGGGTTTTCTTCCACTCCAAGGATTTAAAATAAAAGTCCCTTTGACCTCCTATTGTATTCAGCTTGTCACAAGTGAGCGTAGCCACCACATCTCTTCTCATATATACAACTACCACCATTCTAGCTGCTTTTGTTTTACAGTCTGTTATGTTTCATTCATTTAATAGAATCTAAGTTTATTGTATTACTTTGTTTTTCGCCATATATATCTGTGCATGTGAACATATATACATATATGCTCTTTCATTTTGTTCTCACATAAATCAAGATCAGTAGTATCAAAGATTTATGATCTTGTGGTTTCTTAGTGCATGTCCCCGACAAGATCTGAATATCAAGAGTTGAGTCTTGAACTAGTTGATCTTGGGGAAAATACCTCTCGTCGTCCCAAGCAGCCTCACATTGCGAGAGAAGAAAATAGAGATGATGGGGCAAGAGATCCTATTAAATTGTTGCTCGAGGAAGCCCTCGTGCGACAGATCCTTCTAATAATGTTGACGACGACAGATGCACCTTCAACGAGCAGCCATTTTTGGGGTGCAACTCCCTTCAAGGTACAAGTTAACTTTGACATCCCATTAGTTGAAGGAAATATTGATGCAGATGCTTTGTAAAAATGGTTAAGTCTATTAGAGGGTTACTTCTTTGTTCAAAAAAATTTCGACAGTGAAAAGATCACCTTCGCGCTCCTTAAGTCCCTCCCCCATGTCAAAGATTGGTGGGATGGGTATTGCAAGAGGCATGTGAAGGATGCATATGAGTTATTCAAAACAGAACCCACTTGGGCATCTTTTGTCGATGTCGTCAAAGATGAATTCTACCATGTCGAAAACTATGATCACCAATACACCTGGTGGATGACATTGTGCTAGGAAAGAGACCAAACAGTTTCGGAGTATACTAATATATTCCATACCCTGCACTCAAAGCTGGGTATTAGATACTGTGAATGACATTGGGTTCTAAAATACCGCAGTGGCCTACACAGGTACATTCAGTCGAAGATGGATTTCTTGGATATATCCTCACTATGAGCAACTTACCGATACGTCATCAAAATCGAGCAAAAGTTTAAGCAAAATAATAAGCGGGATTTTGGGTCTGCTAATCAACACCAGAAGCTGAGAAAAAATGGCCTTAGTTCACAACCCAAAGGACAGAGCAAGGATGGCCAAAGTCCTGACAACCAGTCCAAGCTACAGACAAATAAGGGTAATAAGAAATTGAAGAAGGAAACCGAAAAAAAATCAGTCATTGTTGGCCGAAAAAAAATCCCTGGATCCAGACTCTGACTCAGAGACTGATGCGGAAAAACAAAGGGGTAAGCAAATCATTGACTCAAAACCTAGTGCCACCATAGCAACCGCAAAGATCAATCCTAAAGTGTCAGAGGAGCCAAAGGAAGTGGAGCACCTCTTCCATTCACAACTATGGGTGCAGGGGACTCCACTGCATTTCATTGTCGACAATGGTATTCAAAAGAACCTCATCTCGGTCGAGGTCAACAAAATATTGAAGCTTCTAAAGGTTCCACATCCCCAAGCCTAAAACATCAGTTGGTTTAGCAATGGATGAGAAATCTACATCAGTCAACAGTGTCGCCTCTCCTACGACATCAATCCCTTCAAAGATGAGGTAATGTGTGATGTTTCCCCACTTGAAGTTTGTGATTTTCTCCTAGGATAACCATATATGTGGAAACGCGATGTTGTGTATGGGTCTAGACCTCATAGTGTCATTATTAATTTAGGAAAGAAACTCTACATGATACCATAGACACTTCCTTCTACTACAATGTCTCTCATCACATCAAAGCAGTGTAGGAAGGTAATCTCCCAGATAGGGAAATTCCTACTCTTCATGGTTCGTTTTGAGGGGGAATGAAAGATCACAAAAACATCCACCGCCTCCACACAGAACCCCTCTACGAAGCAGAAACAGGTGGAGAAGATCATGGAAGCATACCAAGACATATTCACCACACCTGTAAGGGTTCCAGTACATTGTCAGGTCAAGCATTCCATTGATTTGATCCCTGGTGTTCCTTTACCTAATGGGATAGTATACAGGCGCTCCCTCATGGATAACAAACAAATCAAACGCTATATTCAAGAATTAATCCAAAAGAGGCACATTCGACCCAACTCCTCACCATGTGGGAGCCCAATTGTGTTGGTACAGAAGAATTATGGGACATGGTGACTCTGTATTCACTACCGAGATCTAAACAAGATCACAGTCCGGAAACGGTATCCCTTTCCTCGGATCGATGACCTCCTCGATCAACTCAAGGGGGGAAAGTAATTCAGCAAGATTGTCCTGAAGTCTGGCTAATATCAATTCTCGATTGAGCATACCGATGTCTGGAAGACTACCTTCAAATATCAGGAAGGCCTTTTTGAGTGGTTGGTCATGCCTTTCGGCTTGACTAATGCTCCAACAACCTTCATGAGGATGATGGATGAATTTCTATGGACATTCACTAATTAATTTGTGGTCGTATATCTAGATGATATCCTCATCTATAGTAGATCATGGGAAAAACATATGCAGCATATCCACCAGGTCCTTGGCACCCTGCGCCAACACAAGTTATATGTCAATTTACAGAAGTGTTCATTTGGCATGGAAAGGATTCAGTATCTAGGATACATTGTGGAAGAATATGGTGTTCATGTAGATCCATCCAAGTGTTAAAGTACTATAACTTTGGAAGATATTCCAGATGTATTGATTGTATTCCTCCTTCGAGAGATGAGTTTGGTCTTGTCAGTATCATTGAAAGAATCAATGTAAACCTCTGGATGTAAGCTGAGTCAATAGTACCCAAGTGTCAACATAATAAATGCTATTTTTGGTGTCCAATTGGACAAGTCAGCTCAATTAGTTAGACAAGTCGGCCCTGTTAGGTTAGAGGTCAAGTCAACTGAAGAATATAAATAGGGAGGTGCTCCCCTTCACTTGTACTCACTCACTCAAGTTGTTTTGCAAGAGAGAGAATTATTAGTGCGCCAGAAAGAAGAGAGAAGTAGTTGTCTAGGTTTTACACTGCTCTGGTTGAGTTCTATACTGAGGAAGTTTTGTGGGGTTTTCTCCCTTGTGGTTTCCTCGAGGAAAATTCTTTTGTTCTTATGTTCTTGTGTTTCGTTGTTTGTGGTTCTTTCAGTGATATACTAGTAACAATTTGTTTTAAGATATAATCTAAGCAGCTTAAGAAAAATCAACATGCTATCAGAGCCACCCTGAAAGGAAGCACTGCACATTTATGGTTTTGTTACTTCGAACAAATACCTCAATAGATCAACCAAATAGAGGGCTCTCTAAACTCACCCCTAAAGAGCGCATCTTTCTATGGAAACAAAACTGAATTCCAAGCATTTTCAATTTTGGACCACTTACTGTTGTCGAGACAAACTAGGGCTTCATTTTTCTTGAGTCTTCATCATCAATATCAGAAAAAGGAAGATACAGTCTACCTCTCCCTAAGGAGGTGCACATTTTCCACCATTAATCTCTACCTGTGATCCCAACTAAAAAATTAGGGTTTCTACATCAAACCCTAGGTCATCCAGAAAGAGGTCAGTCAGGAGTTGTTTTCTTCAAGTAAGTATTATTCCTCTTTATTCCATTTGAATTTCTCAGTCTTCTAAATATGACAAAGAATACCAAGCTAGATGAAAAGCTTGAAGGTTTTGAAAACTTCAGAGCATGGAAGTATAGGATCATGCTCATCCTACAAGAGAATGATCTAGATAAACTTGTGAAAGAGGAAGTGAAAGAACCAGAAGAAGCTGAAGATAAGTCCAAGCATAAGAAGGATATGATCATATCTAATGTCATCAAAGATAACTTGATTCCTCAAGTATCCTCAAGGGAGACTCCAAAATAAATGTTTGATGCTCTATCTGGTCTATTTGAAGGAAGAAACATTAATAGGAAAATGACCCTGAGGAATCAACTCAAAAGTGTAAGAGCTCAAAATTCAGATACCATGTAGTCTTACATTACAAGAGTAGCTCAAATCAAGGATCAGTTAGAAGCCACTGATGATATGGTTGAAGAACAAGCGATTGTGATGACAATCTTAAATGGTCTTCCAAGAGATTGGGGAGCCTTTATCCGAGGAATCTGTTCAAGAAGGAAACTAACCAAATTCCAAAATTTATGGGAAGAATGTGTCCAAGAAGAATAAATGATGGCAGCTAGAGAAGAAAAGCTAAATGACAATGAGGTTCAATCCTTGGAAACTCATACCAAAGGAAAAAGGAAGAGTCGTGACCTGCATCCTCATAAGACTCGAGGGTTTAAAATAGCCAAGATAGACTTCTCAAATTTTGAATGCTTCACTTGTCACAAGTTGGGACACATTGCCATCAACTGTCCCATGAAAGTAGAGAGAAAAAAAGATGAGAATATTTCAGGCCCATGCTACTGAAGACAGTGATCAAGAAGTTGAAGAATAAGCAAAGAAGGATGAAGACTTTAGTGAAGAATATGTTTTAATATCTACCCTAACAGGATCAGTCTCACCAGGAAATGACACATGGCTAGTTTATAGTGGTTCCTCCAAGCATGTGACAGGTTACAAGGAATCACTCTCATGCCTTGAACAAAAAGAATATCCACACAAAGTAATGCTTGGAGATGATTCCCAATACCCCATTAAAGGAATAGCAGAAGCATCCTATAATTTGGATTCTGGAAAGCCTATGAAAATGAAAGATGTCTTGTATGTCCTAGGACTAAAGAAGAATATTATTTCCATTTCAGCCTTAGACGAGAAAGGCTTTAGAGTTTCTTTTGTGGATGGAAAAGTTCTCATGTGGACAAGAGGTAAAACCATAGATGATGCAGTAGAAATTGGAGTTGAAGAAGGAGGACTCTACAAATTGAAGGGACATACAGATTCAACATTAGCAACCAGTTCCATAAACCCATGTGAGTTATGGCACAGAAGGCTTGCTCATGTTCACTACAAAGTTCTACCAATTGTAAGAAAGGTTGTGACTAGTCTACCAGAAATTCAGATAGAACATGAAGGAGTGTGCACAAGGGAAGAATAATAAGAATCCGTATCCAAAAAGTGATAGTAAAGCAAAAGGGATCTTAGATATTATTCACTTGGACATATGTGGGCCAATGCAAACCACTTCATTAAGTAGTTATGTCTACTATGCTTCTTTTATTGATGACTACTCCCGCAATACTTGGATATACTTCTTGAAAAATAAGGATGAAGTGTTTGAAAGATTCAAGGAATTTAAGGACCTAGTGGAAAACCTCTATGAGAATAAAATAAATATTTTGAGGTTAGATAATGGAGGAGAGTTCATATCAAATGAATTCAATGATTACTGCAAGGAAGATGGGATTAAGAGGGAGCTCACCATTCCCTATAATCCACAATAAAATGGTGTGGCGGAAAGAAATAATATATCTATCATGGAAGTTGTGAAAGCTATGATACATGATCAAGATCTTCCAATGTACGTGTGGGCAGAAGCAGCAAGAACAACAATATATATACATAATAGAATTTCCCATAGTGCCCTTAGGAAAAAAACTCCAGAAGAAATGTTTTCTGGAGAAAATCCTGAAGTAAGTCTCCTAAATATATTTGGTTGTCATGTATACATACACATTTCCAATGAGAAAAGGACAAAGTTAGATCCTTTGGAAAAGAAGGGATTGCTCATAGGGTATATTGAACAATCAAAATCTTACCGGATCTATATCCTAGGATACTTCCAATTTTAACTTAGCAGAGATGTCATGGCCTTCAGAAATTCAAAGAAAGATAAGGAAGATGAAGAGGAACATGAAACTCCCAAAGTTGTTGAAAGTTCTAAACTAGTTAGGAACGAAGAAGAATTCCAGATGCTAGAAGATCATGATATGACAAAACCTCAGTTACCTGAAGAATTACCCAATGAATCGATTTCTCGAAAGAGAAAACCTGCCTGGGATCATGAAGTAATCGAAGAAGCAAAAAGACACGGTGCCCCAGAAGGAACCATCTGAGAAAGAAAGAATCCAAAGTCATACCCTGATTATATCGATTTGATGTGTGATCTAGTTGATAAAGAACCAACATGCTTTGAAGAAGCAATAAAACAGAAGGAGTGGGCTGATGCAATGGTCGAGGAATACCAATCCATTATAAAGAA
>LPNX010268806.1:325567-339827 GCA_001517045.1 Pseudotsuga menziesii | reverse complement strand
AGAATTGCCCCATTTATTTGGAGAAACCCAAATATTTTGACCCTTTTATGGGTCCGATAAGAAATCAACCAAATATAAATCCATCCTTTTATAGAGTTTGATTTATTTGGAGGAGTGAGACTATGACTTTCCTTCCCCAGTCATGACCCAAATTTGCTCGATACCATCGACCTCCTTGTATAAAACACAATTTTTTTATTATTATACTACATTACACTTTATTATATAACATACTCATTTGGGACAGTAGGTGCAAGGGGATTATTGAATGTGGCATGGGATTGGATACAAATAACCAAGCATAAAGATATGAAATTTTCACGGGGATAAAAAAAATTGCATCTCTTGGAATACAAAAAGTAATTTTTGTGGGAGACTCCCATATCATTATCTTGCAGGTAACAAAAAGATAAGAAGAGATGACATGATCTTCGAGAGATTACAATACATAATTGTGGACATCTTGAGCAAGATTAGATAACCAAATTTCTTGCATGTTCGTTGACATCATAACTCCTTGAATGACAGGCTAGAAAATCAAGCCACATATTTGGAATGAGGCATCCTTGTTCAAAATGGGGGTCATCAACATCGTTGATGGCTTCCCTAAGTATGGGTTCAAGATTTGTTTTAATATTACCTTAATCATCTACTTGTGTGACATTTGGTGGTGTCCCATCTCATCATGTATGAGGGAGCCCTCTAATTTACTCTCCCACTTGAGAGAATCCTATTTACAATCACTAGCTATGGGTTGTTTGTTTCCACGTCTCCATTACATGGAACTCTCTGGTATTCCTCATGTTATCTATGGGGTCTATCTGGAATATATTATGGTATATATTTTGGTGGTTAAGGATGTATCTGCTTTGTTGCGCATAGAGTCATGGCAATGTGAAGGTATTCTATTCATCCAGTTTGGTTCTCTACTTTCCTATTCCCATGCTCTATTGAAGAAATTTGACAGTGGATCTAGCTGGGCAATATTTTTGGGGATTGTTTTCAAAGTGCTAATGAAAATGTTTGAAGATGCAATTTTGAAGGATTTGAGTTGGGGAATGAACTTGGGTGAGGTCAAGTCCACCATTTGGGAGATGAAAATTATAATGCACCGAATGAATTCATAGATGGAAGGGGTTATGGCCACCATTGAGCAGGTGACCTCTTGCATCTCTCACCTAGAGGTACGTTTGTTATGGCCACCATTGAGCAGGTGACCTCTCACATCTCTCACCTAGAGGTACGTTTCAATGACCTGGAAGGGGCACAAGTATGTGTGGAGGTATTCCAACTAGAGAATCTATCCATAAATGTGGACCTCCATCAAGAAATGTCGATCGGTGGGTAGTCATGGAACATCCATTTTGTAGGTTCAAGATCCATGGATGAAGGTTTGGATCAATAACCAGCTAATGCAGTAGTGGAAATATCTAGTTCTCGTGAAAATAATACAATAGGGGCTTCCATGAAATCCAAAGTGGTCACAATCTGCTTTAAACTCATTTGTTGTAATGGTTTTTTTGTGCTATTTTGTTGGGTCGGTTCATTAGAATATATAGTTGTCAAGTCATTGTCATATATAGTGTAATAGCTTCAATACTTCAAGATGATAATAGGCTACAAGGTAATGCCCTGATGGATAACGAGATATTTTGTTTACTGGAAGTATTTGTATCTTTTTAGTTGTTTCCATTGCCCTTTTAGTATAACGAATATACTTGTTTCAGTTATATCTATGTTACAAGCTTGTTAAACTTGAAAGTAATATTCCAAGTGTCTTACTCTATAATAGCATAGTTACCTTATCCAGGACCAAAACGATTGTATCAAAGGAAAACATTTGTAATACTGATCCTATAAGCTCGTAATCCACACACACACACACACACACATATAATTAATAATCCAAACCTTACAGAAACGTTCAGATCACCATGATTTAAAAAAATATATTCATAAGAGCACTCACGAGAATGAATTTATTTGACAATACATGGAAGGTAGTCTATGTAAAATACTATAACTCATATGTAAACCTTCATCTAGACTGTCACAGACCTTGAAAGGCTTAACTAAATGAGTCTCTGTTCTCTATTAAACCGTAACATCTTACATAATGGCAAAAGGGACGAGGTTTGGCCTCATGACCAAAAATAAAGTTTCCGAACTTACTTGTATCCAACGGGTTGGTTGCAGAAGGAAGAGTAGAAAATTTGTCTTTCGATATGTAGTATGGTGAAAATTATACTCGTGAATATTATTCATAAGACAACTCCATTGTCATGAAGCTTAGCATGTAAGCATACTCGGACAAGCCAAGCATTAGTATTTCTACTCATATTTTGCCAATGATGATTCACACACTAAATGTCCACATGGTCTTTTTATTTGGGTTGGTTGATGGTCAATTGCACGTAAAATAAAGTTTATTATTATTAGTCCCTTCCCTCAGCTAGCAGGGATTCTATGAACGACCTTGCCGACATTTCATTTTGCTAACACACAAATCAAAGCAAGTTTCAAACTATTATCCTAAGTTCTTCATTTCAGACTTTGACTAAAACTTTGAAAGGACTAATCAAAATGAAAGATACTTTATATCAACCAATTACAAATTTGGCCTCTTATTTGGCCTCATCCCGAGGTTGTTCATACAAAAACCTCAAGTTAAAATGTACATTGATAGGTAGTGACCAGGTAGTTTTTTTATCAAACCTTGTAATGCTAGAGTAATCTCTAGCATTACTTCCCTAGCATTAAATGTAATCTTCATTTTGTTTTGTAATGTACTCAATTGCCAATTGTGTCCAGCTGCTACCAGATTAAAAGGAAGTTGTGAGTCATCAGTCATCCCCTTGTCAATTATGTCAAACACTATTTTATGATTTTTTGTTTTTAGGTTTTTGTTATTAGATTTTAAAAAGTTTTATTTTTATTTTTATAGAACTTAACATGGTTTTTTTAATCTAGATTTTCATACTTATATATTTTAGTTTAAAAAAATTATAAAAAATATTTAAATTGTAAAATATTTAATATTTTAAAAATTTTATTTAAAAAATATGAAATAATTTTTATTAAAAAATAAATAAATATTATCATATATTTATTTAACATTTTAATTTTTAAGGTAGCCATTCTTGTAGTATTGGTAATAAATCTTAGGTTTGTAAGTTAATTTAATAAAGAGGTTTGATTTTAATTTCATAGATCTATTTAATGGTTTTTATTTACAATATGACATTAGCTAGTCAAACTTAGTGAACTTGAAGGACAATAATATATCTATATCCATTTTGAATCAAAAGGTTTTAGTTTCAATTTACAAAGATCCCTTTAATTGGAATCCCTATGGGAGGATTACTAGAGTGGATTACTAGAGTTTAACAATGGAGTACATGGTGAAAATGAAGAGTAACTTTAGAAAAACAGAGGGTTTTGGTTTCTATAAAATATAAGTGTCATAAAGGAATTGGAGACTAGTGTTTAATACAATCGGTGAATGGAGTCAACCAAGGATTGCATAAGGATTTATTTAGGAATATTAGAAAGGGACAAGGTTGCTATGCACAAACCTAGATGCTTACTAGTGCATGGGATGATTTTAGAGATCACACAAAAGGAAATTTCTAGAGTAAAACAATTCAAATGGACTCGGGAGGAAAGCTACATTGAAAAGAATAAAAAAAAATATGATTTCTAGACACTAAATATGCGTGACTAAACTACAGTTCTAATTGATAACAATCACATAAAAGATAGAAATCATAATCCTTCATTACCTCAAATCCATTAACAATTTGAAGATCCATTAACCAACCAAGCACATGAGCAACATGAAAACCATTTAGTAGAGCACTACCATCAACCATCCTACATCTCGATTGAGTATCCCTTGTCCATCAAACTCAATAACGCATGCCCTTGTTCCCTAGTTTTCCCATTTCCTCCCCTCCATTGCTTCTGCACGAAAAGTAATAAAACATACCCTAAATATTTGTATTGCCATATAACATAATTAAGCCCCCTTGGCCCCTTAATACAGGGAAATGTATTTTCCCATTTCCATATCATAGTTTATCCCCCAATATGAATGGACGTGATAGGATATTGCCTACCAACTGACCCCCCCCGTGATGCATCAAAGATGCTCTTAAAATTCCTTATTCACAAATAATTTGATGGGACAAATTATGTTTATTTAACCTTTTTTATCCCTAAATTCGTAAATTTTTTTAAAAAAATGATACATCATGGCCATCAATTTCAAGGGCATTTTTTTTTTGAATTATTAAAAGAGCCTATGCCCTTCAATTTTAAGGCCATTTTTTTTGTGAGTTGTTAAACGAGCCTATTTAATGTTGAAGAATGTAATCTCACTCGTCAAATGTAACATTAATTAGTTAGTTAGTTGAGTAGTTGATTTGGTCACCTTATCTTGATTAGTGACCCATAGCATTTTCTGTCCCATAGTATTGTTGTTATGTAGTCCTATATATGTTGCTTCTTAATAATTAGAGTGGAACTAGTGTGACCATTGTGTGTTCCATCGTATATTTGCTTCATTTCTTTAATCTTTAATATTTAAGGCATTGAAATAAAAAAAATTGATCATTTACATTAAACCCCTAACCATTTATGTGTCCTTGGAATCAACAAATTTCATCATTTTCATTAAACCATTAACATTATCCACCCTTGGGAAGCTCCTTTAAACGACATAAAGAACTTTGCGTATTCCTAAGATTTAGGATAAAAAACCCTGTCATTTCAATGTTTTGAGCAAAATTCTAATGTTCTAAGCAAAATTTGAATTTTGCAAACATAATTTCTCACAAGTGCATAAAGCTGAGCTTACCCATCGTATAATAAAAATATATTGGGCATAAAGATTACCCACATTGTATTATAAAATTCAAATATTGACACACATACTTGTGTGTCAAGTATTTTATGCCAGGGACAAAGTCTATAGAGTTCGCATTACCATAAAAGAAAATGTATCATCTAGTATCATCAGTGGATGTTTTATAGCTTCAAATGAGACTTTAGGGTATGCTAGATAATTAAGTTTATAGGTATTTAGATATTATCTCATATTATAAGCTTCGTTAAGTGGATCAACAAGATTAACCTGAGTGTAACAAGTGTACAACCAAGATCCATTTCATGGTGGTAGTATATTGTTATGCTTAAATTCATCTTGATTAAGATTTTTAAATTAGCTTTATTTGAGTGGTGGTTAAAGAAAGGAGTAGCAATAATGGTTCTTTTTTAATAATTAAATAGTATTTGTTTTATGTTTATATTAATCAATTTAATGTTTATTTTGTAATTAGTTTAATGTTTAGTCTTTGTTTAACAACCAGCCATCTCCACAAAACTAAGTGGCTAGGTGTACATTAAAAAAAAAACTTAAGTTAGTATCATTTCAAGCATGAGTCAAATTTTACTAGCTCATTCGGTTAAGGACTGGGTATCGTTAGAAAAGCGACCGGTGTTCAAAACCCTTAGGGGTGAGCTAGTTGGGAGAAGACACCCAAAAATCCAGCCATGTTAAGGGTTGGTGTGGCCCAGACCCGGTGCAATCCTCGGGCAATTTTGATGGCTTAGATGCCTCTGGGTTGCGTTTTCTCAGCCAAGAAAAAAATATCATTTCAAGCATTTAAAAAGTGCAACTCCTTGTGATATGTTGCATATTAAATTATAAGAATAATGTTGCCGAATACTTTGCTTCTGTGGAGGTTTGGATCCTAGCAAAGTTAAAGGAAAGATAGTTCTTTGCATTCGTGGTATGAATTCAAGAATTGAGAAAGGCAAAGCAGTTTGTTTGGAAAGAGGATCAGGCATGATTATCTACAGTACACCTCAAGATGGAATTGACATCAATGCAAAGACTCATATTCTTTTTGCACACATTTGAATGTAGCAATCTTTAACTATATCAATTCTACAGTGTAAGATTTCATGGTAATTATTTTACATCCATTAATACCACATTAAGATGATTCTAGTCTATGGAAATCCTTTTAAGAAACATCCTAAATTGCCATAAATGGCATGATTAAGGTCCAATAATTTTATTGCATACAAAACCAACTTCAATGTTGGAAGCCTTTTTCGTATCAAGAACCGAATTCTCTTAGTCCACACATATCGAAGGTTATAGTCCAATCCCGAAAGCCTTGTATTTACTTTATGATAGTTGCATTGCATGATACTACTTTTTTTGCAAAAGAAAAAATTGAGTTGTTTCTCCACTCGAGCGTGATACTACAACTCCAAGGTCGAACATCCTAGCAACATTTTCACAAGCATCGTCTCCAATATGCGATGCATTAGATGAGAGACGTGTACCTTTCAATATTGTGTCTAGCACATCTACGTTATGCTCTCGGTAATTAGTTAACAGTGGACAAATAACCATTGTTGAATTATTAATATGGTAATTTTATTGTAGAAAATTATCACATCTAAGTATTAATGAAAGATAAAATATAATTGTCGATGCATAAAATGATTTTACGATTAATTAATAATAAGTGTTGATATTGAAAACCATAATTTATGTATTATTGTTTTATAAGTTAAATTTTACTTAATTAAGATAGAGTTCAAATATATTAAAGTTATAATTGGAGAAAAAATAATTAGTATGTTGATAAATAATAATTGAAATAAAGAAAACATGACATGTAATAAATCTATTTCTAAAAAATATAAATGTATTCTTTCTGGTTAACCAATAAAAGAACTAATAACAAAATGGGTAAATTAAATTTAAAAAAAATTTAAAAAAGAAAAAACTAAAAAAATAAGATAATAAGATATTTCCATGAAATTAAATTAAAATAGAGTGAGGTTCATAAAATTACATTCAAATCATAGAACATGAAAAGATGGGAACAACTCAATTCACTATAATAGTTATGAAACTATATATAGTGAACAATAATTAATGTGGGTTCAATTGTTGCATGGACTAAAGTTTCTTAACTTAGGTCTTATATGCTAGTGGCTTAGGTTTTTTTTTGTGGTACTCAAAATTCATGGGTGAAAAGATAGACATTGCTAATCCATCACTTGATTTCAAGAGTTGTAATAATAAATACATTAAAAATATATTTTATTTGCAATATTAAATATTTAGTTTTTTATGGAAACTTATCTCTCTATCATTAAACATCATTTAAGGGAATTGAACCTTGGTGGGAGAGTGAAAACTACTTCACTCATCCAATAGGCCCTTAAACCCTTGACAACCTTTAGGTACCCCCAAGTCCTTCACTATAAAACTTTTAAAACTTGGAAATAAATTTATCCTTGAGCTTCAATATACTATCATCCTTTTTAACCAATGTTTAGTGTGTTTTCTTAAAAATGCTTACACACTTATAAAAACCTGCACTAACTTCATTTTCCCCTTTACAATGGGGCCATGCACAAAAAAATCAAGATATGGAATTCATATACATAAATAACTCGTGAAAATGAGGTGGAGCACTGCGAGGTTTTGGATGATGGGAATTTGACTCTTGACTTGGCAACATGGAGAAGGCATGATAGGGCATGTATAACTTTCTCCACACAAATAACTGGTGACAATGAGGTGGAGCACTACTAGGTTTTGGATGATGGGAATTGGACTCTTAACTTGGCAACATGGAGAAGGCATGACATGGCATGTATAACTTTCTCCAGGAGGCTTTAGACAATGGGAGTTTGACTCTTAACTTTTAAACATGGAGAAAACATGGCCTTTCATACCTAACTTACGTTATAATAAGATATCATTTTTCATATACTCAAAGGATGTTGAATTTATTTTTCATACTCAAGAATGTATTGAAAGGTGACATGGAAAAACATGTCATAGCATTTTTCATATATTCAAAGGATATAGCAAAGACTGTAGCACCCAACAAGGGTGTTTACTTTATCATCAAATATACTTTCATAATTACTAATATTTCATTACTTATTCACAAAGCATGAATATCACTAAACCATGTAGTCACAACAATATTAACATCATGTAAACATTTTATAACATCATATATCAAATTATAAACACTACAACAAATCCTAGAATTAGTGTCCCATTTAGCGTCCCTTTTTAGTGTAATTTTTTTTTTTTACATTGAGTGGTCAAACTAGACGCTAAATGGGATGCGTCATGGACAAAACTTAAAGCGTCTCAAAAAATGTTTTTTTTTTATTCCTAGACAACATCCTTTATGGCGTCCGAAATAGCATCTATTTTTTTGCTTCCAGAATAGCGTCCAACTTTGCTTCCTAAAAAACCTCGAGGTTTGCTTCCTAAATAACGTCATATTTTTCTTCCTAGCGAGTGTCCTATTTTGCTTCTTAAATGACATCCCCGTTAGTGCCATATTTGCATCCTTAATAGCACCATGTTAGCATCCAAATTAGTATCCAATATTTCATCCATTTTTGCTACCACTTTAGCATCCCATTTTGCACCATGTTTTACTTCCAAATATGTGCCAATTTTTGCTTCCAAATTTGCACCAATTTTTGCTTCCTCTTTTGCACCGTGTTTTGCTACCAAAATGACGCCAAATATTTCTTCTATTGTTGCACCATATTTTGCTTCCAATGTAGCGCCATGTTTTACATCCAAAGTAACGTCTTATTTTGCTACCATATCAACGCCATGTTTGGCTTCGTCATTAGCACCATGTGTTGCATCCTTTTTAATGCTTAGTTTCGCGTCTTATTTTTATACCATGTCAACGCCATGTTTGGATTCATCATTAGCGCCATGTGTTGCATCATTTTTGATGTCTAGATTCACATCTCTCATTTTTTTGTCAATAACTTAGTCGTTTTTAGTAGTTTTATATACAAATTTTAGGCATTTTGTTTAGTCACTTATCTCCCATTGTTTGGTCACTTATCTCTTATTTTTCGCTTACTAGTTTATTTCTTTGTAACTGATATTATAAGATCAATAGGGCATGGAGGAATCAAACCACCAACCTCTTGCTTGTAAGGCATGCGCTCTTCCATTGAGCTAGCACCCTTTAAGAATCTGGGAACCTAACTTATAGAGTCTTTTATAATTGTAAAAATGATCAATACACAAATTTGAGTATCTAATGGTTGGAAAATGATAATATATCTTCTTACTGCCCACAACAAGTTCTTAAATAAACTTCTAAATTCATAACTAATCTGATCTCCAACTAAATCAGTGCTATAACATTAGAGGAGGCATCATAAACAACCAATGGATCATCTTACTACCCACAACAAGTTCTTAATAATAAACTTCTAAATTCATAACTGATATGATCTCAACCTGAATCAGTGCTATAACATTAGAGGAGCCATCATAAACAACCAATATCGCTACATGGTAAATCCCTAGAAACTTTGTACATGGTTCCATGATATTATTCTCTGGCTAAACACCTAAACACCTCAACTTTGAGCTTGAAACAAATTATTTTGGATATATATCTAATCTGTAAAATTCTATTGATACAAGGGCCCTCATGCTGACATCAAGGATGTCTATATTTGATGTATGGCCCATTTCCATTATCTTAGTACACACTCCAACATGTTCATATTACGAACAAATTGAATTCACTACCAAATTGAGACATAAACTGATGCAGTGTTGTTACATTGAAGGAACCTTCGTCACTAACGAATATGTCACTACAGGGCCCAGGCATGATTGCTCAAAACAGGGTGCTTAATTGCACATTCTTAGACACATTGCACACCATAATACAAGAAACTCTTAACATTGGTTGCAACAAAGTTCAAATATTGTAGATGGGCACATAAATTTATTTTTTTAATCCAAAGCCTGTGCCTTTAGTGTGATAGGAGATTCTAATGAGCCCTTTCTTAATAAGCTTCATAATCCAAATTGGTAGGCACAAAATACCATAAAATTCAATACCAAATCAAAGTCTGGATACAATAAGATTATCTAAGCTAATCAATCCATGAAGCTCTATAGAAACCAATTGTAATTCAATTACAGCATGTTGCATATGGATACATTGTTTGGGTAAATTCAAGTAGGAAATAAAAGATTAGGCCTTTCGAATGCAATAGGAAGATAGGTAATTAAGAGGTTTCTTGTTTTTGGTAATTTCTTCATGGATGGTCATCAATTTTCACCTTTGTTACAAATGAGATCTATGATCCAGAGGGATCCTGCTTTGGCCTCTAAATAAATGCAAGTCATCATGCATAATAGGTGGAAGAGTTCCACCTGTATCCTAATATTGTAGAGTGGTTTAGAAAAAACACATTATAGATATTATAATGTGAGTGTAATCCTGTAGCCTTTCTATATTTTGTTGTGCTCAGTCAATCCAAGACAAGCAATTCCAGGGAGGATACATAAATCCCATGGCCAACAAGAGACCATTGGGTAGTAGAGAATGGAAGGGGATATTGTGCATCTTGCTGAAGACACCAATTTGTTCTTTTGATATAGTATCCACATCCATATGTAAGAGGTTTCAAGTTCTAACTAAAAATACATTGGCAAATAAGTTAATGCAAGGAAACCCAATGTATGGGATTTCTCATATGTCGCTATGAATGCAAAAATGATCCACATGCAAGATATTCATTCTTCACTTTAATCCTTGACAGTTTTCATCATTAATTTTCCAAACGTAAAAAAACCACAGTAAGCCAAAATAAAATGAGCTGCTTGTTTACCATACTGGAAAATAACAGATATCAAGCTTACCTCACCAGCAAGGCTATATTTTGCATGGTCAATAGCATGACGCGATGCTCCGCCAATACTTTCCTTTGTCCTTGACAACGTGTCTAGCATTCCTTCAAAAGTGTCCCTGGAAATTGTTGCTTCTGTATCCCCACTAAGTGTCTCTCCAACCAATTTTTGACCTTCTTCACTTGATTCCAGATCCATCGTATTTGCAGACCCCACTGCTACACATTAAATCTGGGCCTTCTTGATTGTGTATGAGAAATGGCATCCTTTGTATCCTCAGTTGCCTCACCATCTAAGTGAAGTTGGAGTGGTGAACTGTGATCTGAACTACTCCCTCGGTTGGTGAAGGACTAGAAATAAACGAAATAGAATTCTCAGTTTCTTCAATTGAAACAGAATGTGGCAGAGCTGCAGAATGTTCTTTTTCTCGCTTAGCTTGTGCAACTGCTATAAGATGCTTCATATATGTAGATGGGGTAGCAATGTCAGAATCATTTGACATAGTTCTGAATTTTACATCTTTTGCAGCATCATACTTGTAACATAAGACAAAATGCTAAGAACATAAAAAGCTGAAAATCCCCATCATAATATAATAATCTTATTTGACTAACCTCAGTGAACATTTATCTACTGGAGATCACATGGCTAAATTGAGTATCACTCAAACTGCATTTTGACCATCAATATAATGTTGGCAGCATTTGCACACAAGTGCACACAAGACAAATATGCAGTCATCTCACTAAGATACAACAATATGCACTACTCCAACCACCCAAGGAGCTCATACTATCATGTTCGATCTCAATTATGTCAATTTAATTTCCCAATTCTCGATTATCCTATCCAAACATGTTCTCAAAACATAATCAAAGCTTTGTTAANACTATCATGTTCGATCTCAATTATGTCAATTTTTTTCCCAATTCTCGATTATCCTATCCAAACATGTTCTCAAAACATAATCAAAGCTTTTTCAATCCAAAGGACAACTGTGGGGTGTAGTGGCTATATTCTATAGGTTTAATCTCATTGTCTCTTGTATTTGTTTTACCATACTTATATTTCTCTTATTATTGTTTCATGTTTTGTTGTTTCTGTGAGATTCCAAGATGTGTTGCATTTCAAATTTTCCTTGATAGAGAGTAAAGTGAACTCACTGCAATTACCACCACTAGAAAACCTATCAAGTTCTGAGCACCAAATAGACACTATCAAGTGCCAAATAGAATAAAGCACAATTCAAAAGTTGGATTCCCCAATTTGGGAAACATTGAAATGGTGTACAAAATAGAATAAGTATGAACAATAAGGCATCGCTCTCTTGCTGATAGAAACATGACTTCCATTCTTGAAATTTTTGTTATAGTAACACATTGATGAAACATTAATCGACATGCCTTGCTTTCCCTTGAAGCTCCTCCAATGATGAATAACATCAAATTCTCTTCAACTATGAAGTTGCACAGTGCATTCACTAGAAATCATTGAAATACAACTAGCACAAGGCTTTATAAATTTCACAAGCATCAAGTAGCATTATCATGAATGGTGGAATACAAGTCCATCTAACTTGGGGTATATGTTATGAGAAACTACAGGAATCCTAGATAATCAATGGTTACTATTGCTATACTAAATCATATCTCTAGATGATACTCCAATGCTTAGCTGAGACATGGAACTATGCAAAATGCTAAGAACATAAAGCACAATTCAGAAGCCAAAATGCTAAGAACATGAAAAGCTGAAAATCCCCATCATAATATAATAATCTTATTTGACTAACCTCAGTGAACATTTATCTACTAGTGATCACACGGCTATATTGAGTATCACTCAAACTACATTTTGACCATCAATATAATGTTGGCAGCATTTGCACAACAAGTGCACACAAGACCAATATGCAGTCATCTCTCTAAGATACAACAATATGCACTACTCCAACTACCTAAGGAGCTCATACTATCATGTTCGATCTCAATTATGTCAATTTTTTTCCCAATTCTCGATTATCCTATCCAAACATGTTCTCAAAACATAATCAAATCTTTTTCAATCCAAAGGATGACTATGGGGTGCAGTGGCTATATTCTATAGGTGTAATCTCATTGTCTCTTGTATTTTCTTTACCATACTTATATTTATCTTAATATTGTTTCATGTTTTGTTGTTTCTGTGAGATTCCAAGAGGTGTTGCATTTCAACTTTTCCTTGATAGAGAGTAAAGTGAACTCACTACAATTACCACCACCAAAAAACCTATCAAGTTCTGGGTACCAAATAGACTACTATCAAGTGCCAAATAGAATAAAGCACAAATCAGAAGTTGGATTCCCCAATTTGGAAAACATTGAAATGTTGTACAAAATATAATAAGTATGGATAATAAGGCATCGCTCTCTTGCTGATAGAAACATAAATTCCATTCTTGAATTTTTAATTATAGTAACACATTGATGAAACATTAATCGACATGCCTCGCTTTCCCTTCTATCTCCTCCAATGATGAATAACATCAAATTCTCTTCAACTATGTAGTTGCATAGTGCATTCACTAGAAATCATTGAAATACAACTAGCACAAGGCTCTATAAATTTCACACGCATCAAGTAGCATTATCATGAATGGTGGAATACAAGTCCATCTAAATTGGAGTATATGTTATGAGCAACTACAGGAATCCTAGACAATCAATGGTTACTATTGCTATAGAATCATATCTCTAGATGATACTCCAATGCTGAGATGAGACAGGGAACTATGCAAAATGCTAAGAACATAAAGCAAAATTCAGAAGCCAAAATGATAAGAACATAAAAAGCTGAAAATCCCCACCATAATATAATAAGCTTATTTGACTAAACTTAGTGATCATTTATCTACTGGTGATCACATGGCTAAATTGAGTATCACTTAAACTCCATTTTGACCATCAATATAATGTTGGCAGCATTTGCACACAAGTGCACACAAGACCAATATGCAGTAATCTCACTAAGATACAACAATATGCACTACTCCTACCACATAAGCCAAAATGATAAGAACATAAAAAGCTAAAAATCCCCATCATAATTTTTGCTTATTTTTCAGCATCATACCTGTAACATAAGCCAAAATGCTAAGAACATAAAAAGCTGAAAATTTCCATCATAATATAATAAGCTTATTTGACTAACCTCGGTGAACATAAATCTACTGGTGATCACATGGCTAAAATGAGTATCACTCAAACTTCATTTTGACCATCAATATAATGTTGGCAGCATTTGCACACAAGTGTACACAAGACCAATATGCAGTCATCTCAATAAGATACAACAATATTAACTACTCCAACCACCTAAGGAGCTCATACTATCATGTTCGATCTCAATTATGTCAATTTGTTTTCCCAATTCTTGATTATCCTATCCAAACATGTTCTCAACACATAATCAAAGATTTTTCAATCCAAAGGATGACTGTGGGGTGCAGTGGTTGTATTCTATAGGTTTAATCTCATTTTCTCTTGT
>LPNX010268806.1:285882-299962 GCA_001517045.1 Pseudotsuga menziesii | reverse complement strand
TGCTTCTGCCCCCTCTGCCTCTGAAATTTCTTCTTCCTTGTCCTCTCTCTTTGCCGCAATCTCCCTTGGAAGGGTCTTTGGATTGGTCTTTGCCAGCTATGGAAGCACCAATACTAGATGCCGAAGAGTGCATCTTTACAACTATTAGTTTACAATAATAAACTTGATATGACAAAGAGAAAAAGAAAAATAATAACCTTGCAGGTCTACAGTCTTTGCCAAGGTGAATTACAATCTCAACTTCAGGTTTTAAAGTGATACAATGATAGTATCGCAGCTTCAATTCGCAGCAATTTCAGGGAGAAGAAATCAGTAGATACAAAATATATCAGTAGATATAAAATATATCACTGTCAGTCATACACAGGCTTCTTTATATCAGTCACTAGCAATCAGTCTGCATAATATACAGCATACAACATTTGCACATATTAGTCTCAGTATTCAGTCTCTGAGATCGGTCTGCAATATATCAATCTCCGTCTTCTGAATTTACACAGGCTCTCTTGATTTCGTAGGCAGCTCCACAGGTTCAGCAGCATTTCAGGAAGTATACATTAGCATGTATACACCAACAATCATAAAAAATTCCAGACTCCAAGTAGTATATATACTCAACGCATATATACCATTCAGCATATATATATCAGTCAACATATATATATCCTTCAATCTATCAGTCAGTCTTCAATTGAAGATTTATATCTGAGATTGTCTCTCACACAAAATTCCCGATAAGAATTGAAAATAGATGAGGGAAAATCAATGTTGTACACCACTTTCCTGCACTTAGAGTTGTATACCACATAACAATATCGGAAATCTGATGTATACAATCTTTGGCATCAATATAACCTCCACCTTAAAATTTATTAATACAGGCTCATACTACAGGTCAGAGCTCATTCTACACGCAACATATATACAGGAGCTCCAAAACTCACGCAGCATCTAGGGTAAAACTCATAAATATGGAAATATTTCGCTTCAAACTTCACGCAGAATCTCATTACATCTTTACCTCCACGTTCTTGCAGAGAACATTCTTCCCTCAGGTAGCCCAACGCAGTCTCTTCTCCACGCAGATGAAAGCATCGATTCTCCTTCATGCAAGCATCAAATCCCCAGTATGGTCGTGGGTTCGATCCAAGACGCTCATTTCTGTATGCTCGGCTTCTTGGCTTCTTCTGTTCATTGCCATCACGGTCGGAGCTATAAAAATGACAGCCTTTGAGATTCAGCGCTTTGTACAAAGTCGATTGAATATTTGTGTTCTTTGCAATGTTCGTTGGATATTTATAAGTATTTTGGAGAGAGATTTTGTCAAATGCAATGGTTCATTTGGAAGGTGCGGGGAATGTGGATAGTCAAAGTCGTTATGGTGATGGAGTCTTATATATTCAGTCGCATGGAATGATTAATATGGTGAGTACTTGGCCAAAGACCGAGGTCTTCCTCTACATTACATTAAACTTCCCGCACATAAAACTAGGGCCAAATTAGGGTTTCTTCACAGTAATACGGGAAGAAATTAGGTTTTATGCACTTCCAACATAAGTGCATACATCATCAAGATTTTACCTCCAGCGCAGCCTTCACGCAGGCTGTCTCCAATGGTATTCACGACAGTCTTTCCACTAACCTAGGTAGTTCTTCAACTTCTTAATGGTCTTTCCCATAGGTCGCAGCTTCTCCAACGCCGATTCTCCAATAGGTCGCAGTCTCCAATCTCCAACATCGATTCTCTGGAAGTGGCCCGGAATACTGCTGGGGATAGTTTTGATCTTTGTTACGGGCTCTTCATGTACAATGTCAATTTGACTGAACAGCTCGAGAGGATATGGCATTATGGATTTTGTATCACGTCCAGCTCTGTTCATAAATCGCTTTCAATATTCTTCACACGCAGTCTTCAAAGTGGTGTAGCCTTCAAACTCACGCAGAAAAAATAGGGCAAGAATAGGGTTTATGATATCCAGCTGATATTCACACTATATCGCAGCCTTTAACATATATTTTCATATTAGTTTGCAACGCATTCACCATGGTGGCTCACAGCTCGATTACAATATTCAGGTGGAGAGCACCAGTGATCTCCAATACAGCACGTAGCATATACAACAGCAGATGAATGGAGGGCGTGGTTAAAACTTAGGGTTAGGTTTCCTCTACAAAATCGCAGCACAAGAATAAAGTATACAAATGAATGCACACAGGCTGGGAGAGGAGTAACACATACATTGCATGCGACTCCACTGGCAGACTGATGGAGCAGTCCGGCAATGGACTGGCAAGCAGAATGCCAGGAATGGGCAGAAATGCAGCAGGAGTTATGGCAGACAGCCCTGCTCTGATACCACTTGTTAGGTATAACTCCCGATTCAATATTCATTTCCAATGCAAATGCCTATATTTATACAAAGCACATGGTGGTTGGGTTTCACCTTCCGCTCAGCCTGTTTGGCTTCCTATCTAATCATATTCCTATTTACTATTTATTTACAATAATCCCGAAGGATTATTCTAACACATTCTATAGGTCTTTATCCTAAACCTTGTATAAAATGTTAAGATATTCATCACTCTAGGTGATATTGAAGCTCCTCATATAACCATATGTGCTATCCCATGGGTGGCTTCTGAGCTTGTACAAGGCCCTCTTTAATTTGCTCACATGAGTCGGCTTGTCATGTGTCTCAACTCCCAGTGGATGCTTTACGTACACTTCCTCCTCAACTACACCATTCAAGTATGTTGTCTTGATATCCAAATGGTGTGTCTCACATATCATACCTCCACACATGGATCTATTGGAAGTGTACCTCGCAACTGGTGAAAATGTCTCCTCATAGTCTATGCCTTCTTTCTGTGAGAAGACTCATGCTACGACTATTGCCTTGTATCCCTTGATGCTGCCATCTG
Organism: Pseudotsuga menziesii; assembly: GCA_001517045.1. Lineage (NCBI taxonomy): Eukaryota > Viridiplantae > Streptophyta > Pinopsida > Pinales > Pinaceae > Pseudotsuga > Pseudotsuga menziesii. Next base: position 297,040 of record LPNX010268806.1, on the reverse strand, counting down.
ATGCATCCTAGATCTTGTAGATCCATATGTAAGACACTACAGAATTCCCTTCAGGTCTTGACACCGCATTCTATACATCATTCCTCTTGATCAACTGGTACTCTTTGATCATAGTCTCCTTCCCTTTCTTCTTGGCTACTTCTTCATAGATGGAAGGATCTGCATCAATGATGTCACTCAACTGTGTAACACAACTGGAGTGTGTTTGAGGCCTCTTACTTTATTTGGAAGTCTTGACATACTTTTATTTATCTTGGATGATCTCTTGTGCCCAATATGGTCTTCATTTCTCGAGGTGGATCTACCTTTCTCTTTATCTTCTTTTAAAGCTCTTTATTTTTTGATGATATCTCTTACCCAGGGAGCTTTAGGTTCCTCTTCTGAACTGTCATTACTTGTTATTTGAAATGATCTACAAGTCAAGTTCAGTTGCATGATTAGAAACATCTCATAGTTTCAAAAACATATTAATAGTGAAAAATATATGTCACATAGTCATGCAACTATCTTAGCCAATGCTACAACATTCATCCATATCCCATACACATACAATAAATTCTAAATTCCTTCTACCCCAATGTTATTAGGAGTGTGTACTACTCATATGTGAAGAGAGGAACCTTCCTAGGGTTTTTTAACCAACATTTCGGACTTCACTTAGCTCGGTCCATATTTAGGGTGATTGTCAATGCATGCTAGAGATGAAGAATAATGAGGTCAAAGTGCTCTTATAAATATAGGAATTTATATTTTTAAGGTAGAATTTTGTGTCACATCCCCTCCAGTCCACTAGAGAGGGAACATGATCATTACCCCTATCTAACTGATGTAGGAGCATCCAGCTTGAAGTTCATTGAATTCTATATGTATTTTGATGGATTCCCGATTTTTGCAGAAATCTATAGAGGCATGAATTCATCTTGCACTCACTCTATTCAAGTCTGAGCATAAATTATTTAACTTCCCAATAACAGAGAAATTGATCCTGTCAGTGATCAATTCGATGATCTATGAAGAAATATATTAGAGGAGATCGAGCGATGAAAAAAGATCATGACAGGAATTGACAGTCACAATATGTTCCGCATCTAGAAATAGATCAAGGGTTGAGAATCAACCCACAAGAATCAACGGTGCAGAAAGCCTGAGTTTGTGGAATCGGGGAAATATGGAAATTGTGATCCTGCATCCCGCATCCCACATGTGGAATAGACCATCATAGAAATATATATCTACAAAGCCGCATCCCACATCCTGCATCCTGTAAGTTGTAGAAGGAAATCTTTGGGGAACAGAATTTACAGAGGGACATTCCCGCAACCCGCATCCTACAACTTGTGGAAAGGAGAGTTGCAGAAGGAAATTCAACCTATAAACATAAATCTTGGACAAATCTGGTCATTCAGGCCATCACCAATCCGACAATCTAAGCCCCATAACGTAATTTAAAAATGCATTGAAAGAAAACATACACAGATGCATACAGTTGCAATTATATAGTGGAAGCAATTCATTAATTCAACACATTAGGCATGTTCATCATATTTCATTAAGAAAATACAATTGCAGAGATTAACATAGACAAGAATACTTATTTTGAAATAATTTTTTCCTGCAACCAGCTACGTCACTACAACGTTCCACCCAACCATAGGTCAGTGTGCTCATTAATATCTCAGAATCACTACCACCCTCGAGATGGGCATGACTCCCACAAGGAATAAGGAACACTAGCAGGCTCACACATAGCCAAGGATACAACAAAGCTTATCCAAGCCAACACAGTTTGGTTTATCAAGCTACAAACAAACAAGCCAATATACTGCTGGGTTTATCATGCTAATTAGCCAATCCAACCAACATATGGTTTTATCAGGCCACACATCCAAGCCATATCGTTGCTGGGTTTATCAAACTATAGTCAGTCAATCCAACATTCAAATTAAGGACCAACCAAGTAAACTAACAGATGGGTTTACCAGGCTGCAAAGGAGTTGGAAAGCTTGAACTGCTAAGCTAGTGAGCTCAAGTTACCAAGCTATGGACACCTGCACTAGATCGGGATTGTATCCTAAGACATCTACACACCCAAAACAAGGAATCATCTCGTTCTCCGCTACATAGTCACTCAGGCTATGCCTTCCATTCTAGTGATGTTCAGTGTGTGGAAAGAAGAAAACCAACCCTTCTAGAACTATTTGTGAGGTTCCTTCCTACACTAGGTTTATCAAGCTAGTTCAGACCCAATTCTACTCCAAACCAATTCAGGCCAAGGAAAAATATACACACACAACAAACCACAATTTCAACACAGCGAAACAGGCTTCCACTCACTTTGTGATAGAGGAGACCATTGCACAACAATAGTGAGGAAACGATAGATGACCACTCTTTCTCATAAAATCAAGTGATCTCCACTGCTCATTCATTCAGCAACAAAGGAGACCCTGAACCTTTATGCAGTTGGGGATGGTAACAACAGGTGAACAAACCAGAACAAAACATGGTTCTACAAACAGGATGAACACACAATGTTCATGAACAAAATGGAATAGAGAATAATAAGAATGGACCACAACATTTCAATGAGATCCAGATGATGGACTGGACATGCTCAATGAGGAAAAACTAAAAATGTGAAGGATGAAAACCCAAGAAGGTTCAGCTTTCTGAGAGCTCCACGTGAATGAAGGATGGATTATATAAAATGTCCAACCACTCTCCAAAAACACGAGGGAAGGTGAAAACGTGCATGCATGAGGGAATGGGCATACATTTTTGGGTGTTTTCTTTTGGCATGTGGCTTTTCCCCAATGGCTCAAGGATAAACATTCCCCCCCCCCTATCCTTTGGAAATCATGCCCCCATCTCATTATTTGTTGCATTCACATAGCTGGTTGTGGGGTTTTAATTAAATTGCATATTTATATGATGTCCAAAATTATAATGTGTTGGCTAGCACAAAAATCACATCGACATCAATTTTAATCATCAAAACATAAAATGCTAAATCAATGGCGAGGTTTTTTCCTTTAGCTCCACACCATGATTAATTACAATATTTACATCATATATATTTAATGCAAATGGGTTCAACACTGGGGTGTTAAATCCCCACCCCCTTCAACAACACTTTCCCCAGTGCTTTACAAAATTGAACAAAAATGCTATGCTGGTACCGCCCTTATTGCTCTGGGGAATTGAAAAAAAATGGATGTTCCAATCGCATGGCATCCTCCAGCTCCCATGTATCCTCTTCAAGACCGTAGTGCTCCCATTGCACCTTTACCTGCCCTATGGCTCAATTTCGGAGCACTGTGACCTTCCTGTCGAGGATGCACATTGGATCAATTTGGAATTATCCCTCGTGTTCCACCTGAATCACATCCCAATTTATGACATGGTTAGGATCATGTACATATCTCTTAAGCAAAGAAACATGAAAAACATTATGAGCCCTAGTGCTAGCAGGCAATGCAAGTCTATATGCAACTGGCCCTATTCTTTCAAGCACTTCAAATGGCCCACAGTATCTAGGTGACAACTTGGCATAACTTCCAAGATTCAAGGAACTCTTCTTTGCCCTCACTCTGAGGTAAACATGATCCCCAACATTGAATTCTCTGTTCACCCTATGATTATTTGCATAGCTTTTCTGTCTGTCCTAAGATGCTTTCAAATTTTGCCTGATCTTTACAACCTCCTGCTCCATCTCCTTGATCAATTCTAGACCAAGCACAACATTGTTCACCGCGTTATCTAAAGTCACTGGTGTCTTACACCTCCTTCCATACAAAGCTTCATATGGACTCATCCCCAAGGATGCTTGTTGTCCATTGTTATAAGAAAACTCTACCAAGTGTAAATAATCTTCCCACTTGGTTGGTTTGTCCATCACATACCTGAAAAGCATGTCTTCAAGAACTTAGTTATCTCTCTCTATCTATCCATCAGTCTGAGGATGGTAGGCAATGCTGAAATTCAACTTTGTACCCAAATCTGCAAATAGTCCCTTCCAAAAATTGGAAGTGAAATTGACATCTCTGTCAAACACTATTGCCTTAGGAAATCCATACAATTTGAAAATCTCCTTCATTAAGATCTTTTCAATGCCATCAGTCGTATGCGTATACTTAATCAGTATAAAATTTGCTTCCTTTGTCAACTTGTCCACCACAACCATGATGGAATCATGTTGCCTCCAAGTCATTGGAAATCTTGTAATAAAATCCATGGAAATAACTTCCCATTTCCATTCTGGAACTAGCAAAGGCTGCAACAAACCTGCTGGGTGTTGCTGCTCAACCTTCACCTGCTGACATTTCATGCACCTTTAAATATATTCAGCCATATCGTTTTTCATTCCTGGCCAAAAGTACTGCTTTCTAGCTGTAGCAATTGTCTTCTGATATCTTGGGTGAACAGAATATGGAGCTTGATGGATCTCATCCATAACAACCCTCCTCAAATATGCTACATTTGGAATATAAATTCTGTTCTTATTATAAGTAAGGAGTCCATCTTCTTCTAATTTATATCCCTTATACTTCTTTTCAAGTATTTTCTACTGCAACTTGTCCTTGACCTAGGAATACACTTAATCTTCAGCAACATGATTAACAATCTTCTACCTTAGCTCCGATTGGAAAATACTAATGGATACCACATACATTTCCTGCACCTTCCTGCTGAGTGCATTAGCTACCTTATTCTCTTTTCCCTTTATGTGCTTGATTTCAAAATCAATCTCAAATAAAAACTCCAACCATCTAGCTTGCCTAGAATATTGAGTAGGTTGATCAAACAAATACTTCAAACCACAATGGTCTTTCCTTAGCTCAAATCTTCTTCCCATCAAGTAATTCCTTCACATCTTGAGAGCATGTACTATGGCTGCAAGTTCCAGATCATGAGTGGCACAGTTCTTCTCATGCTCCTTCAACTTTCTTGACTCATAACATATTACGTGGTTGTCTTACATAAGAAATCCTCCAAGTCCTTGACCGCATGCATCAGTACACACCAAAAAATATTTCTCTGGGTCTGCAAATTTCAAGACTAGTGCACTTGTGAGAAGATTATTCAACTGCTGGAAGATTTCTTCACACCTCGACGTCGATTCAAACTTTATCCCCTTCCTTTGTGAAGAAGTGATGGCATGTGCAACCTTGGAGAATCCTTTAATGAACCTCTTGTAGTATATACTGCAAGTCCCATAAAAGATCTTACATCTGTCACAATTCTTGGAGTAGGCCAATTCATAATGGCTTCAATCTTGTCAGGGTCCACATATATACTCTCTTCTGAGATAATGTGACCCAAATACTGAATTCTATCTTTATAGAAGTCACACTTGCTCAACTTTGCATACAAGTGTTGCTTCCTGAGCAATTGTAATGTCAATCTCAGATTCTCTTCATGCTCTTCCTCCTTCTTAGAATAAATAATAATGTCATCAAGGAAAACAAGAGCAAACTTGTCCAAATACCGGCTGAAGACACTATTCATAAGGCACATAAATGTAGCTGGTGCATTTGGGAGACCAAATGGTACTACTACAAACTCATAATGTCCATACCTTGTTCTGAAGACTATCTTATCAATTTCTTCATCCTTGATTCTCACCTGATGGTAACCAAACCTCAAGTCAATTTTGGAAAATACCTTTGCTCCTCTCATTTGATCAAAGAGATCATCAATCCTAGGTAAAGGATATTTTTTCTTCACAGTGACTTTGTTCAATTGTCTGTAATCAATACATAATATGAGTGTACCATATTTTTTCTTCACAAAAAGAATTGGTTCTCCATAAGGGGACACACTCGGCCTGATATACTTCTTCTTCAACAACTCTTGCAGTTGCATATTCAGCTCTAGCGTTTCTGGTGTAATCATCCTGTAGGGTGCCTTGGGAACTAGTGTTGCTCCTGGAACAAGCTCAATTGTGAAATCAATGTCTCTCTTTGGAGGAAGCCCTGGAATCTCATTAGGAAAAAAATCCCTGAATCTCTGCAACACATGAAAGTCCTCCAACCTAGGAGTTTCATTCTCTATTTCCTACACAATATGAGCTGCATACAAATGGAAACATTTCCTACAAAAATTCTTCAACTGCATTGCTGAAATCTGCCTCACAGAAATCACCTTTGGAATGTCTCTTACAACTCTTGGGTTCCCTTCTTCATCCATGTATTTAAAAGTCTTATTATAACAGTCTAGCTTTACCCTGTGAGCTTCTAACCAATCCATTCCAATGAGAACATCATAGGAACCAAGTGGTAGAACATTTAGATATACACAAGTGACCAATCCATTCATCACCAATGGACATTTCTCTACCACTTCACTCAAATTTCTCTTAGTTCCAGTGGCTAGCTGAACTAACCAATATTTTCTATTCTTTACTTTCTTAAAAGCACAAATCTCCACTACTCTAAGAGTAATGCAATTGTGAGTAGAACCAGGGTCAATCAAAATAGAAACATATTTGTCAACAATCTTACTTGCAACTTCAACCACAATTGACTAGTGATCTGACTGGCGGTCCTCTAGTGCTGCATAAATACTAGGGATGACCCTTGCCACTTGACCCACTATTTCTTCCTCTTGAATTTTGTAAGATGGCCTTGCATTTTCATTCTCAAGTGGGAATTTCCTGCACATGTGCGGTCCTCCACATTTCCAACATTGGAGTGTTTCTCTATTCTGTTGTGGTTCTCTTGGATTTTCTCGCACCACTCTAGCTGGCTGCTTCTCAACTTGGGATGGTTGCTTCTGTTGATTCCTAAAGTTAGGAGGATTGAAACCTTTCTTCCTTTGTTCAGATTTCTCATTCTTCTTGTCCTTCCATGTCTTAGGAAAATCAGGTTTTCCTTTTCTTTGCTCATAGAAATACTTAGCTTTCATATCGCTTCTTCCAGAGTTCTAGGTTCATAAAACTCAATTATGTCTTTATAAGACTGAGGCAATCAACTCAAGAAATGCTGGATTTTTACTTTTTCATATTTGATGTACCTAACATACCTCAATAGCTCCAAGAACGTATTTGCATAATCTTCCATGGTCTGCTGTCCCAATATTAGCTCATGGAATTATTTGATCTGATCATCATAGTACCTGTTAGAGAGGTACTTCTGCTTGAAATAATTCTATAAATGTTTCCACACAATCTTCCTTTCATTTATCTTTTTCACTTTCCTGAAGTGCTCCCACCATATGGATGCTCTTCTAGTCAAGTTGAAGATGGCTACCCTATCCTTCATATATCCCGAGTAGGCTTGGACTTGGAAATATTTCCTCATCCCAAGAAGCCAAGATTCAACTTCTTGACCATTCTTTATCTCACTATTGAAGGTAGGATTCCTTTCCTTCTTAAATTCATCATGTGAACGGTTTTGATAGCGACTCTTTCTCTTATTCTCATGAGAAGAAGAACTTGAACCACCAGTGGATCCTTCAGAGTCAAATGACCAACTAGGATATCTCTTTCTTCTTCTAGCAGTGCTCTTACTTCCTTCTAGTCTCACTGTCCCATCCACATATTTCATCCACCTCTGAATGTATGTCAAACTTTGTAGCATGGATGCATTCAACTAATTTTTCTCCTCCAGATCCTTAACCAATATTTCATTATCTTCCCTGTAACTTTGCATCTCCACCCTTAGGCTTCTCATGGTGGCTGCAAAATCTGGGGGAGTATCTTGAAACCTCCTCCCATTAGAATCTGTCTCAACATTTACAACTCAGACATTTCCCCCCATAGCATTTTCCTAGTATTCATTGGGGTTATGTGCACCATCACACATATCGGTTCTCATGGCTCAACAAGACCAACTTTACCGAACTGCACTATTTGGAATGCTTCCATTTGAAGGTGACTATAATTCTACAAAATGTTTTAATAAACAAAATTGTTAGCTACATAATAAAATCAGAAGTAAAAACCATTTACCAACAGATCTATTAACTGTTCAACTTGTCCCATCAAGGCCCAATGTTGCAACCCGTAGCTTTTGTTGATGTATATGTAACTTCGGAATGTATTCTTCTATGTATCTTATATATTGTAACCCGATGTTTATTCCGGGATGTCTCTATTATGTATTTGAGTCATGTGGTCATGCCCCGATGTTCCGATCGGGAGGATTAATAATGTAATCAAGTCATATCAATTCATTAGGTAAGTCCCCACAGTTTCGTGGCACTTGAGTTAATATACACTAATTAAGGTGTAGGCTCGAGTAGTAATTATTAGGTTGAGCCTACATGTGAAAAGGAAATTAAAGTGAACGAATGAATATAAATAGAGAGTGAGAGTCTCTCTATTTATCACTTGTGAAATACATCACTTGCTCTCCCAAGTGTGGCGCACTACTGGAGAAGGAAATTTTGGGACTAGACAGAAGACAGAAGACTACTGCTGTTTTGGGAGATCTCTTACTATTTTGGTGTTTATTCTATATTAGAGGAAGTTGCAGGGTTTTCTCCTTTATGGTTTCCCCAAGGAAAACTCTTTGTGTCTCTTGTCTCCTGTGATGTGCTTGTGTTTTATTGCTGTGCTTGTTATTCTCTCAGTGAAAAGATCCTAAGATCATAATGCTAGCTTAAATGTGATGAAAAACTAACATGGTATTAGAGCTAACCTGAGAAGAAGACATTGTGCAACTACAGGAACTAGGGATTCCTATTTTGTGGATCTTCCTCCACATATTTTCAGCAAAAGTATGCTAAGATGACTCCCCATGGAAGGGCGCATCTTTCTGTCGAAGCGGAATTTGATTCCGAGCATTTTCAGTCTTCGATGCGGAAATTAGGGATTTATATAGAAGATGAATTTTTGAGTGATACCAGCATAGGGTTATTCTCCTCATCAAAAACGAATTTTAGAGACCTGGATCAAGAAATTTGGTTGGGTAAAACTCCAGGAAAGTCAAACCCTAGTTTGACCCTGAGCTAGGAGAAACCCTAAATACTAAAACTGCTAAGTTTTGGTACAGTCGCTATATTCCAATATTGGAGAATTCTCAGAAGCTGAAAATTGCAGGGGCCAAATAAAACATCCTCATGAATCCTATGTCCAAAAATCAGACTCAGATTCGCTATACTTCAGGAGATATGATTTCTCCAAGTTAGGGTTCCAGCCTCTTCCAGAATTCATCCCTGAACAGGACATCTGGGGAGATCTGCAATATCTTGAGCTACAGAGGTCCAAATGGAATTCTTGAAGAAGTTACAGAAAGGGAATGGATTTTACTTTTGGTGGTCCGAATATCAGACTCAGAAGATGAACCAGTGACACGTGGCATGCCATACAACTTCGCTGTTTTGAACAGTCCTGTAACAGGTCACCTTGGTAAAAGGATCATAAATCCCAAATGGTGAAACCAATTCTGATGAAACCTATGGTTTTGGATCAGAGACATGCGATTTTACCTCTTCAAAATTTCAGACACAGAGGATAAGTAATTTCAGAGATATCATAGAAACAGTAACAGACATTTATGCAGAAGAAATCAGTAAATTAGGGCTTCCTGTTTCGGGAGCTTCCCTCCACTGTTTTCAGAAAAGGAGTACATTGGACAGCTTCATTTGAAGAGATCTATCTGTTTGTCCAATCAGATCTAAAAGTTTCCAAGTTTTGAGAGTTAGGGTTTCTACGACAAACCCTAGATTAGCGAACTCTGGGACAAGGATGGACACCTCAAATCGGTAAGATCTAATCTTTTGTATTTCCATTTGAGGTTCTCATTTCAATATGATCTATCACAATAGCTTGATGATAAGCTTGGTGAAGTTGACAACTTCCAAGCATAGACGTATTTGATCTCTCTGAAGAAACTGGATTGGACACCTACATGAGTATAGAGGTTCCAGTTTCAGAGGGAGACGAGGCCAAAGAAGACATCATGCTCATGCTGCAGGGGATGATGAACCATCCAGAAAGAGATCCATATGTGAAAGTGAAGATTCTTCAAGCGAGGATGAATATGTTCTGATATCAGCTCTCACAAGTAACATTACTCATGGAAATGATGATTGACTTATAGACAGTGGGGCTTCCAAACATATGACGGGATTCAAGGAATCCTTTGTAAGATTGTCAGACATGAATCACCTCACAAGGTGAAACTAGGAGATGACTACCAATATCCAATAAAAGGTAGTGGGGAATCTTCATACAAGCTAGACTCTGGTAAGTCTCTAACAATGAAAGAAGTATTGTTTGTTCTAGGACTTAAGAAGAATCTTCTATCCATTTCAGCCTTGGATGCAAAAGGAATGTGGGTTGCATTCATCGATGGTCAAGTCATCATGTGGCCAAAAGGAAAGAAAATTGATGATGCAGTAGTGATTGGAGAACAAGAAGGAGGCTTGTCCAAATTGAAGGGTCATCCAGAACAAGCCTTGATCCATGATACGGTAGAGCCAAATGAGCTTTGGAATAGAAGGCTTGCACATGTGCACTACAGAGCACTACCTATTGCATTCCAAACAAAGCATGATGGAGTTTGCAAAGGATGTGCGAAAGGGAAGAATACAAAGAAGACATTTCCTAGCAGAAAAAACAAAGCCAAAGGCATTCTAGAAATCATCCACTCCGATGTATGCAGTCCAATGTCATCAAACTCACTAAGTGGGTATGCATACTATGTTTCTTTTATTGATGTTTTTTCTAGAAAGACATGGATTTACTTTATGAAAAACAAAGATGAAGTGTTTAGCAAGTTCAAGGAATTCAAAGCCTTGATCAAGAACCATACTGAAAAGAAGATCAAGACCATTCGATCAGATAATGGTGGAGAATTCACTTCTAATGAATTCAAAGAGCTATGCAAAGAAGCAGGGATTAAGAGGGAGTTGTCAACTCCTTATAATCCACAACAGAATGGGGTTGCAGAACGGAAGAATAGAATTTCAAGCTATTTGAAGGGAAGAACAAAAATCAGAATATGACCTAAAGAATCCAGTTGAAGAATGTGAAGATCTAGAATGTAGAGACCATGCAGTCATAAGAGTCTCTCAAATCAAGAACAACTTGAAGTGGTAAAAGAAAAAGTGAAGAATGTAGAAGTGATGATGGCCACCTTGAATGGCCTCCCAGGATCGTGGAAGTCATTCAAGGAATGTGTTCTAGAAGGAAGTGATTACTTTAATCAAA